>CM073760.1:51429258-51636882 GCA_037127475.1 Arma custos
CGTTTTATCAGTCTCAGTGCCATAAAGTGGCTATTTGCACTAACTAACTGATTAATATTTAACTGTAAAATTCGTACTCGCTGCTATTATTAAAATTATTCCAGATTTATTACATCAGTTAACAAATCATAATAAATGATAATAAGTTATAAGCACATACAAATAAGTTAACATTTTTTATTTTTGTTTCAGGAGAAAGCCAATTTTCGGCAGTGAGCATTATGATGAGGCAACTAAAAGACAGTGGAGAGGTGAGATTTTTTAATTTATTTTTTTATCATTTGACTTTTGACATGATCAAAAATGAGGCGTTTAGTATCAAAACCAGTTCGACCCCATTTTTATCAAAACAATTACTTAATGTATTTTGAAAGTTTAAAAGGTATTCTAAAAGTGTGTTTAACCATATGGATCTAAAGCGGTTCCATCCCATACAAAATTGGCCACAAAGTAGGTGTTGTGCAACAAAATCAGTTCGATCCAAGCTTACTCAGTTTGCCGCTGCGAGCGTTAATCAAAAACGGACTACAACCCACTGTTGAAAATTCCAATGTAAGCGAAAATGAAGACATTTTAACTGAATATAATTTTACTTAACAATTTTGTTTGTCTTGCTATTATATAATTTTATAAAAATTATAAATAAATAATTCAATTGATTTTTATTTTAATGATAAATACCTTCTACTTTTTTATCCTTGTCTTATAATAATTTTTTTTTATAATAATTAATAATAATTTTTAAAAAGATGAATTTTTTTCACTAAAGCATGTGTTATTATTTTCACAGTCACCTTACTTTGGGAAACATTTAAATTCGTAGTTTAAAAAAAAAGTCTGTTATTTCAATCTATAATAATTGAATTAAGTAATTATTATTTTTAAAAACGATTTTAAATATTGCATATTGGAGAATCCCCAATATTTATTTTTCATCTCACAAAATAATTTAATCAAAAATACTGCAAATTTATGTCATTAGTTGCCTAAGCATTCAATTTGGTTATTAATTAATTTAAAATTTTAATACATTATGAACTCCGCGAATCGACTAAAATAGTTCTACTGATCTAATAACAACCTGCACTTTTGATATGTCTGAAGCAAAAATTTGTATTAAATGTTCCAAAAGATGGTTATGAATTTTTAAAACGTTTTTTGGCTCTACTGAAAAATTTTATGAAATGGATCGAACTGGTTTTGATACTAAATGCCTCAGATATAAGTCTAAAAAAGCAACAAAAAACTAAGTAGGTATTAAAACTTTGCAATATGTTTATTGATCTTTCGATAATTGTGTATTAGCTGATCTCCATGGGACCTACCTCCTCATCTCCTATAACCTCTTTCTATTACTCCTCTCATTTGAGTTTTTTGTGTGTGCGTTATTAAGTTGTTTTCTTTATTGTTTTTTACTTATGTTGTGTTGCTAATTTTTTTATTGTCTATTTTAAAAGTTTTTTCTTATTCCTTTTGTTACTTCCTATTTAAAATGAACAGAATAACACTTTGGGAATAGCCGCCTTTAAAAGAAGAAGCTGTGAAATACCTCCAGAATTTCGGAATAATTTAAAAGACAAAATTATGTGAAGAAGGTCATCAAATGGATTTTTACCAGTGTAAAGAGGGGCGTGGCTAGGGGGGGTCTAGGATTAGCATTTTACTATTATATTTCAATTTCCTTTAATATGAATAAGACGGTAGGTGTTATCAGCTTCAAAAATATCAGTGTTCAGGTTATTAACAATGGCGGGTAACAGTCCCTGCAGACCGGCTAATACACAAGTGCCGATCTTTCCCACACGGAAATATGTTATCAAAGAGTGAGCAGCGCTGCATGTTAACTATCCCTCAAAGCAAGGGAAAGGTTAACTTCCTGGTCCAATTATATATTAGCAATTATTTTAACAGGAGGTTTGATTTATAAATCAGGGAGCAGTTTTCCGTGTGCTCTACTCACGATAGCTGCTATTCAAACTGCTGACTGCATTTTCTTCTAAAAGAATAACATGTGAATTCTTTTACGTGCAAATGTTCTTTATCATAACACATATACTATCCACAATAGCGGACTCGTAGTTAGAGTTGAGGACCCGCGCCCTACACTCGCAGCTACTCACTTCGGTAAGTAGGCCTTACCTAATAACCATTTTCCGACAATGGCCTGTGAGAACACGAAGCATGCAATTCATAGTCTTGAATAATGCAGTCGAATGAGCGCTCTAACTAGATTCAGTCGTGGCTCTACGATATATCTTCCCGTCTATTTATAGCTTTCATAAGTTGAGCTAATCGCCAGCCCTGCTTTCAGTCAGGACAGTGAGAGTGAAACCGAATCCCGAGGTGTGGGTGAATGATGGAAATTCATGAACTGTCATGAGCTTCATCCATCCTTCCTTCCCTTTCGAAAGTTATCAAGTCACGAGAGGTATTAGCAGCAATAACTTCATCCAGAACTTTTGACAACTTGATCGTATCATCAAATAGTGTACAAGAGACAAGTGTTCCACACCATCGCCTGGCTTACCACAAAATAATGAGTACTGAATTCCTAAGTCTTCTTAGTACTTTTTTTTTCTCTAAGGGTTTCCTCACATTGAGGTTTCAATCAACTAAACCAAAAATTTCTTTAATTAATTTTTCCATTTTTTTCTATCTTGTATACCTTCCTTCCTCAGACCATGATCGTGCATATTTTCCTCAATTCTTTCTATCAATCTTTTTGTGATGTGTATTATATATTATTATATTATATATTATATTAGTACCAATATTTTTTTCTCTTTATTTTGAGGGACGTTTTTTTTGAGCTTGCATCCGTTGTCTGATGTTTTTGTACATGCCGTTATTGATATAAAAAAGAAATACAATGATTTTTAGAAGTCTTTAAAATACAATTCTATGTTTGTTTTATTTCATTTAACCTCACCTTTATGCTACTATGCAAATCGGACGATGCTGCTGTGGAAGTCCTAAATTTTGCCTATCCAGGTATAATGAGTATAGTATGGTATCTTTAACGAGTATCTGATATCGCTCAGGCTCAGGACCGCCTTGTTACATCCCCTCCGAAGGGATGGCAAAACTGTGGGTTTTTTACCCCCTTTAAAAAATCCTGAGGCCACCTGCAGGACTGCGAACCGGTAATCTTGGACCTAGGTTGTTATGTTAACCACTGCAATACAGGTGACACCAGTCAACGTCTCCTCATTTTAATAATGATCAGGACAGAAACAAATAAGATCAAAAGTCTACAGTCAAGATACAGCACATCTCACATCAACAGATAAAATATATGTTAACTATAGGCTCTAATACGTCAAATCAAAACATACATATTCTTTATCTACTTATCTTTACATCTAAAATTACCTCTTGTGGAAGTGGCACAGCTGGTTAAATATCAGGGGAAAAATTAAAAATTGCTGCCTCCAAACCTACTTGCTAAGTTAGATTGCAGGAACACATACAAAACAAATAAGTTATAGGTATTTGAATACTGCACTGAGGCCTTATCATATATACGGTATCGCACTTGTGGAATTAAACAGAATTGCTAACTAACTTTTTTATATTCAACATTTAATTCCTATTCATTTGAATTATTAATCATTTAATTTAATATATACAATTTTAATACAACTCCAGAGATAGTACCTTATCAACTCACCTCACCGCACTAGTGCGACCTAGCGGGATTTCTCAAAGCTAACTAGTTTCATCTGAACTGTTTGTAAGTAGTTAGTTACCACGAATTGCGCTAGGTCGCATTAGTGCGCCCCCGCGAATTGATAAGATGTATCATCTTAAAATCATGCCTAAATTATTGGTGTTGTTATATTTAGGAATTTTACTGTTAATTCAAAGTAATGTAATTAGTCACTATAAATCCCGCTAGGTAGCTCTAATACAGAGCTGTAAATTTTAAAATATTATTGATTACCTAAACATTAATTGGAAGAATTATAAGACCCATAAAAGTACTGGTATTTGTTTTACTTCATCACAAATATTTAATTGATTTATGACATTTCAAAGTGTAAAAGCATTAATTAACCGTTAATGTCCTAATAAAAATTGAAATGTATGCTATGTTACATCTATAAAAGGGTTTTATATGTACTCCATCAATGGTTTGTCTATAAGTTTTTAATTCAGAAATATACTGTGCAAAAATGAATAACAATATTGCTAATTTTGTAGTATATACTTTACCCACCATTTATATTATTATATATTTGATGTAGTATAATTTCTAATAAATATTAATACTTTTTATAATAAAAATAATATTAAAATGCTGGGCTAAGTAAATACAACAAAATTAGTGATATCCTTATTCACTTCTGCATAGTTTATATTTTGTCCATATGTTGTTTTTCCGGGATGGTACATCCCGGAAAAAGGACATATGGACAAGACCACAGACCGTGGAAGCCTATGTGAACAACAGTTTATATTTTGTTTCATTTAAATTATAAAAGAGGGTAGAGATGGACTGCTCAAGTTGAAATTAAAAGCATCTCTTTTAATTTGAAATAACAAAATTTAGAGGAGATTGTGTTATAAAATATTTTAACTATCCTTGGAATTAGCTGATATATAACTAAGAAAATAATATCGGTAGAAAGTTACTTGTTTTTCAAATTAAAATATCAAAAAGGTTGTTGTTCATTCATTTAACGTCACTTTATGCTGCTACGCCTAATCGGACAATGCAGTGGACTACAGTGGGAGCTTTAAATTTTGCCTATCCAGGTATAATGATGATAATTATTAAATGAAATGTTGTATTTCATTTTCAAAATATTAATTTTAAAAAAAATTCTTATCAAAATCATCTATGTGGCTCTAAGTATTTATTTTTAAAATACGGCAAACTGTTTTCATAACCATAATTTATCATTTTCAGATTGAAAACTTGAACGCACAAGCACTAAACAACACAAGGAAATCGGAAAAACAATTAGTTTTCTTTAACCGCGTTCCTAAAGTCGGCAGCCAGACGTTCATGGAACTCCTAAGGCACCTGGCGATGAAGAACGACTTTGGCTTCCACAGAGATCACATTCAGAGGGTGGAGACCATCAGGTTGGCCCCCGCTGAACAGGTAAGCAGTATACACCTTAAGGTTGATTATCACACTTGTAAATATTTCTAAGAAACTTTAATTAAAAACACAACTGTCCAACTAAAGTTTCTATTCACTCTTATAAAATATTATATGAGTAGGTATATTACAATATGTAAATTCTTCTGTATTTTAAGTTATTATATATAATTGACTGCTTTTTAAAACTATTTAACAAAAAGATGGTCATAAATTAAATAATACTACACCTAAAAAAAAAGGTTAAACATTCTCACATTCTTTAGTGGGCTGTTGTTTTGGAAAAATAAAAATTGGTATTTCAAAATATTAATAACAAATTATTAATACATTTTTAAAGGGAATTATAGTAAAGGTTTTTTTTTTTAAATCGATGATTCATTGCACTTTATAAATTTCTATGTTAGATATTTATAAGTCAGGCATATAATAACAAAGGCCAGTGCTTGGTCTTAGATCATGATTAATCACCATGTTTTATCCAATTCACAATGTCAACAATCAAAGACAAAATAATTATCTTTAACAGCCCATTTGAGGTTTTGTTTTTGTATATTTTCATTAAAATGTTTTTATTTTTGAAGTTGCCCCTTAGGCTCCTAGATGATTTATTATCATTTAATTATAATTGACTACTTGACATTATTGTATTGTTAATAGTATTATATTAAGATATTGATTGCTTGTCACTAAATTATAATTGAGATAATTTAGTTATAAGTTCTATTTGTTGAATATTATAATAACATATGTTTTTATTTTTTAGTTGGGGCTCGCTGCTATGATTAACAGTTATTCGACTCCTTCGGTATATGTCAAGCATATCTGCTTCATCAATTTTACTCAGTAAGTAGTAGAGTTTGACTATTAATTAATATTGCTAATGTTTTATGAATATCAATATCGATAGTTCCCTTCCTGCTTTTACATTTCATTTCTGAAGTCAGAACGATCTCTTACTTTTTTGGGTCACGTGTCTTCCAAAGGATAAGTATCTATAGACTCTTTTATGTTAAATGAGTAGGATATCATCAAATCATATTTTAACATTCACTTTAGTTATATTGTTTAGCTAATATAATTTTATGATGCAGTAACTCATTACATCTTCCTTTCACTTTCGTTAAGTGACATGGGTAAATTAAATGAATTTGTATTTATATGCTCCTAGTTAGTGGGTCTACCTTGGGCTATTCTACATTCTCTTTTGTTCACTGAGCCCTTTCATTTTTATACTCGATATGTAACTTTAATTTCTCCATAGGTAGCAAAGCTGGAGAGTTTGATCCAAGATCTGTTCCTTCTGACCAAAATCATATTGAAATTAGGTGTTAATACTTAAATTTCTAAGTAAGGGCAATGTTTATCTTGTGGCCAGTTCTTTGTAAAATGTATACCCTGGGTACAATATTGATATCCAAAAGGTTTGGTTCTTGTATTTAGACATAGCCTGCTAATTATTGGTCTATCTTGGTTTCAAAAGTCATATTCAAAGCTAATAACTGATTTAGCTAGTTAATTTAGTTTATCTCCAATCATATACATTCATACTATATCCGTCTACTGATTTCATGGTTCGTAAAAAATTGAAAACTCCTGTTCCATTTCATTGAAAATCTTTTGATCAGTTTTAAATCCAACTGAAGATTATGATTAAAAGAAATCTATATTACTATTTTCATTAATGACTAATCTGAGTTCTTTAAAAGTGATTCAAGTTATAAAATTCATAATATCTTTTAATATAAAAATTATTTTTTTATCCCTATTTTAATACACTTGATTAAGAATAATGTCTGATAATACAGAATAAGATTTTATAATTTTCCTTTTCAGATACAGCCTGCCTGAACCTATTTATGTCAACTTGGTACGGGATCCGGTAGAACGAGTGATTTCATGGTACTACTACGTCCGAGCACCATGGTACTATGTAGAAAGGAAACAGGCATTCCCTGATATACCTCTTCCAGACCCACTTTGGCTTAAAAAGGTATTTTGGTACAATGTTAATTATTTTATATATTTATGATTATAGTTTTAAATTTTTTAGAAAAAAATTGCTGTGAAATATTAGCAAGCAAACCAGAATGGACTTAATTTTAACTCAGTTATTTCTCACACCCAAACTAATTGAATCTTTAACACAATTGCCTAACAAAATACAAATGTTAATCATTATTAACTTTTATTTATGAAATGAATTTCAGGATTTTGAAACCTGCGTACTCCGAGGAGACCGAGAATGCCAATATATCGAAGGCGAGACCAGGGAAGGTATCGGTGACCACAGGAGGCAATCTCTGTTTTTCTGCGGCCACGGAGATGCTTGCACGTAAGTTATATTAATTAGTAGGTTGATAGAGATATATTTTGATGAGGTGAGAAAATATCTTATGTACCATTTTGCTGATTTTTATATTTTGGTTCCATATATAAAAATATATAATGGTTACTGGAAACACCTATTTAAATTTATTCAACTGTTTGGTTCGATATAATTTGCTGTCAGCTGTACAAAAGAGGAATTTTCATGAGAATTATCCTAATTTGTCAATTGCATATATAGTGAAGAAAAAAATAAATAAAATATCTTAATGTGAATTTAAAAAACAAAAAATGAATAATGTTTTATCAATTAATTTTAAATATAACTTATTGGACTCAGAAGACTCGAAAACTGAAATTTTACATCAAAATTTTGAACAGATAAAATAGTAGCGATCCGATAGTACAAAAACGAATAGTAATGTTATTATTATTCTCCCTTTGAAGTGGAGAACATCCAAGCTCTGCTACCTCGCTAAACCGGACAAGAGGTCATACTGTGATCCGATAGCCTTCAGACCAATCTGCCTGTCATCCTTCTTGATGAAAACTTTAGAGAAGATTTTAGACACGCACATCAGAGAGGGTGTACTGGTGAATAACCCCATACATCCGCTACAGGTTGCATATCAAGCAGGGAAATCCTGCAAGGTTGCACTTTTTAACCTGGTGTCAAGATTGGAGAAATCTTTGAAACAGGGTGAAACATCTGTAGGTATCTTCGTTGATATTGAAGGTGCCTTTGATAGAACCCCTTACAGTACCATAAGTAAGGCCTTAAGGTATAAGGAGGTTGAGCCTGTTGTGTGCAGATGGATTAACTCCATGCTGGAACACAGAACTCTAATCTCTGAACTGGGTGGATCCAAACTGTGGATAAAGCCCAACGGGGGCTGTCCGCAGGGCGGTGTCCTATCGCCTTTGCTCCGGTGTTTGGTGGCCGACTCGCTTCTGTCATCAATCAACAGGGCGGACTTTTATGCACAGGGGTATGCAGATGATGTGGCCATTCTCATAGGTGGTAAGCATCACTGTGTAATCTCTGACCTTCTTATTATAGTAACAAACGTGCTGTCGCGTTGGTGCTTAGACAATGGTTTAAGCATCAATCCGCGCAAGGTGAATGTTCTGGATTTACAAGAAAGCAGAATGTGATAATGAGATTACCGACGCTCAGTGGAACCCAGCTTTGTTGGAGTGACACTGGACAACAAACTGAGTTGGAACCAACACGTGGTCCACACGACTAATAAAGCCATTAGATGCCTTTGGGCCTGTAAGAGGGCAGTGGGTAATTCCTAGGGTCTTAAACCAAGAATGATCTACTGGCTATACGCCACTGCCATTAGACCCATTGTGACCTATGCAGCTCTGGTGTGGTGGCGTGGTGCTTGTAAAAGTGGACCCAAACTCATGCTGGGAAAGCTACAAAGATTGGCCTGTCTATTGATGACAGGTTCTATGAGGACAACTCCGACTGCTACAATGGAGATGGTGCTTGGTATAAGACCTCTAACTTCAGAACTAGAGTACCGAGCTATGATCTCCCTGAACAGGCTGAGTAAACTGAACATAATCTCTTTTGTCTCGGCTCACTGCAGCTCATGGGAGCTGTTCTCGAGAATTGAGTGATCGCATCGGGTTCGAAGATAAGGGACTTTATGTCACCCAAATATAGGGTCAAAATTGACACACGTAATTGTCACAAGCCTTGCAAGGGCATCATCTGTAATACAGATGGCTCTCTTACAGCCACTGGTGCTGGGGCAGGGTTCTGGAGGAAGGACAAACCTGGGGTAGGCACTTGGATCTCCCTAGGTAGGTATACCTCTTTATTTCAATCAGAGGTACTTGCTATAAACTACTGTGTACGATCACTATTGGAGGAGGGGATGTCTTCTTTACAGACAGCCAAGCTACCATTGGTAGTGCACCAATACCAATACTCAGTGCGAGTGGGCACAGTACAAACTCACAGATTGTTTGGGACAGCTATATAGTTCTCAACAAACTGGCGGAGAATAACAGGGTTAGCATTGAGTGGGTTCCTGGACACTCTGGCATCCCGGGCAATGAAGAAGCTGACAGGCTAGCCAGGCTGGGATCGGATAACATTCCATGTACTCCTGAACCAGTAAGCGTAGGGGCGCACATTGGACCAAGTATGGTCGCAGTGCAATTATGCCCGTCCTAAAAAAAAAAAATGTTATTATTTCATGATATATCCATATCATTTTTATAATGGCAGTTACAAGGAGTAAAGTAGCTCTAAAAATTCATTGTTAATTTTATTTTATAGGCCATTCAACACGGTAGGAGCTCTTCAACGAGCAAAGAGAGCAGTCGAAAGGCATTATGCAGTAGTCGGGGTTTTAGAAGATCTTAACTCAACCCTCACTGTCTTAGAGCACTACATTCCCAGGTTTTTTAGAGGAGCTTCTAAAATTTATAACGGTAAGTTTAATTTTCAAATCATTCATAGTAGTTTACAATATTCAGTTATATGTATTTAAACTCCATCACTTTTCCTCGCTGACAGTTGATCGGATTTTGTACCAATGCTATCACTTTTCATTGCTCATTCCTTAACTAGTAGATATTAACTAAAAATGAATTTGTTTGATTGCAGAGGAACTGGAACGTTTCAGAAAGATAAACCGTAACAACTTCAAACCACCAGTCAGTGAAGAGGTCAAAGACATTGTACGTCGTAATTTCACAAGAGAAGTCGAATTCTACCATTTCTGTCGGCAAAGGTTACACAGGCAGTTGCTTGCTCTTAAGCTGCCCGAAACTTATCGTTAATATTTTTTTGTTAGATAACCCAACTGATATCTTGTCAAGCAGCAGTATATGCTGCGGTTAGAACAAGGTTTAATGAGTACATTGTGTGTTGTTTTGTTTATAAGTATGTTATGTAACAAAACATCAATCTATTTAATGTACTTCATTAATACTGAAACCAGTATTTTGAAGAAAATAACAAAATTATTCTACTATTGTTAACATATCTTGCCATTATATAATGTTAGACCAGTATACACAGTCTTGTTGACAAAAACTTCATTTTAATGTAATAGATTATTTAAAATTGTTCCAAATTGTCAAATTGACCAAATTTTAAAAAGTGGTGAACCTGGGAAGTAAATTTTTCCTGAATATGAAACTAAGTTCCTGTAAAACATGTGTGTACAGAAGTTTTGATCAGAAGATTGTAACTATGATTTTGGATATGTTTAAAGGATTTTTGTCCAATATTTGTAAAGGATTCATCTCTAAAATCGTATTTATAGAAATTCAAGATGTCATTAATGTAAAATTATTTGATATATAGATGATTTTTTGAATGTTATTATTGTTTTTAAACTGTAGATAATTGAAAAGAGAAAAAAATGTTTCCTTAAAAATTGATGTAAAAAACAATAACAGTAACTCACTGAATTATTTTTAACAATTATTGTTTTCTTTTATATATTTTTATTATCGAGGTAACTTAACTTATTCATTCAAATTCAAAATGGAGTACCTTTAAAATTAAGAGGAAACATGTAAATAATTTTTGATTACCATACTAAATAATTTTATTTATAATTTTTTAAAAAAAAATAAAAAAAAATTAAACTTCATCACATCCAATTTTATTTATAAATAATTTAGAATTAGATTTGTGAAATTGTGTGATATTTATTGTTAAATAATTTTTGTAATGTACATAGTATATAAATTTATGTAAAATATGATACAATAAATATTTATAAAATGAAATCGACTCACCGGTTCGAAATCTTTTCTTTTCCCAGTCCATCCAAAATTATTGACTATCACAATATAACACTCAATATTTTTAGCACATAAATTTATAATGAAACAGGTGATGGAAAACAAGAAGTAATTTTATATACAAAATAGAATTTATTATAAATGTTCAAAAAAATATATTGCAAGTCTTCTGTACATACTCATACATATATATTTCTTGAATTCAATACAAACAAATTATCATTACAATACTTTTCCTAAAGGAAGTTAGTTATTTTTGAAGTTTGGTTTCCTTTTTTCAATGAATGCAGTCATTCCCTCTTTCCTATCCTCCTGAAATATATTATAAAAAAAAATTATTAAAGGACAGTAAAAAAAGCACTTTGTTTCTTCATTATGTTATCTCTTGATGGGATTGAACATTTTGACTCAACAACTAAATAAATATTTAAATTTTAAATTTTTGCTACAGAAATTAAATTTAAAAAAAACACCAATTATTATTTTAACACAAAATAACCTTAAAATAATAAATGACTTGTTTTTCAACACATGTAATGCAATGATGAGGGCATTTTTAAAATATTCTATATACATAGTAATTTCAAACATTTGCAGTAAATAATATTAAACAAGGTATTGAGTAATGATCAGTTTCAGATGAAATATATTAATAGAATTATTCATTTATTTATTTGGGCCTTATTGTCTTCATATAAAAGGGAATAAAAGAAATATTGTTCTATAAGGAAACTAACATATTTTAATGAGTTATGAATATTTAGTTTTCATTAAGAATATATTTTACAATACTTTTCTTCAATATTCAGACATTGTATTAGTGGAAAATGGCAGCCTTATATATAGCTGAAGTTGCGCAATATACTATGAAATAAAAAGAAAAAGCTTTTGGCTTTTTTTTTTTTAACATGTAAGCTTAAAATAAAAAAAATGTTTTTGTGTTTTCACTTATTTTTTACTAATTTAATTATTAATATCAGGAGTGAAGCAAATTTCAAAATATGTTGCTTATGATTAGGGTTACCTGCTCGTAGTTCCCAAATCATTTCTAGAATATTAAAATGTTAACAGGTTTTTCTGAATGATTAGAAAGCACTGATACAATATAAATACTGAACATAATAAGCACAATTATTTGGTAGAGAATCGCTTCAAGCATCCAAATTTAACAAAGTCGATAGATCTTCTTCACCAAGAATAAAACAAGCAAGGCAAAACAAGGTGCAACTATACCTGAATATTTTATCTAGCAAGTTTTTAAATCTATTCCTAACATTCAAGCACAAAAAGCCGCTTATTAGATTATCTAATTCATTATGCTTTATTAGTTAACCTAAGGAAACAATAGACCTTTAAAAAAAATTAGTTTATGTGCTACTCAAGTAAGGTTACTTGAGGGTTATCTCATTTAAACAGTGTTGTAACTAAATAATACTAATAATAATAATACAAATTTCACCACAATATGGTTGTTAGTAAAGTTACATAAATTTAAAATAAATAATATTACCGTAGCGAATGTAGCATAGGAAGTCCTCTTTTCGAACTTAAGGCCCTCCTGTAGAGTGGTTTCAAATGCTGAAAAGATAAAAATTAATAATAAAACCTTATATAAGCGCAGCAACTATCTATATAAGTATCTTTTATTACTTGAATCACTAAAAAACAGTTTATCATTCTAAACAACATCGGCGATCAAAAGAAATACTCTTAAGGTATCCATCTTTCTCAAATATTTATTTTAGCTGTTCTTTGATAGAATAGGTATTATCATATTAAAATCAATAAAATCACAAAGACTTGTTAGCCCTTATTGTAGCTATAGTCTCAATTTTGTTAAGAGCACCTACATTTTTTTATTTTATCACATACTTCCTCATGTAGACTTTTTAACATTAAAACCAATAGAAACCCAACTCGAAAACACAATTTAGAACAGAGGTTCTCAGACTTTTTTTCTCATATACTACTTTCAAAATTTTCAAGATATTGTTATTTTAACAGAATAGGATTACCTTAATTGGTTATTACAATGATACAAAGTACCGATGGCAAACTGATTGTAATTATTAAAACCATTTTTTTATCACACCAACGTCCCCTGGGGGGGGGGGGAGTCCACATGGACCACTTTGGGAACTAAGGGTTTAGATTCTTGCTCAATAGGAAGAAAAGTGAAAAATAAGACAAAAGTAGCAGTATTCAAAACTACATTTCTTCCTATACTAATGTAATTTTCTGAATCATAGACTCTGATGAAGAGGGATCAATCAAAAATCCAACCATCAAAACGATGATTCCTTTGAAAAGATAAAGAGACAGAGTCTGTAACACTATTAGATCAAACCTTAATGACAAATTAGCCAATCATACAGTAGAAGAAAAAATCGACTGAGATGGTTAAACCACCTTCTAATAACAGAACCTGGAACAGGTCATAGGGCTGGTCGATCAGGCTACAGTTGGTGGAAAACGAGGAAAAGGCAGGCTTAGAACCAAGCATGTCTAAATGAAAAGATTGTATAAAATTCCTCCTTACTCTAAATAAAACGGTGGAGCGGATCATACATTTATGATGACAAACGTTTTAAAACTTCATTTTTCTTATTTAGCTTATATTTATTTATGAACATATGATTATTAAATATCATAACGGAAATTACTAACAGCCATTGTAGCTGCTGGAAAAATAACTGATGTACCTAATTTATAATGATCAATCAAGTAAATACGAGTGAATATATTTCAACAGTTGACACGTTGATCAAGATGGATGGTCTTAAATGATGTCCAATATTTGATGTAATACTTGACTAAATAATAGTATTTACTAGTAAAAATATGACTACTTACCTGTGTTCACTGATTCCTTACAAAGTTGTACGATCAAACGAGAATGCATAGCAATACGCTCGCCTAGTTTTACAGTCGACTGAGATGGTTAGACCACCTTCTAATAACAGAACCTGGAACAGGTCATAGGGCTGGTCGATCAGGCTACAGTTGAAAGAAGAAGTGAAAATTGGATGCATAAGCCATATTTACCAGCGGCAAATGCTTTATCACTTCCTGTCAGAACGATCACCCCAATTGTTTCATCTTTATCCATAGCACTTATGGCTTGGCATAATTCGGAAATCAAAGCATCGCAAAGAGCATTTAATGCTTTCGGCCTATTTAGTGTGATAAGTCCAACATTTTGTTTCTCTCCTTTTTTATCAATCAAAATATGTTGATAGCTCCCTGCAGCAGCACCTATAGAAACAATGGTAACATTAAGATCAATGTTTTAACTTAAAATTAAAAAGATACATTGAGAACTGGCTATTACATGCAAATCTTTTCCCTGTTTGATGGAGAGCTCCTAAGGATGTAATTTTACTAACATTAAAAATTAATCTTACACTGTTTAAGGCCATATTTAAAAATTATTTGAAAGAAATAAAAACGGAAGAGTAAGAAAATGAAAGATAATGTGTCCAAGAGATCTGGGCAATAGTGGTGGGGTCAAAATAACGTCGCAGTCTAAAATAGTGATGGGCCAGAAATCACGAACTGTTACTTTTTCACTGCTACTCAAAAGTCACAGATCTACCTGTGATTAGAAATTCATCAGTAACAATTCCAAACTGTTCTTCAGATATGGGAACTGGTCGTCGGTGATCGGCGATAGAACGCGAACGGAATTGAAGTGTCATTGTTATTGGGACTACAGCAACAGTTCTAAACTGTTCTTCGCATTTGGGGACTGGTCGTCGGCGAACGGAATTGATTGTGAATACTGTGATTTAGGTTAAATGAGTGATTACTGTTGTTAGGGCGTCGTAAGGGATTGCACCCTTTTATTATTAATTTTATTGTAGAAAATTAACTGCTCAGTAATAAATTTAAATTATTAGATCAGTTATTCAAAGTAAACTAGTCGTCGAAATAAGATTTTTCTTGAACTAAGGAAATCTGTAAAGTACAAGAAAACAAAATTTGGCATTGGCATTACTGTGTACCAAAAAATCTAAAAACATATTTTGTAAAAAATTTTCTTTACAATATATTCCGTTCTTTGTTATTGAAAACAAAATAGCGATTTTATATTATCTAACTATTATTGAAATAAATGTTTACACATTTTTTAAAGATGTATTTTCATTTTACCTTGCATTGCACACTTGGTAAACATTTTAATAAAACTTTCCCGAGGAGCGAGCTGCACACCCGGTGTTATTTATGTGAATTCACTTACGAATTGGGTGATTTCCATTGTAAACGGTTTTTTATTAAAAATAAACAATATAAAGAAAAAAAATTTTTCGCTCCTGGGGACCGTATTTAAAAAAATCGTCGTTTGAATGGGTTGAACCATAAGAGCAAAATTTACGTTATTTCGGATATTGAAAATAATTCCATCTGTTTGTATATTGACAGGATTATAGTGAATTATACAAGTAATTATAATTATAATAACAAGTAATTATTATCCTTATAATGCATATTCTGTGATCGTTACATTCAAGATGTGGAATTAAGTAAGCCGGCGCAATAACTGTTGGTAGCATTTCCACAGAATCACGAATCACAGTTAGTAGCAGTTAAGAAATCACAGGTAAGAAAAATCACAGTAACGGTTAGAACTGTTACTGAAAAGTAGCAGTTAAGCCCATCGCTAAGCTAAAATAACGTGTTATTGGAAAATAACGATTACTGTGATAACGTGTTACCAGAACGAGCCCGTTATTGGAATAACTCCTTCATTGTTTTACTCGCCAATAACCAAATAGCACTTCCACATGATTTCAATAAGAGCTGAAGTCCGAGGCGTTTTCATTCACAATTACTGATTGCAAAATTAACAAAAAAATTAAACTTGGCTAATTCGCACAAAAAAATGGAAAAAATATCAAGTAAATATGTTTTAAAACCATAAAACTGCCTTAGACCTTATTCAAGTGGCTCCATTTTTGTTATGAGACTGTTATTGAACTAATATACTAATATGTAATATAAAATGGAATATAAAATGTAATATATGGAACTATTCCATGGAGTTATGGAAAAGCATTGACAATGCTAATACGCACCATAGATTTGTTTAAGATGGTGACTAGTTATTATAGTATGAACACATAGTTGCAAATTACTGTAAAAGAAATTACTGTACAGCAATAAATTACAAAAGGTAAGTGATGATGAAAGGGTATAATTAAAATACTAATATAATGAATGATAAGCTTTTATTAGTTAATTAAATACAAAAAGGATGAACAATTACTACAGATTATTAATTAATAACAGCATAAATAATTTTACTATAAAAAAAATTAAATAGTTTCTCCAAATTGAAAACAATAAATATGTGTATTATGAAGTTCATCATGAACATCCAAAAATTTAATAAACTAAATAAAAAACAGAAATATAAAATCTTTAATATTAATCAATAATGCATAAATTTGTTTGATGTTAACAGGAATATATATTGATTTAATGTAGCACATTTATATATACAAATATACCAGTATATTACAGAAGATAAAACAGGTATTTGATCCTATTACGAATCAAACAGAAAAACCTACCAACAGTATAGAACTATATCCGCTCCTTCAGAAGAACTACAACATAAACTCGAAATTTGGCATTTTTTAGTTAGGCCTTCAGAAGCAATTGTATTGATTGGTTCAGAATTCAGGAACAGCATATCTGATATTCCATTTTTAACAAAGTCATATGTTGAGTTGCATTATGTTTGAACTTGAAGTTTTATGGGAATAATGGCTTTGAAAGTTTCGTGTATTTTGGTATTTGATAAAAGAACACTTCAATTCTCAAACATGTAACTATTTATTAAAACTTTAAAGTACATTAATACAAAATAATTGAACTACAAACAATTGATTCCTAACACTGTAATAATCATTCTGTGGTAGGTTACAACAGGTTTTCCTATCTCCCAGTGTTGTCCAGATATCAGTGTTGCCAATGTGTCTCAGACACATCACTCTTCCCCTCTAAAATGGTGAGTAGGTAAGCCTCTTGGGTGGCCTGCGGTCTCTCCTTGGTCTTGTGGTGGTGGCTGGCTGAGATTCCTCAGACCAGGGTGTCTTGAAGTTTGGTGGAGAACCACCCGATGAAGTTTGGTGGAGAACCACCCGATGAAGTTTGAGGACTTGTTTTTTCTGGATTGGGGGACATCAATTTCGGAGTCATGAAGGGCCTCAGCTGGGAGTTGTGCTTTCTCTCACCAGACTCCAAAATGTGTGTGTTCCTCCCACAACTTTGGTTGATACGTCCCTTCTTCCAAGTTGTCCCTGTCCCTTCTCTCACCCAAACTGGTTGTCTTCCTGTGAAGAATTTCTTTGAAGGTGCTGTGTATTTTGGTGGTGTGTGTGTTTTGAGTGGATTCAAAATGTCTAATTTTGTTCGGAGTTGTCGATGCAAAAACAGCTCAGCTGGACTTATTCCCGAAGCAACAGGGGTAGAACGAAATTGGAACAAGAAGTTGCATAATTCCTGGCTTATGTCTTTTCCAGTTTCCATTAATTTCCGAAGATTCTGTTTGGTTGTCTGTACATATCTCTCAACCTGCCCGTTAGATTGAGGGTGATAGCTTGGAGTCAATATATGTTTAATTCCAAAGTTATCGCAGAATTGTTTGAACTCTGACGATGTGAATGTAGTTTGATTGTCTGTGACTATAGTCCTAGGAAGGCCATACCGAGTCAGCAGCTGTGATTTTATTAAGTAAATTGTTTTTTTAGCAGTCATGTCATTGACTATAAATACCTCTATCCATTTAGAAAAAGCATCTACCAAAAGCAATAACATTTTCCCCTTAAAGGGGCCAGCAAAGTCCAGATGAATTCGGTCCCAAGGGTGTCCAGATGCTGGCCATGGTATGCATTCAGTAGGTTCCTGGTTGGCATATTTATTGCATATTTCGCAGGACTTAATCTTTTCTTCAATGTCTTGGTCTAACTTTGGCCACCACAACTTACCTCGGGCCAATGCTTTAGTCCTTACAATCCCGATGTGGGTTTCGTGAAGTGAAGAAATTAGTTGTTTTCTGAGTGTTGGGGGAATGATGACTCGAATTCCCCAGAGTATACATCCATCATGTGTAGTTAATTCTTGTCTTTTTCTGAAGTAAGGTAGAAGATGTTCATCGCATTTTCCAGGCCATCCAGTTAGTATGAAGTTATGAACTTTCATAAGGAGAGGGTCCTTTGAGGTTTCCCTTGCAATTTCTTTGCTTTGAATTGGTAGGGAGTTAATATTTTCGTCAAATATTTTTGAGACAACTTCCTCAAAAGCAAAGTCCGTCTGTTCTACTTGAGTAATAGGCAGGCGGCTTAGTCCATCAACTTTACCAAATTTTGCCGTGGGTACATATTCCATAGTGAATGTATAATTCATAAGTAAGAGGCTCCACCTTTGTAGTCTGTTTGCTGCAGTTTGTGGTATTCCTTTCTTGGAACGCAGAATGTGCATTAGAGGGCGACAATCTGTTTGTAATATGAAATTCCGACCCCATAAGAATTTGTGAAATTTTTTTATTCCATATATAATGGCAAGTCCCTCTCTTTCTATCTGTGAGTAGTTTTGTTCAGCAGAATTTAGCGTTTTGGACCCGTACATAATTGGTCGTTCATTTCCGTCTGGGAATCGGTGTAAAAGACTTATTCCCACTCCTCTCGAGCTTGCATCCGCTGCCAATACCAAAGGCAATTTTGGATCATAATGTGTAAGAATGCTGTCTTCTGTTAATGCTGTTGTTAATATTTTAAAAGCTTCTTGGCAGGATGGGTCCCATATAAAGGGTGTATCTTTTTTTCTCAGCCGGTTTAAGGGTGCGCAGATGTCACTGAAGTTTTTTATAAATTTTCCGTAGTAATTAATCATACCTATAAAGGCTTCTACTTCTTTTACATTAGTGGGTTCAGGCATTTGTTGTAGAGCTTTTATTTTATTTGGTGAAGGGCGGAGACCTGATTTCTCAATAATGTAGCCTAAGTATTCCACTCTAGTCCTTAAAAATTTGCACTTGGATTTGTTTAGTCTTAGACCTGCAGTTTGAAGTCTCTCGAGCACTAAATGAAGCCTCTCAAGGTGTTGTTCTTCATTTCCTGATATTATTATGTCATCCATCAGACAAGCGACACCGTCTATTCCTTGTAAAATGATTTCCATTTTCTCTTGGTAAATCATTGGACCTGAATTTATTCCAAAGGGTAGGCGCTGGAAACTATAAAGTCCAAAAGGAGTATTGATTACAAGTAATTTTTTTGTTTCTTCATCTAGTGGAAGTGAGTAGTATGCTTCTGATATGTCTAATTTTGAGAATACCTCAGCTCCATTGACTTTGGTGAAAAGTTCTTCAATTACTGGAAGTGGGTATTGATAAACTTCTAGCCTCTCGTTCAATCCAGTTGAAAAATCTGCACATATGCGAATTTTATTGTTTGGTTTCCTAACCACAACAATAGGTGCAGCATACTCTGAATATCTAATGGACTTTACTATGCCCAGAGCTTCCAATCTATCGAGTTCACATTTTAGTGGTTCGCGTAAGGCGAATGGAACCACTCTGGCACGACAAAAAACTGGAGTTACGTTTTCTTTCAGTCTAAGTTTTACTTGCATGTCTTTGCAGTGACCAATACCATCTTGAAAAATCTTTGGAAACTTATTTAATATCTGTTGAAGTTTTGCATCATTCCGAGGCATATTCATTTCTGTTTTCTGTTCTTCTGAGACAGAAAAGCAGTTTAATTTGTCTAAGTGTAAATTTAACAGAGGCTTGTTCCAATTCAACCCTAATAAATTCTTCCCATTAGGTGCTTTTGCTACAACAATTGGTAATTTCTTAGTTACACCTCTCCAAGTAGCCTCCACTATAGCTTCTCCCAAAACTTTGATTTTATGCCCTGAATAAATATGTAATATTACATTTGAATTTTCAAGCGGAAATTTATTACAGGCAATCCAAGAATGTTTTGATAATATTGTGTATTTTGAACCACAATCTAGTTCAAATTCTGTAGGTTCAGTTTGACCATTTATGTTTACCAAAAGTCTGATTCTTTCTGTCTGGTTATTTGAGTTGATATTAAAAATATCTGTAATGTGATGACTGACATCCTTATCTTTCAAAGCTTTACTTCGGCAATTTTTTGCGAAGTGGTTTAATTTTTTGCAAAAATAACACTCTTTTCCATATGCAGCACATTCGTTTATTCCATGTGTAGAACCGCAGTTTCTGCATTGAAATTTGTTTTTATTTTTAGTAGTATTTTTTGTACATGTTTGAGGGAAATTTGTTTGACCGTTTGTACTCCAACTTTTCTTTTCAGTAATTTTGTTTACATCTGAAACCGTAGTTTGTGATTTTGAAATTTCTAAAGCTCCCATCAGAGTTTTAGCCAATTCTACAGATTCATTAAACGTTTTGCAATCTTTTTGTAATAACACGGTGCATACATCTGAGCTTTTAATGTTCATGACGAATGACGTAATTAAAGCTTCCTCATAAAAATCAGCAGAAAATTGGCACTTCTCTGCCTGTTGTTTCAAATTCAGTGCATAAGTATTGAGGTTATCTGAGTCCTGGGTCATTTTGAAAAATTTACACCTTTCAGATATTGTAAATGACAGGTCCTTGAAATTTTCGTCTAATTTTTTGAGTAATTCATCAACATCAAAATCTGAAGGATTTTTAGGCTTACATATATTAATTAAAGTTTCTAATGCCTCTCCATTTAGGTTGCTAATCAACAATGCCACTTTTAATTTACTATCTTCAATGTTTGAAATTTGTAAACACGCTTGAAATTTAATGCGCCACGTGTCCCACTTAATTAATGATGAATCAAAAGATTCTATATGATAGAAATTTGGCTTACTTGGTTTCATTTCAGTTTCTGCTTGCGACTTACTAGAATTCGGCATGTTTATTAATGTTTTCTTTATCCTCGTCGCCACTTTCGTGTATTTTGGTATTTGATAAAAGAACACTTCAATTCTCAAACATGTAACTATTTATTAAAACTTTAAAGTACATTAATACAAAATAATTGAACTACAAACAATTGATTCCTAACACTGTAATAATCATTCTGTGGTAGGTTACAACAGGTTTTCCTATCTCCCAGTGTTGTCCAGATATCAGTGTTGCCAATGTATCTCAGACACATCAGAAAGAAAAAGTTTCAAGCTTTTAAAAATTTTCTAATAGTCAATAAAGAATTCTAATATCACATTAGAATAGAAATGCTTTGTATCAATACCCAAATTTTTTATTTTTTTAACTCACATGTAACTTTTAAATACCTCTATTGAAATAAAATAGAATAGAATAGAAAAATAATTTTATTCTGGGACCAGGTCCCTTAAGAATAACAACAGAAAGGGTACTGTTGAAGAAAGAAAACTGTACAAAATTAATAGAAACATTTCTGGCTAAACGGCTACATTATTGGAATAATAAAATTAAATTTGAACTAAAACGTATGCTCTCATAGAGAAAAAAAATATATACATAAGACAAACAAAAAAAATAGAATAAGAATAAAATTACAATAAAAAAATAATAGAGTAAGAAAAAAATTACAATAAATATAAATTGGCTAATGGAAAAAAATAAAGAAGTTTGGATTTGGATTGGAATAAAGTTTGGATTTGAATGTGGATAAAGAAGACGCATGACAGATATCAGGTGGAAGTGAGTTCCAAAGAGAGGTAGATAGAACTAGGAAGGACCACTCAAAAGTTTTGGTTCTGTGGGAACAGGAATAATGGTCAGAAAGGCGGGATCTTGTGCCCTGGGATAAATAAAATGACTCAAGTAAAACCAGAATTAATACAAAGAAAGGATTCAATTTATTGATTGCACCCCCTGACCAATGCAATACATCATTTGAATTATCCAGTTTATAATATATATAGGTTTTAAATAATTTTAAATGCTATACTTACTTTTTTTTTATTGAAAATAATGCTTGTTGCACAACTGTCTCTCTTCCTTTTAAATTATTCTTAAAATGTCAAGTTCTTCTCTTGATTGTTTAAATAAAAAATAAACAAAAGGAAGAAAAAAGGAAAAGGTGGGGAAAAAAGACTTTAAAAGTATTATTAGAAGGGAAAAACTTGGCTTTCATTTTTTTTTTCATGCGCAGTACTACAAGTGTTGTTTAAGCATTACAATCTCGATTTAAAATTGAAAGGGAATTCCTATAAAATAAACAAAATCAATTATATATCACATAATATTATATATTAAAATAGATTAATAAATTTTTGTAAGTTGACGTACCTTATATTAAGGAAAATAATTTTTGGTACAACTGTCTCTCTCCATTTTAATATTTCTTCAATCTGTTTTTGAATCCTGAATTCCAATCTTTCTTGAATCCTTTCTTTGTATTAATTCTTGTTTTACTTGAGTCATTGTATTTATTATTTTAAATCTCCAAATGTGTGAAGACTATAATAAGCTAATAGATAAGTTATTATCTATATTTAAATTTATACTGAAAATTGGACAGTGGGTATTTATTTAATTATTCATTGCATCCATTGTCTTTTTTAACAGTGTAATAATGACTTATCTATTAGCTTATTAACTGTTATGTAATAAGGAAAATGAGAAAAAAAGAAGTAATTTTTAGCTCATTTGTTTTCTTAAGTGTAATTTTGAGTTAATGCAAGGGCTGTTGTATAGTTATATACTGTTGGCAGGTTTTTCTGTTTGATCTGTAATAGGATCAAATACCTGTTTTACCTTCTGTAATGTACTGGTATATTCGTAAATATAAATGTGCTACATTAAATCAATTTATATTCCTGTTAACATAAAACAAATTTATGCATTATTAATTAATATTAAAGATTTTATATTTTGTGTTTCTGTTTTTTATTTAGTTTATTAAATTTTTGGATGTTCACGATGAACTTCATAATACACATATTTATTGTTTTCAGTTTGGAGAAACTATTTAATTTTTTTTTATAGTAAAATTATTTATGCTATGTTATTAATCAATAATCTGTAGCAATTGTTCATCCTTTTTGTATTTAATTATCTAATAAAAGCTTATCATTATATTAGTATTTTAAATTCATTATACCCTTTCATCATCACTTACCTTTTATAATTTAGTGCTGTACAGTAATTTCTTTTACAGTATTTTGCAACTAAGTGTTCATACTATAATAACTAGTCCTCATCTTAAACAAATCTATGGAGCAAATTAGCATTGTCAATGCTTTTCCATAACTCCATGGAATAGTTCCATATATATTTTATATTAGATATTAGTATATTAGTTCAATAACAGTCTCATAACAAAGATAGTGCCATTTGAATAACGTCTAAAGCAGTTTTATGGTTTTAAAACATATTTACTTGATATTTTTTTGTGCGAATTAGCAAAGTTTAATTTTTTCGTTAATTTTTCAATCAATAATTGTGAATGATATCCTTCTATATTCGCACAAAATAGGAAACCAAGCCAAAAACGTTTTGTTAGTTCAATTACAGTCTCATAACAAAGATGGAGCCACTTGAATAAAGTCTAAGGCAGTTTTATGATTTTAAAATGGAATTTATTTGTTTTACAGATAACATGAAAAGAATGAAATACCATATCTACAGTGAACATAAGGTTGAATAGTAAAATAATTCTTTTTTTTTTTAATTAGCCATTATGGGCTACGTCTGTTTCAATTCTCATGTAAATTTATATATATATGTTATTTTCTTCAATGAAATAAAACGTTACTCAAATAACGTGTTACTGGAACACGTTCTTACATGGTAGCAGTTATGCCATAACGAGTTATTAAGAATTCACTGTTTAGCCCATCACTTTTGCCGAGCAAGGGTATTCTCTTGATAAGGTGTGACCTTCGGATTTTTTTTCTTGATAAGGATTTTCTTGATAAAAAAGTTAAATATACAAAAGAAATTATCCTTTTCCTGGCACGTAATACATTATTACACGAGATAATTATATTTTATAATCAATCTTATATAATTGATTATCAAATAAAAATAATCCTAACTATTTTTAAAGTAAAATAAAAAAAAAAAATATAGACTTATTAAAGCGACTCACTAAAATCTTCATTTGTATAAAATTCTTAAAATAAAAAAAATCATCTTTTTTCCATTTATTTAAAAATGAAATAGGTATCAGTTCCGCAAGTTGTCACTTGGAGTTGAGTCACAGGTTTTAAATTTTTGTTTGTTCCTCCTCAAGCAGCTTCCGCCAGCTCAACCGGTCAAGTGCAGCTGCTCTCCAATTCTGTACTTCGAACAGGGTCCTTGCATCCTCTTCAACACCATCCAACCATCGCAGCTTAGGGTGACCTCTCGACCGTGTTCCGTGTAAGCGCTCATTAAGCAGTTTATTTGGGATCTAATCAGTTCCCATCCTTGCTACATGGCCTGCCCAGGGCAGCCTATCAATCCTCACAATATTTCCGATATCAGGCTCACCCATCAATGAGTATACTTCCCTGTTATACACATCGCTCCCAATATGTTCTGGTCACAGGTCAACCTCCTTCCATATTTCTCCACATTCAACTTTAACTTATTATTTATAGCTCACTGATTTATTCGATTCAAATCACCTTGGAGTTTTTCCGTGGCTAGTGATAGGTCGGAAGGGGAAAATGACAAGTATATTTGAAGATCATCGGCGTAGACATGGTACTGGGAATATTGGATGAGAGGTGGAAGGTCGTTTATGTAAATGGCAAATAGGGTGGGGGGATAGTGATGAGCCCTAAGGGACATCACCGAACAGAGGAAGGGTTATGGAAGGAGGTTGACCTGGGACCAGAACATATTGGGAGCGGTCTGAAAGGGAAGACTTGTACCACTTCAGAGTACTGTTGGATAGAGGCAAGTTACAAGGCTTGGCGAGGAGGATATCGTGGTCTACTGTGTCGAATGCTTTGGAAAAGTCTAGAAGGATGAGAATTGTTAACTTTTGGTGTTCAATGGCTATATGGAGATCATGGGTTATTTTGAGGAGAGAGGATTGGATTGAGTAACCTGGTCGAAAGCCGAATTGGAGAGGGTTAATTAGGGAACGTTGTTCTAGAAAATTTGAAAATATGTTTTGAACTAGGCGTTCAAATTGTTTTGAGAGGTTAGAAAGGAGGGAGATAGGGCGGAAGTCATTTGGAGAGGAGGGATTTTCAATTTTATTTAATGGACTCACTAAGGCGGTTTTCCAAGCAGTGGGAAATACGGAGTTTTGTAATGAGAAATTGTAGATATGATATAACATGGGCATCAAGATTGGGAGGCAGGATTTTACTAGCTTTACAGGAATGTTGTCGGGACCGTAAGCATTGGTGCGGGATTTCAGAATTGCATTTAATAGTTCGTCATGTGATACATGGGAGAAAAAGAAGTTGTCAGGGTTAAAGTTTATATGATCAATGTCGGAAGTGAATGAGGATGTAGAAGAAAAATTGGATAGGAAGTGGTTATTGAGATCATCTGGCGTGTCTGGAAGTGAACTGAGTTTACCGGATTTTGTTGGTGATAATTGCCGGAGTATTTTCCATTTGGATTTGGAATCGGTTGCATTGGAGACAATGGAATGAATGTGATGGGATTTTGCATTACGTACTGCAGATTGGGTTTCAGTCCGAAGGGATTTAAAACATGTATAGTCAGCTGATAGACGTGTGCGATGACATTTTCTCCTTGCATTATAAGAGGTGAATCCCTCATACAGATCTCCCTGAATTTGCACCATACATTCGGTATTGCTCATTGTAAGTTTTACAAGACGGATGAGCTTAACAGGCAAATTGAGGTCTTTCATTGCCTGATATAGGGCTTCACGTCATAATAGATCTAAAATCAACGAATAGATGGTGCGTCTGTAACGGGTATTCCCTTCCGCGCTCAAGTATGGTTCGTAGGGCGAAAATCTGGTCTGTTGTAGATTTACATTTACGAAAGCCGCACTGATATTTCCCCAGAACTCTCTCAACATGCGGTAGAAAAGTATGCTTGAGAAAATCTAGTCGGCGCCTCTGTAATCTGTAATCGATAGTTATTACATTCAAGATATCCTTTCTTGTGATTAGGACATACAACTGTCTTACTCCATGCTTTCTTCTGTCCAAATCGTAACAAGAAGATTTTGTAAAGCTTGGAAAAGCTGATCTCTCCCTTTCTTGAATAGATCGGCAGAAAGTGTCAAAGCCTAGTGCTTTGTTGTTCTGAAGCCTATCAATGGCCCCACATAGTTCCTCTTCGTCTGGGGGCATAATGTCATCTTCAGGAGTTCGACTAAGGTCCACATCTTCCTGTACCCTATTTCCATTGAGCAAGAGACAAGTACTTGTACTTGTTCCATCTTCGTAGCACTTGGTTTTTTTCATTTAACAGAGATCCATCTGAGTCTTTACAAGCTGAGATTCGAGGCTTGAACGGCTTTCGACCGTTGCTCACTTTTTCATAAAATTTTCGGCATTCATTGATGCTCCTCAATCTTTCTATTTCTTCTAACTCTCTGTTTTCCCAGTTTATTTTTTTGCGTCGATGGATATACTTTTTTTCTCTTCGGCGCTGGCGATAAATATCAGCTGATGCTCGGGTACGTTTCTTCTGAAGCATGAGTGTGTAGGCGTTGTTCTTTTGTATAGTAGCCTGGCTACATTCCTCGTCAAACCATAGGGACCTATTCTGTACTTGGCTGGGGCCAATTACTTCTGCTGCATGACGGATAATATTTTCAATGTTTGAGTACATTTCATCGACATCCTCATCTTCTGTAGATGGCGCGTTAAAGAACTTTTCATTAATTTTATTTACGTATTCTTGGGGAACTTCGGATTCTTTAAGTTTTTGTAAGTTGAACTTTTTACATCTTTGCCCTCGCCTTGTTTTCACAATTGAGATCCTGGCTCTAACTTAAGCTAGAGTTAGAAAGTGGTCCGAGTCCAAATTAGCTCCGCGAAAAGTTCTGACATCCAGAAGATTCGATCTATGTCTAGCACCTACTAGAAAGTGGTCAATCTGGTTGACTGTATTTCCATCAGGGGAAGTCCAGGTACCAAGATGAATTCTTTTGTGGGGAAATAGACTGCTGCCAACTACAAGGTTGTGATGCACAGAAATTAATCAGTCTATGTTCATTGTCGTTGCAGACTATGTTTGCCAATAGCCGGGTAGTAGATTGCTTCCTTACCAATCTTCGCATTGAAATCGCCTGCGATTATTATTACGCCTGAATGAGGACACGCCGCTTTAATAGTTCTTTCTAGCAGGTCATAATATTCTTCCTTGGATTGCTCGTCTGACGTTTCCGTTGGAGCATGGCAGTTGAACAATGTATAATTAAAGAATTTCCCTTTTATCCTTATGGAGCTCATTCGGGGGCTTACAGGTTTGTAATTAATGACGAGTTGCCTGAGTTTCTTCCTAACAACAAACCCTGTTCCAAAGTGGTGTGATCTATTGCCACAACTGTAATATAAAATGTGACTTTTCTTTTCGATAGATCCCTCTCCAGTCCATCGGATTTCTTGGAGTGCAGTAATGTCAATGCCATAGTAGTCTATTTCATCTAGGAGCAGTTTAGTTGCTCCGGGTCTATACAGAGATAAAATGTTCCACGATCCAAAGGTGAAGTCCAGATGACGGGTGTTATGTTGTCTCCTTGTAGACAGTTCGGCTTCTAGATGTTGAGGTTTCCTGATAAGATGGTTTAAGAGGAGCTGGTTATCAGCAAGTTGCCTCCTAGTCAGGTGGAGGGGCTGCCTCCTTAGAGCATCTTGACACACTTCCCGATCTGGGGCGGCTACCTAGGGAAGGTGATCCTAGGGTAAGTACTGTCATTGACCTTGGTATGTAATGTTGGGGTGAGTGGAGTGTGCTGTTATTAGTGTAAATGTGTCAGTGTCAGTGTACTGTTCCCCCAACCTGAAGGACTAGTGGCTATCTGCGGTACAATGACCGGGCGAAGGGGCCGCCAACTCCCTACGCCTAGAACAAACAAAATTAACAAGTCAAAAACACTAAAAAAATAAAATAAACGAAAACAATTAAATAACACAGACAGAAAGAATGATACGAGCCATATGAAGAGGTCAGGTAAGAAAAACAATATGACAATTAATAAGTATTAATAAAAATAAAATTGGTATTAATTCTTTAATTAATGATGATGAATAAATATTCTTAATATTTAATTAGTATTATGATTATATTTATTTTAGTTACTGATATTTTAATATTAGCTTGTAATATTTTGTCATAGTAAGGATGTCAGCATTTTGCCATAGATGCCATAATATGTATAGTCGAAAATGACGACAGGTTTCGAGAAACATGTTGCAATGATATTTTTTTTATTTTATTTTATATTATTTTATTTATTTTATTTTACTTTATTTATTTCTATTTTATATTATTTATTTATTTTATTTTACTTTATTTATTTTATTTTACATTATAAATATTCCCGGTCAGTCACATCCCCTCCTTTCACTGATCCTACAAGCGGAGTGAACCAGGATGGCTGAGAAGGCTAAGCACCACCACGGATAGGTGGGAGAACCAGGTTCGAGTCCCGGTCCTGGTCATAACTTTTCTTTTCAAATATTTAAAATATTAAAAAAATTATATCATATAACAATAAAATAAATTATAATAATATTTAATGACATAAGTCAACAAGATCCAAAAATAAATGTAATGTTCAATTAACATTCTTCCCGTGTATACATCGCGGATTGCTGGAGCACGGAGATGTAGGATCAGAGAAAGGAGGGGATGTGACTGACTGGGAAGCGAGCCAGGATGGCTGGAATGGTTGAAGCACCCCCACCGACAGGTGGGAGACCCGGTCCTGGTCATATCTTTTCTTTTCAAATAAAATATTAAAAAAATTATATCATATAACAATAAAATAAATTATAATAATGTTTAATGACTTAAGTCAACAAGATCCAAAAATAAATGTAATGTTCAATTAACATTCTTCCCGTGTATACATCGCGGATTGCTGGAGCACGGAGATGTAGGATCAGAGAAAGGAGGGGATGTGACTGACTGGGAAGCGAGCCAGAATGGCTGGAATGGTTGAAGCACCCCCACCGACAGGTGGGAGACCCGGTCCTGGTCATATCTTTTCTTTTCAAATAAAATATTAAAAAAATTATATCATATAACAATAAAATAAATTATAATAATGTTTAATGACTTAAGTCAACAAGATCCAAAAATAAATGTAATGTTCAATTAACATTCTTCCCGTGTATACATCGCGGATTGCTGGAGCACGGAGATGTAGGATCAGAGAAAGGAGGGGATGTGACTGACTGGGAAGCGAGCCAGGATGGCTGGAATGGTTGAAGCACCCCCACCGACAGGTGGGAGACCCGGTCCTGGTCATATCTTTTCTTTTCAAATAAAATATTAAAAAAATTATATCATATAACAATAAAATAAATTATAATAATGTTTAATGACTTAAGTCAACAAGATCCAAAAATAAAAGTAATGTTCAATTAACATTCTTCCCGTGTATACATCGCGGATTGCAGGAGCACGGAGATGTGGGATCAGAGAAAGGAGGGGATGTGACTGACTGGGAAGCGAGCCAGGATGGCTGGGATGGTTGAAGCGCTGCCACGGACAGGTGGGAGACCCGGGTTCTAGTCCCGGTGCTGGTCATATCTTTTCTTTTCAAATACAATATTTAAAAAATTATATCATATAACAATAAAATAAATTGTAATATGATTTTGAATATGTGTAAAGGATTTTTTGTCCATTATTTGTAAAGGATTCATCTCTGAATTTGTATTTATAGAAATTCAAGATACATAACAACAAGATATAATAACAGTAACTCACTGAGTTATTTTTAACAATTATTGTTTTCTTTTATATATTTTTATTGTCGAGGTAACTTAATTTATTCATTCAAATTCAAAATGGAGTACCTTTATAATTAAGAGGAAACATGTAAATAATTTTTGATTACCATACTAAATAATTTTATTTAAAAAATAATTAAAATTCATCACATACAATTTTATTTATAAATAATTTAGAATTAGATTTGTGAAATTGTGTGATATTTATTGTTAAATAATTGTTGTAATGTACATAGTATATAAGTTTATGTAAAATATGATACAATAAATATTTATAAAATGAAATCGACTCACCGGTTCGAAATCTTTTCTTTTCCCAGTCCATCCAAAATTATTGATTATCACAATATAACACTCCATATTTTTAGCACATAAATAATAATGAAACAGGTGATGGAAAACAAGAAGTAATTTTATATACAAAATAGAATTTATTATAAATGTTCAAAAATATATATTGCAAGTCTTCTCTACATACTCATACATATATATTTCTTGAATTCAATGTAAACAAATTATCATTACAATACTTTTCCTAAAGGAAGTTAGTTATTTTTGAAGTTTGGTTTCCTTTTTTCAGTGAATGCAGTCATTCCCTCTTTCCTATCCTCCTGAAATATATTATAAAAAAAAAATTATTAAAGGAGAGTAAAAAAAAGCACTTTGTTTCTTTATTATGTTATCTCTGGATGGGATCGAACATTTTGACTCAACAGCTAAATAAATTTTTAAATTTTTGCTTCAGAAATTAAATTTTAAAAAACACCAATTATTATTTTAACACAAAAATAACTTTCAAAAAATTTATTACTTGTTTTTTGACACATGTAATGCAATAATGAGGGCAACATTTTAAAAATATTCTATATAAATAGTAATTTCAAACATTTGCAGTAAATAATATTAAACAAGGTATTGAGTATTGATCAGTTGCAGATGAAATATATTAATAGAATTATTCATTTATTTATTTGGGCCTTATTGTCTTCATATAAAAGGGAATAAAAGAAATATTGTTCTATAAGGAAACTAACATACTTTAGTGAGTTATGAGTATTTAGTTTTCATTAAGAATATATTTTACAATACTTTTCTTCAATATTCAGACATTGTATTAGTGGAAAATGGCAGCCTTATATATAGCTGAAGTTACACAATATACTATGTAATAAAAAGAAAAAGCTTTTGGCTTTTTTTTTTTAACATGTAAGCTTTTTTTTTAACATAAAAAAAAATTTTTTGTGTTTTCACTTTAATTTTTTACTAATTTAATTATTAATATCAGGAGTGAAGCAAATTTCAAAATATGTTGCTTTTGTTTAGGGTTACCTGCTCGTAGTTCCCATATTATTTCTAGAATATTAAAATGGTAACAGGTTTTTCTGAATGATTAACTAGTGAGCCCCATCACTAGATCCCCCACTCCTTCCATCTAATTAATGCTCAGAAAATTCAATGTCCTGAACAACCCTCTCTTAAAATGCACCTGATGCAGTAAAAGAGATACTATGTATCATTATTAATATGTTATTTTTTCAAATATTAATAAAAGCCAAACGGGTTAAGAGAGAGAAAAAAAAAATCTGAATGATTAGAAAGCACTGGTACAATATAAATACTGAAAGTAACAAGCACAATTATTTGGTAGAGAATCAACGTAATAGATCAATGGTAAACTGAGGACTGCAGGGTGAGTGTTTTTCTTTTAATTGTTTGAAGTAATATTGCTCAAAGGAAAACACAGTTCTAAAAATGAGTAAAGGAGTAATCGTTGTCCAGTTGCGAGAGTTTTATCTTCAAAAGGAATGGCAAATTTACAAGCCTCGTATGGAAAGTTTTTTTAAAGCGAATAAACATTATTTCAGGATCGAGGACCTTAAATGCGACACATTTCTAAACGCTTTGAGCGAGGATGCTTTCAAGTTGTTGACAAATTTAGCCAATCCGGAAAAACCGGAGTCGGTTTCCTATAGTTACATTTCTTAATAGATACTGTGAGTCCTGCTTCTTCAAGCTTTTCTAGTACTTTGAATACTCTAGTCCGCAACTCTTCTATATTTCGGGCTCCAATTAAGACGTCGTTGATCATGACTGACGTACCTTCCAATCCTGAGAGCAAAACATCCATAGCCTTCTGGAATTTGCTCGGAGCAGAAGGTACGCCAGTCATGATCGATGACATCTTAATTGGAGCCCAAAATATAGAAGAGTTGCTGACTAGAGTATTCAAAGCACCAGAAGAGCTTCAAGAAGCAAGACTCACAGTGTCTATTAAAAAATGTGAGATCGGGAAGAGCTCAATCGAGTATCTTGGATTCAGAATAGATGCTCAGGGTGTGCATTCAACCGATGACAAGGTTTGTGCGATTTTGGTAGCACCAGTACCAAATGATGTTAAGGAACTCCAATGCTTTTTAGGAGTAGTAAATTTCCTGTCAAAGTTTCTCCCGGATGTAGCGACAGTTCTATCACCACTATACTGTTTGCTAAAAAAGGGACATCTTTGGAACTGGAGTAGCGAATGTGCTCAAGCATTAGAGAAGACAAAGAGGCTGATTCAGAAGCATCAAAGTCTTGCTCATTATAATCCAGCTTACCCAATTCGTTTAGCGGTTGATAGATCTGACTTTGGATTGGGCACAGTAATTTACCAGCGATATGCAGATGGATTGGATCGACCATTGGCGTTTGCCAGTCGATCGGAGTCTCAAGCAGAGAAGTCCTACTCTCAGCTACATAAGGAGGGAGCAGCCTTGATGTTTGGAATTAGCAGATTTCATAGCTACTTGTACGGACGGAAATTCATTTTAGTGAACGATAATCGGCCATTACTATCAATTTTTAGACCAAAGCATGGTATTCCAACCTGCGCAGCAAATAGGTTGCAACGGTGGGCACTTATTCTGTCTAACTACATGTATGATGTAGAATGGGTTAAGTCTGAAAAAAATATTGCAAACTGGTTTTCTCGAGCTTCACTTCCGGAATGTCCTACATCGAATAAGCCAGACCTATGTATCAACGACCTCTTTGATGTTTGTAGTGAACTTCCATTAAATTATAAAACGATTTTGGCAGAAATCAAGAAGGATGACATTCTTATGAAGGTCATCACCTTTTTAAAGTTCGGATGGCCAGACAAGGTTGAAGCGAAATTTCAGCACTATTTCCGAAAAAAGGACAAGTTGTTTGTGGAAAAGGATATCCGTTTATGGGGATATCGTGTTATTGTGCCAACTGCGTTGTGACAAGAGGTCCTGAAGGAGCTTCATGCTTCTCATATTGGTATGGTAAAAGTGAAATCCCTAGCGAGATCGTACGTGTGGTGGCCAAAGTTGGATAAGGACGTCGAAGAGATCGTGCGATCCTGTCATGCATGCAGTGCAACTAAGGATAACCCCCCACAGGTTTAGTACCCCAGTTTTAGTACCATGGGAATGGCCAGCGAAATCTTGGCTGCTTCACATGGATTATCTGTGACCACTGGAAGGACGTTATTTCTTTGTTATCATCGATAGGCACACAAAGTGGATTGAAGCTTTTTCTACACATTCAATGGCCGCGGATACCACTATGAAGATTTTGAGACAGGTGTTTGCATGTTTCGGTTACCTGAAATCATTTTCATTCAGTATTCAGCTTTTGATAGTGAGACTTTTAAGAATTTTCTTCAACACAATGGTGTCGATCTCAAAAACCAATTTTTTTTTCACCAAAGACCAATGGGGCAGCAGAGAATGCAGTGTGTTCTATAAAACACAGTTTGAAGACAGCTCTTGACAGATTCTTCTGCTTCAGATTTGGATGTGGCTCTTAATAGATTCCTGTTGGATTATCAAAATACACCTCATATTACCACTGGAGTTTCCCCTGCTCAGGCATTGATGGGCCGTCAGCTAAGGACCAGACTTGACCTCCTGCTATGTCTACTAAAGTGCAAAGGGCTCAGGAAAAACAAGTAGACGCTTATCGTGGGTCGCCTACAACTGCTGATTCCTATCAAGAAGGAAGTTCAGTTTATATCCGAAACTATCGGCATTCTGGGGAAATATGGATTCCGACATCTGTTGTCAAATGTGTAGGACCTCGGAGACGCCAAGTTTTTGTGCCATCATTGAATAGACGCTGGATCAGGCATGTGGGTCAAATCCGTGGGTCTTCTTCTGCACAAGTGTGTCTGCCGTCCTGTTCCAGTATTGCAGAACCATCATCAGCCCAGGTGTCTAATGAAGCAACTTTGGAGCCAAATCAGGAGACTCCAGCCAGTCAATCTGACAATTTTGCGAGCACCTGTGAAGAGGACCAACTGAGTAAATCAGCTCGCCCTCAACGAATGAAGAAGCCAACGAGAAGACTAATAGAAGAAATATAATTTTTGTTTTTGTACATATAAAATTATGTGTTTGGCAATTTTTCAAATTTCAGATTTTTGGAAATTAGAGGGGGGAGAATGTGGTATATTGAATTTGATGTATCCGTTATAAGTTTAACACAGGTTATATTTGATAACACACATACGTTTTTGTCTTGTAAAAATTGTGATTCTGTGATCAATAAATGTTTTCTTGGGATAAATACCAATATATTTCATTTGTGTTGTAAGACATTACAGCCAATTTTTAAATCTATTCCTAACATTCAAGCACAAAAAGCCGCTTATTAGATAATGCTTTATTAGTTAACCTAAGGAGACAATAGACCTGTAAAAAAAAATTTGTTTATGTGCTACTCATTAAATCCAAGCACCAAATGTGATATGGTTGTTAGTAAAGTTACATAAATTTAAAATAAATAATATTACCGTAGCGAATGTAGCATAGAAAGTCCGCTTTTCAAACTTAAGGCCCTCCTGTAGAGTGGTTTCAAATGCTGAAAAGATATAAATTAATAATATTAATAATATTGATAAAAACCTTACATAAGCACAACAACTATCTATATAAGTATCTTTTATTACTTGAATCACTAAAAAACAGTTTATCATTCTAAACAATATCGGTGATCAACAGAAATACTCTTAAGGTATCCATCTTTCTCAAATATATATTTTACCTGTTCTCTGATAGAATAGGTACATCAGTTACTACCTTATTATCAATAGTATTCTTATCATATTAAAATCAATAAAATGTTTCTTACAAAAAGCACCAAGACTAGTAAGCCCTTATTGTAGCTGCAGTCTCAATTTTGTTAAAAGCACCTACATATGTTTATTTTATCACATACTTCCTCATTTCTCATTAAAGGTAAAGGTACTAGAATCATGTGTTTACCCGGTAATATTGTATGGTTCACAGACATGGTCAGCAACAGAAAGCTATAACAAAAAATGAGAACGGACGCAAATACAATTTTCTAGAAGTATGATGAGTATCAGAAGAAAAGACCACATCAGCAACAGGAATGTACAGGCTAGGATAAAAGTTAAAAGCCTAATAAAAGAAGCACAGCAACTGAAATGGAGGTGGGCTGGACATGTTGCCAGACTCGATACAAAAAGATGGTCGAAAATTGTAACAGAATGGATACCAAGAGACCACAAGAGAAGGAAAGGAAGACCATTTACAAGATGGCGAGATGAGATCGTACAAAGAGTAGGAGACTGTTGGGCTACTGTGGCAAGGAACAGGGACATATGAACCAAGGCTATAAAGAAATTGCTACAAACAAATGAACAAAACATTTTATTTAATTATTGGCAACAATTTTCGTACTTTTTATAATAATATTATGCTAAATGTTTTAAATACTATAAATAATATAATGTAAATACAATATTCATTGAAAAAAAGTAAATTTTTGTTAAATAGACTCATACCTCCCAAGGGAGAGGCTTTTTTGTTCTGTAAAGGATGCATCAATAAAAGCTGTTATTAATATTATTATTATTATACTTCCTCATTTAGACTTTTTAACATTAAGTAGCGAAAACACAATTTAGAGCAGAGGTTCTCAGACTTTTTTTCTCATAGACCACTTTCAAAATTTTCAAGATATTGCAATTTTAACAGAATAGGATTACCTAATTGATTATTACAATGGAACAAACAAAGTACCGATGGCAAACTGATTGTAATTATTAAAACCATTTTTGTCACACCAACACCCCCTGGGCCACTTTGGGAACTAAGGGTTTAGAGTCTTCCTCAATAGGAAGAAAAGTGAAAAATAAGACAAAAGTAGCAGTACTCAAACCTACATTTCTTCCTATATTAATGTACTTTTCTGAATCATAGACTCAAAACGATGATTCCTTTGAAAAGTTGAAGAGAAGGACAAAGCGACCGAGTCTGTAACACTATTAGATCAAACCTCAATGACAAATTAGCCAATCATACAATAGAAGAAAAAATCAACTGAGATGGTTAAACCACCTTCTTACAACAGAACCTGGAATAAGTCATAGGGCTGGTAGATCAGGCTGCAGTTGGTGGAAAACGAGGAAAAGGCAGGCTTAGAACCAAGCATGTCTAAATGAAAAGATTGTATAAAATTCCTCCTTACTCTAAATAAAACGGTGGAGCGGATCATACATTTATGATGACAAACGTTTTAAAACTTCATTTTTCTTATTTAGCTTATATTTATTTATGAACATATGATTATTAAATATCATAACGGAAATTACTAACAGCCATTGTAGCTGCTGGAAAAATAACTGATGTACCTAATTTATAATGATCAATCAAGTAAATACGAGTGAATATATTTCAACAGTTGACACGTTGATCAAGATGGATGGTCTTAAATGATGTCCAATATTTGATGTAATACTTGACTAAATAATAGTATTTACTAGTAAAAATATGACTACTTACCTGTGTTCACTGATTCCTTACAAAGTTGTACGATCAAACGAGAATGCATAGCAATACGCTCGCCTAGTTTTACAGTTTCTGCTAAAAGCTGGTCAGCAGGGAAAACTTTGCTAACCAAACCTGAAATAGAATATAAAAATGATTAAACTCAATCATTGTAAGGTCCCACCTTATATATTTAAAAATATATAATACGTTGAAAAATGTTTAAATATATTAATATATGTAAGTCCCTAACTTTGAAGTATCATAAGCTTTTAAGAATTTACCCATTTTTTCAGCTTCTTGAGCAGTGATTTGATCACCAGTGAGGCAGATTTCCATAGCTTTACTTTTACCGCAACTTCTTGCAATTCTTTGAGTGCCACCAGCACCAGGAATAGTGCCGATTGTTATTTCTGGCTGTCCGAACTTTGCTTTATCTCCGGCATAGATAATATCACACATCATTGCCAACTCACAACCTCCACCAAGCTGCAAAATAAAATAAGCTGTCAGAGAAGAAATTTGAAAAACACAATTACATAATACATATTTACAAGTCCATAAACATTATATGTAATGACCCACGTAGAAATATAATTAACAATACCAGAAATATAATACCAAGTGCCCATAAATAAATGAATATAAATAATGACCTCTATGAATTTGCAAATTAAGATTGAAATATAATACAAATTTTATCCCTTTTATTCACATATTAGTTCTGAATTTTAAAATTTTAATGACTAGTGTTAATCACAAAATTCAATTTCAAATTTATTCATTTTGTTACTATTTGTTCATTTAACGTCACTTTATGCTGCTATGGCTAATCAGACGATGCTACATTGGGAGCTCTAGATTTTTCCTATCCAGGTTTAATTAGGATAGGGATTTTTAACGAGTATCTGACATCGTACAGGCTCGGGACGCCCGTTTAACGTCACTTCCGAAGGACGGCGTAACTAAGGATTTTTTACTCCCTTTAAAAAATCCTAGGGCCACCTGCCGGGCTACGAACCCGCGATCTTGGGCTTAGTAGTAAGCTAACCACTAGACCACAGGTCGCCCCATTATTTATAATGTTACACAACACCTGCGTAATTTATTTAAATGAAAAAAAAAATACTAGTGACCACTAAGCCCTGATACAAGACCTGGATAAATAGAACAAATAGAAATAGAACAGACAGGAGTATTATCATGAACATTCCATAATTGAGAAGATACAGTTGTTTAAAAAATAACAAGTTGTTTACTGAAATATTGCATAAATAATAACCAGTGAATGCTGAATTGTAAACAGGAAGAATGAATTAACAGAAATTAAAATCAAACCTTATAAAACTGTACATAAAATCTAAAAACTAATTTATAAGTTGATTAAATTTTTACTTTGTTATAATACATGCATGGCTTTCAAAATAAATAATACATTCATTATGAAAAATGATATTTAATTTTCAATTGGGTTTAATCTTTCCAAATTGTATACTCTCAGTAAACAATTAAAAATAGCTTTAATATTATATAATCTAAAAATAGCTACTAAAATTGTTTTTGCTATAGCTATTAAGACAAATAAAGTGAGATTCTTTACAAATGGCCATTATCAAGGCAATAAATAAAAAGAGATAGGCATAATTTCTAGCTGAGTTTTATAACAAGAAGTGAAATAAAGATAATGAAATCAGTTGTTTATGAATATCATTGAGATTGCAAGCCATTCTAAAAGAAAAGAAAATTATATAAGATTGAGGGTTGAACTTAAGAAATAAAAAAAAAAACAACAAGAAATTGAGATAGGTACCCAATTTTTGTTTGTTTTTCCTAATTCGTCCACTTTATTTTTTTTTATTTATAAAAAGTTTTAAGGATCAAAGTTCAAAGAGTGCAGATAAGAACGAGAGAATTTTAAAAATTTCATTACGAATAGTATCTACAATCAAAGTTTAAAAGACAGATATAGTATCAGAATGTTTAAAATATTTTCTTAACAGAGAAATAAATGTAATAATTGGCCTAACTTTATTATTTTTAATTGGTCTAATCAAGATAATTAAAAATTATATTTTTCAACAAGTATTCATTTTAATTTGAATTCATTTATAATGCTAAAGCATGAGGATATCAAGTTTCTACCATAACAATCACCACAAAACAAATACAAGAATTCGTTGCATTCAACAAAAAACTACATTTCGAACATTGAGGATAGTAGTCGTATTGAATTTTTTAAAGCATAGTTTATAAGAATTAAACATATATATACTTATTATGCATTGTATATAATGTGCTTTTTATATGGGATATACATAATTAAAATGTATATCTGTTCTGTAGAGTATACAACATTAACTGTACTATATAATGATGAATGATGTGGCCTAACGTTTCTGGTTATATAACTGATGCCTCAGCTAATCAAACTAAATTAGACAAACTATTTTATGATGATGACTTTCAATAATTTTGATTAAACTGATAGGCATGACATGAAGAACACAAATTCAGAATTTGTTACCAAAAACATATATCCATTATTAATGCTAAATTTCAATAATATCAACCTTTTGTACTCCCCTTATACAACATTAAATATGCCTAAAAAAAACTGATAGTTATTTTAATTTCAAACATTCTTAACGTTTATTTTGTTTCAATAATAGTCTGAAATATATTGTTCATTCACATCTTTTATAATGTACATTACTTAAAGGGTAACATTAGAGGTAAAAAAAAAAAGGATATATATATATATATATATATATATATATATATATATAACTGTTTTGCATAAATGATTATATAATTTATGATGGTGTACAAGATTTGGGATGTATGAAATAATTCAAATGCTGCCCTACTAATAGTAAATTTGTACATTACTACTTGAGCAGTTTTAAGACTGTTTTTTTTTTTTTTTAAATTCATCTTATACTCTTTAAAAATGAGAACTAATGGGGGAAAGATACTCAAGCAAATAAGAAATTAAAACTGTATACTTACATATTTTAATTTAAATAAACTAATAACACGATTAATTTAAAATGAAGGAAAACAAATGTGTGTAAACTTACAGCATAACCATTTACAGCTGCAATAACAGGCTTCTTGCACTTTGCAATATCGGACCATTGTTCCAACATGCCGGTTCGCACATTCTCGGAATATGTTTTATTCAACATTTCTTTGATATCAGCACCTTATAATAAAAATTAAATAATGTAAGTCTTACTAATATTTGAAAGAAGAAGTGAAAATTGGATGCATAAGCCATATTTACCAGCGGCAAATGCTTTTTCACTTCCTGTCACAACGATTGCCCCAATTGTTTCATCTTTATCCATAGCAGTTATGGCTTGGCATAATTCAGAGACTAAAGCATCGCAAAGAGCATTTAATGCTTTCGGCCTATTTAGTGTGATAAGTCCAACATTTTGTTTCTCTCCTTTTTTATCAGTCAAAATATGTTGATAGCTACCAGCAGCCGCACCTATACAAATATTGGTAACATTAAGATCAATGTTTTTAGTTAAAATTAAAAAGATGCATTGAGAACTGGCTATTACTTGCAAATCTTTTTCCTGTTTGATGGAGAGCTCCTAAGGATGTAATTTTACTAACATTAAAAATTAATCTTACACTGTTTAAGGCCATATTTAAAAATTATTTGAAAGAAACAAAAAAGGAAGAGTAAGAAAATGTAAGATGATGTGTCCAAGAGATCTGGGCAAGGACTAACCTGATGCCGAGCGAGGCTATTCTAATGATAAGCTGTGACCTTGGTTTTTTTTTTCTCGATAAGGATTTTCTTGATAAAAAAGTTAAGTGTATAAAAGAAATTATCCTTTTCGTGACACGTAATATATTACTACAGAAGATAATTAATTAATTAATTAATTAATTAATTTTATAATCAATCTTATATAATTGATTATCAAATAAAACATAAAACTAACTATTTTTAAAGTAAAATTAAAAAATATATATGTAAAGGAGATAGTTGGGGGGTGCAGTCAATAAGAACACGGAATAAGTAATAAACTTATATTATGTGCCGACGTTTCGACCTACAGTGTAGGTCATCTTCAGGGCGATTTTGGAGAGCGATGCCGTTTGATTTAACGGCTGGCTAGTACTCACATAAAAAAAATATATATAGACTTATTACAGCGACTCACTAAAATCTTCATTTATTTAAAAGTCTTAAAATAAAAAAAACATCGTTGTTCATTTATTTAAAAAAAATAGATATCAGTTCTGCAGGTTGTCACTTGGAGTTGAGTCATAAGCTTTAAATTTTCGTTTGCTTCCTTTTTAATATTTTCCAGAAAACAAATAATCGTGAGCATTAATATGGAAAAATAAGAGTAATTACGGGAAACGGGTATATTTCGGTAACCATTTCATAAAGAAATAAACGTTTCAACTAAAATAAATTACCATCTACACTTCGAAATGTTAGTTGAAAATTTTATTTCATGATTAAATGACTACCGAAATATACACATTTCCCATCATTACATTCTTTTTCCATACTAAAACTCCGGATTATCTCTATTTTCGAGAATATTAAAAAAAAAACAACAACAAAAAGTGAAAACTTGTGACTTAATTCGAAGGGACAAACTGAGGAACTGATATTAAAAATTGTATAATATATTTATAACTTCTACTTTACCTAACATAACTGAAAACGTAAATAGCAAATCTAGTTAACGATGTTACGTGACAGCGCTCTACCATTTGAGCCACCAAGGCCGCCTGCCGGCATAATTTTTCACATTATTAGAATAAGAATGTCCACAGCTACCAAATAAATACAACTCTTCAATAACTTTGAGGAAATATTCATAGAGTTTTATCCCATATTTATAGAAGAAACGTCAATTCCAAATGATAAGTTGCTCCGGAGTCTTTTTGTTTGTCCACGCTGAACAGAGAATCATTTTTATTTGGCTATGCTACACTGATGCTATGTCTTCAACTGGTGGATCACCAGTTTATACACTCACGAAAAAGGTGGAGAATAGGTTGCTTCCCATGGAAATGGATTTCTGGAGAAGAAGCTGTGGTATATCGAGAACCAAGCGGATCCTAAACGCAGCAATTAGAGACAAGGTCGGATGTCAAAAGAACATCCTTTACCAGATCAGAACTAAAAGGTTAAAGTGGTATGGCCACTTAATGCGGATGGACGAAAACCGCTGGCCAATGAAAATTCAGAACTATATACCACCTGAAAGAAAAAAGCTAGGAAGACCAAAGGATGGAGAACGTAGAGGAACGCATGGCAGCCAGAAGACTCCGTGAGGGGGATTGGATGGACAGAGAGCAGTGACTTATGGATATTGGGGACATGACTCCTTAAGTTGTAAAAAAACTCAGGAAAAAAAATGTAAGTAAAAGTGATCTAAAAGAATAAAATGAGAAATAAACATGATTTTGTTGATCTTCGACATAAAATTTGTTGATTATAGACACTTGTGATCACAGATGATAGTGTCTTACTCTTATAAAGTCCCCATAAAAAAAATTCGTAGTTATGTTAATAGTCACGTTATTAACCGAGGAGCAGATTAAAAGATTAGTTAGAGAAAATGCTTAATGATATATACATAAAATTTTTTTTTTACTTACGTGAATTAGCTTCGTGATGGAGTTGTAACTTCTTCCGCAATGCTTAAACTCTATAAGACTCTTCAACCATTGGCGCTAAGGATTCTTTGATATTTCCCTAAATTCGCTTGTACTAATTTTCTTGTATTACATTGACTATTGCATCAGAAAGAAACTCAGTCGACAAATGAGAAAAAATATCGTTCTTTCTTTTATCTACATAAATACACTCAAGTATCATAACAACAGAATAATCTTTATTTCATTGTTATTCGCTTAACAAATTTTGAAAGAATAATATTAGGAATATTTATACTAGGGGAGGCGGCACATGGGTGGCAGATCTGGGGTGGGGCCCATGGGTGCGGGATCTGGGTATAGTTGGTAAAGGTGAGCTGCAACTTTGTTGAAATGAAAGTTTGATGCTTTCAAAATCAAAACAAAATTTAAACTTGAGTATTAGCCAAATTGTGAGGCACAAATGTGATTCAAATATGTAGAAACAAACTTTCCACTCCTTCAAAGTTGGCCTTATTTACCACCAAACTGGTATCTTTATTATTACATAAACATGTATATGCATGCATTATTAAATATATTCAATTTATATATTTAAAAGTAACTAGAACCCTTTGTGTTATTATTTTTATATCATGTTATAATATGTATATAATCTAGATATAATTGGCTGACATTTACGTTTATTCCTATCTTTTTTTATTCTAAAGATATTACAAAACAAGGTTGTGTGATGAATAGGTAAAACAATAAGCCGGCTTTTCCTTTGTAAATATTCAACAATGCTTAGGAAGGGCACATTTCACCCCGTTACCAACAAGGTACATTTTCAACAAAGCTATCATAAATTTAACTTGAAAGAAGACTCCTCATTCCCACGACCCTGCAAAACTTTCACGAATGTTCACCCTTTGAAGTATACAGGTCATACCGCCTCCTTATGAGGAGTGTCCATCGGCGAAGACACTTTGAAGAAGTCATCCCCTGGGGTGATGGTATCGGCACTCCGGAGCCCGAAGGAAGCCGCAATGGTTTTACCACTCGGTAGACCCAGAGGATGAAGACTTGCCGATCTACCTGACACTTGGGGTTCGCCGACAGCTGTCTCTAACAAAGTAGCCTTCAGGAGCATCTTTGTGTGTGGTCTGACTTTTCCTGACACTTTGTCAGTTATTTCTCATTTACCGTGACCTCTTTAGTTGAAGCCAGGTCAAAATTGTATAAAGCCATTATAAGTCGTCTTCGGAGAAATATTTTCAAAACATTGTGATTCCTCTTTCACACCACAAGGTTTCTAAACTACTTACGACCAATGGCTAACAATAATAAACAAATAATCTTTTTTTCCCATAAATAGATGTGTTTTGAATAATTTATAATAATTGTTACATCATTAATTTATATTATTTTAGGGGGAAGAGAATGGTCCGCGTGAAGGTCAAAGAAATTGTACCCACATTGTAGGTCTTCTTCAGTAATGGATAGATAAAATAAAAAAAATTACAACAGAAATAAAGAAAAATATAATAAAAATGAAGTAAAATATGATAGACATAGGATACAGCATTACATATAAGATACGATTAGACTGAATGAATATCTTAAAAAAAAAGGTTTTTGGGGCAGAATGACGACACGCATATAGATAACAGCTAACTTTATTTCTCTTATTATGCTGTTCTATATATAGTCTATCATAGGCGTATTATACACTAACAACAAAACTTAATCCTACACTCCTACTGATATTTCCTAAGTCTAAGTGTCTTTTTCTTTTTTTTTTATACACTTTATTGAACATTACAATCTGCCACTTGTGGGCAAGAAGTAGTGGTGCTATGTAGCTTACAGTCAATCCATAACAAAAAAATAATATAAACAAAATAAAATGGATAAATGTATACATGCGGAAAAAGAAATATGTGTGGTAATAAAAAGAAATTAATGCGAAAATGACAATAAAATAAAGTAAAACAAAAAATAATAATAATAAAATAGAATAAAATACACGAAAATTTTGAGGCAATTAAATTTAAACGAAAAGATAAAGTTATCCCATTGCTAGTTAATAGCTGCGTAAAAGTCGGCGAAGAAACTATTTGCCTCAACCCACTAATACTCTTTCAAAGGATGTGCATGGCTAAGAAATCCGAAGACGAGATAAAGGATTACCTTAAATACGACGAGGTGGCCCCTTTCCTTTGTCGCTTTCGCAAGCAGAAATGCGCGAAGGAACCAAGTCATCTTTATATTCCGTATTCACACCGCTTTCCGATGAATTTCAATTCAGAGATAAACAGATCAATGTGATGGATACGCAAAGTTGAGTGGCACCGAAATGATTTGTTTGGAGCGATTTGTGATAAACATGTTCGATATGTGGAAGATCATTTTGGTTCCTACGCAATTGTTGTTTTTGATGGATATCCAACTGATGGCAATACAAATACAAAGACTGCAGAAAGACTTCGTCGATCAAAATAGCACGTGTCTGCCGATGTCCTTTTTGATGAAACAATGGTGGTGCAAGTTTCGCAAGAGCGATTTTTAACCAATGAAAAAAAAAGTTGGTCTCATATCGATGCTGAAGAACAAATTTGAGCTGGCTGCATTTACAGTTAATCTAGCCGAAGATGATGCCGATGTGCTAACTGTCAATACTGCAATTTCATTATGCAGTGAATCAATATTTGATGCTGTTTTTGTGGTCGGGGAAGACGTTGACGTTTTGGTACTTCTGAGGTCTTTAGCGCCAGCCGAAAGTTCTATCTACTTCCGTAAACCTGGAAGAGGAAAATCTGCTGAGAGAATATATTTAGCAAGTAGCATCAAAAACGAAGAAGCAACCAAGCACATTCTGTTCTTGCATGCCTTCAGTGGTTGTGACACTACGTCATCCCTATTGAATCAGGGAAAAACTAAATTTTGTACTTCGATAGAAAAGAACAGAGCGCTTCATGAAATAATTGAAATTTTCAACAAACAAGATTCCACGCCAGAGGAGATTGCCGAGGATGAATAGAGTTTGGAAGAGATTCGTTTCCAACGCTTCGCCAAACCTACGCTGAAAAGCAAATTTAATCTTGCCTCTTTGCCACCTACAAAAGACGCGGCGCAATTCCACGCCTTTAGGACGTACCACCAAGAACAGGAATGGAGAGGCATAGAGAAAAATCCTGAAGACTGGGGTTGGAAGCATGGGGCTTAAGGGCTCACTCCCATAACAATGGCGTTAAAACCAGCTCCCGATTTATTATTAAAATCGGTATCTTGTAACTGCAAAAAGGGGTGTGGTGGGGCTTGCAGCTGCCGAAGGCTGGACTTTAATATTCGGTTGTACGTGGCTTCTGCAATGGAGAATCTTGCGGGAATATGCCGGAAATCCGCACTGAAAGCGAGGACGAGGATGACGACATTTTTCATGCTACGGACCAAAACTACGACCAGGACACCAACAATATCTAACCCGGACCATCGAAACGTACCAAAATGTAGTATAAATTAATTTTTGTAACGCTCTACAAACATAATTCACTATTCTTAAATTAAAAAAAAAATGCGATATATTTTTCGCCTTTAACTTTGTTTACGGAAAATATAATACTGTTAAATGACATTATTCACGTACCTTTTAGTTGTTTTTTTTTTTTTAATTATGTAAAAATATAATGATATATAATAAGAATAATAAAATAAAACTTAACCAAAATGAAGTTTCCACATTTTTTTTTCAAATAGTGCAACTTCACGGAGCTGTAACTCCTAACATTTGTGTTACGAAAATTTTTTTTCTACAAAAAATGTAGACAATGTTGTATTCTTTAACTTTGTATAGAACATCTTTTGTCGTGAAAGCCACCGTTTTTGAGTTATTATAAAAAAAGCAAATTTTTGTACATAAAATCCAAGACGGCGGCTCGAGCGCATGCGCCTCGAAGTCGAAAACTTAGATTTTTCATTAGGGCCCCAAACCTAACAACATACTAAGAAATCGCTACTACCCCACCTTTTCCCTTCAAAAAGCCCCCATGAACTGGACTACAATGGGAGCTCTAAATTATGCCTATCCAGGGTTAATTAGGATAGTTACTTTAACGAGCACAGGATCGGAACCTCCATATTATGTATCTTCCGAAGGACTTACTTAAAAGGGAGTACCCTTTTAAAATGTCCTAGGGCCATCTGCCGGGCTGCAAAATCGCGATATGGTTGCTATGCTAACCACTAGGCCACAGGTGATACTTTTACTCTTTAGTTATGGGTCAAATAGTGATATCGCGGTAACTTGTTATAGAGCTGCTACTGTGTCATAACGTGTTCCAATAACAGGTTATTTCTGTAACTTAGTACCACATTGTTTGTCAGAACTTCTTGCACTATTTTTTATTATACTCGAAATTGTTTAAATTGGAGAAACTGATAGCTAATTTAGAAAAAAACGTACCAGTGCAGGACTTATCAAATCCATTGATGTACTCAAAGCAGTAACTTGGATCTAAAAAGCTTGGAAAAACTTATGCCCATCAACGATAAAAAAAATTGTTGTAAAAAAGCAGAAATGAAAGATGAATCCAGTCTTGCAGGGCTGTTGGCAAATTACCCTAGGGATATAGGAGGGGATTTTGCGACAACAGATGACAATTTGGTTAGAGAATGTTCCACGTTGAATATCACAGACATTTTGAACGAAATCAATCCCTATCTACCATCACTATCTATCATCACGATCTACCACGAAATCAACCAGCTATGCTCTTCTTTGGTATCGGACTAGGAAGATACTTTGTTCATGAACACCTTCAAGGTAAGAAATATGACTTTAACATACATTTTGTTTACCAACAGCCAGGTATGTGTGTCGTAGAATAATTATGCCTTCTTTTTTTTATTACAGGATATGACAAAATTAAATCGGAAAAAGAAGTTTTGGAACAGCTGTCAAGGATTGGAGAATATTACAAAGAAAAAAGTGATGAAAATGGTTTTAAATTATTGAATGATCTGATTATTCACCAAGAACATCAAATGACTAGAGCTATTTACAGAAAGCAAACTCTAATTACCAATTTTTTTAAAACAGATACATAAACATTTGTGAATCAAACGATTAGGTTATTACATTTTATATATTTTCAATTTAAATATATGTATATTTAATACATTTAATTATAAGTTATAAAAACATACATAAGAGGTATAGATAATTGTAATTTTAATTAAAAGAAGACAAGAAGGCTTGCAATGGAGAAGTTCTATTATTTGTATACTATTATTTGTCGACCTACAGAAAGCATACGACAAGGTACCCCTAAGTAATCTTTGGGACGCTCTGAAAAAATTAGGAGTGAGCGGATATTTATCAATGCAATAAAAGGGATGTATAAGGGTTCCAAAGCCAGAGTAAAACTCAAGAATGGTCTATCAAAAGAATTTGAACAAAACAAAGGACTTAAACAGGGTTGCTCCTTATCCCCTACACTTTTTAATTTATATGTTGAAAGTGTACTGTGTGAGTGGAAAATGAAATGCCAGAAGATGGGAATCATGGTAGGAAATGAATGCCTTTCCTTCAGCTCACATATTCAAATCTTCAGTTTGCTGATGACCAAGTGGTAATAGCCAATGATAAGGAGGATGCTTCCTATATGATAAGAAAACTGTTAGAAGCATACAAATTGGAAGGCCTAGAAATTAGCAAACAAAAAACAGAATATTTGGCTTTGAACATAGATTATGCTTCCCTCACACTAGAGAATTGGAGTCTTACCAAAAGTGAAAATTTTAAATATCTTGGTAGGTGGCTCTCCACTAGAACTGGCTGCGATCTTGACATAAGGGAAAAGGTAAATAAAGGAAGAAAGACAATAAGAACTTTAAATTCTATATTATGGAGTAAGGAAGTTCAATTGTCTACAAAGAAAAGACTTTACCACTCCTTTGTCGAAAGTGTGGCATTATATGGCTCAGAAACATGGGCCATCACTACCAACTTAGAAAAGAAACTCCTAATGGAGATGGACTTCTGGAGACGTAGTAGTAGCATATCGAAACTCCAGCACATCCCTAACCACGTGATCAGAGGAAAAGTACAGGAACCCCACAATACCTTGTACACTATCGAAACCAAAAAGCTGAGCTGGTACGGCGATGTAATGAGAATGTCAGAAAATCGATGGCCCAAGAGAATAATAAATTATGTTCCTAAGGAGAGGAGGAGAAGAGGACGTCCGGCAAAGAAATGGTACGATGGATTGCAGGAAAGAATGGCAGCCAGAGGGCTTACGGAGGAGGACTGCCAGGACCGGGTAAAGTGGAAAAAATCACTGTCAGCTTACGACATATGACAATTCTTATAATAAAGTCGTATTATATATATATTAAAAAAGACTAAAATAGAAAAGAATAGTAGAAACTACACGTTGATTATCACAAACAAGGATTCATTCATTAATAAAATAATCAATAACATTTTTAATTCTCAATTTAGTTATATTTATAAAACTACATAAAAACTCATTAGTGCCCTTAAAATAATAATTTTTTTAAATGTTACATAATCCTGAATAACATGAATTCAAGAAAACTTATTAGTTACTAAAACAATAACAATAGTTAAGGGATCAATATTTAAATATTTTATTAAACATAAAGGAACAATTTATTAGTCTTTAAAATCCTTTTAAAAAATAAACCCTAGATGTTTTTGAAATAATGAAAAAATAAAAATGATAAAATCGCTCGAATAAAGATACTAAAATGTGAAATTTTTAAAATCCTGTTTAGTAATTATTTTGAAATTTTTTTTATTAAATAATATTACATATTGAATATTATCATAGCTTTTATAAATTAACTTAGTGGATTTTTTTGGCTTTATGATCAGTCATTCAATTTTGGTGGTAAGAAAGTGTTCATTTTATAGAACTATTTGATAAATAATTGTTTTATTGAATATTAATCACATCAACGATTTCTTCTCTCCATTGTTGAAGAGAAGTCAAGGATATCTGATTTCTAAATGCACATAATTACTTGATATATACCGTTATTTATCTCATATACTTGTTCACATGTATATGTATGAATAAGAAAAATCCATATTCATTGTCATTGTTAGTCCTGAGCTTCATTGAAGACTTAAATGAAAGAATAATTAATTATAATATTTGAAGTTCTGGGTCTTGTTAAAGAAATTTTATTGTTTCAAGAAATAAATGGAGTCTGTATTGAATGATAATAGTTGACCTTAATAATAAATGTGGAAGAAAGTGGTCTGGGTAGGGGTCAATGAATTTCTCTTAGAATTGGAGAAAAGTTTATCCAACGTTTCGACCTAATTTGTAGGTCTTCTTCAGGGCTGTCGCCAGGGAGGGTGGGGAGCAGGGGGCTTGATAGGTCCTACACAAGCTTAATTCACATACTGTCTGATGGTTTTTTGTTTTTTGTCTTAATAAAATGACTACCGAAATATTCACAATTACCATAATTATACTCATTTTTTCATACAAAATCTCACGATTATTTTTTTTTTCCAGAATACTAAAAAGGAAAGAAAATGAAAAGCTTGTGTAGGACTTATCAAGCCCCCGGTCCCCCCCACTCACCCACGTGACAGCCCTGAAGAAGACCTACAAAGTAGGCGAAACGTTGGCTACTTAATAAACTTTTCTCCAATTGTAAGAAAAATTCATTGACCTCTACTCGGACCGCTTTCTTCCACTTAAATGGAGTCTATATTTTGATTCTCAAAGGTTTTGAAAATATTTTAATTTTTTTTATTTAGTCAGACATTAAGTTATGATATATTATTTTACATTTTTAAAAGCTTGGTATTAGTTCAGCAGTTTGTCGCTGCGAGTTGAGTTACGACAACTTCATTCACTTTTTTTAATATTCTCCAAAAATATGTGAGCTTTATTATGGAAAAAATGAAGTAATTTTGGGAATTATGTAGATTTTGGTAATCATTTCAACAAGAAATAAAACTTTCAACTGACATATTTCAAATAGAGATGATATATGTTTGTTGGAATGTTCAATTCTTGATGAAATGATTACTGAAACCTATTCATTACCAATAATTACATTTCATTTTCCATTATAACCCACGATAACTTGTACTATTACACGATAACTTGTTCTACCTCCACTCAAAGTGATAACTGCAGGACAGATTTTTTATTTTACATTTTATTTTTTGTGTATCACCACTCGGTAGTTTCTCTAATTGTCTTAATTCATGCCAATATGTACCATTCATCCTATTTACTTGTTGTATTAGTATTATATATTTGTAAATTTCATTGAATAATAAAATAAAAAAATTTTATTTTACATATATCGTAATAGTTTTGCATTTTTAGAAGCTGTTTATTATTGGAAAAATAAATAAATTGATAAAAGAATAAATGTAATTCGATAGAGAAGTATGACTTATAAAAAATGCATTCTTACTTATTTTATCTTTTTCAGATTGAAAATAACCAATAGTAAGCTTTTGTGACTTGCAGAAGAGAAGATTAAAGCTAAGTCACCCTTAAAAATAGTAAATTTGTAGTTTTTGTTTTGCATTTTATTACTTGAGTTTTTTATTATTGGTTGATAAAACTACTTCTTTTTATTGAATGATAATTGTTGACTTTGATAATAGATGTGGAAGAAATTGGTCCGGGTAGAGGTCACAATGAATTTCTCATAGAATTTGAGATTTTGACAATAAAGTGAGAATTTGATAATAAAGTTTTTCTCAAATTCTACGAGATGACCGTCATACGACCTATTTGGACTTACGGAGTAGAGCTATGGGGCTCCACTAAGCCATCGAATTCCTCTCGTATCCAATCCCTACAATCCAAAATCCTTCGTAAAATCCTCAATGCTCCTTATTTTGTTAAGAATAAAGTCATCCATAACGACCTTAATGTCCCTTTTGTTGCTGATTTGGCCCGAACCCGGTATCTGTCCTTTCATAGCAAACTTCATTCCCACTCAAACCCTCTAGTTTCAAACCTAGCTTCCTCTTCAATTCCCGATAATCCTCCGAGGCGTCTGAAAAGAAGATGGCCCCGTGACCTTCTTATTTGAACTTTGATTTGAGTACTACCAGTGGGTAGTTTCTCTACTTGTCATTCTCATGTCATTATGTAGCACGCATTCTATTTACTTGTTGTATAATTGTAATACAGTTGTAAATATCAATAAATAAATTTAAAAAAAAAAAAAAAAAAAAATAATTCTACGAGAAATTCATTGTGACCTCTACCTGGACCAATTTTTTCCACATCTACTTCTTTTTAATTCACCACACAATAAATGGTATTCATTCTTATGGTTTAGGCCAATTTTTCTTTTCTTTTTATTGAAAAATTAACTTAAAGAGCTTTACTAATAGTTGTTACCTAAATGTTACAGACATTTTCTAGCTCAGCAGTTCTGTTGTCATTTTCAAGGAGGAGATAAAAGGAAAGATGTGACAAGGGAAAGCTACCATCCACTGAAATACAAAAGCGTTTCATGACATAGAGGGTAACTATAATCCAATGTAAATAAAAATACATGTAAACCATTGTCTAAAGTATACTTCCATACTGTTATTATTAATTCAGCTTATAGAGCAAGTATTTTTTCAGTCTTCTAGTAGGAATACTTATAAAAAAGCGTATATAAAATAAAGTAATCCATGAGTTCCTAACATCATAATTATGTATATATAATTCACATGGATTTATCATTTACTTCTATACCTGGTGTGAAATTAGCTTTTATTAGTCATAACTAAAGGCCGGATTTCGTGCAGTTTTAGTTTTTTAATTTTAATTTAAAATTTTAAAAACGTGCAATAAAAATAAAATACACTGACAGACGTGCAAACCTTTTACTGTGTGAAGAGGTGATGTGTAGTTAAAAAAATCAAATATTAAGCTAACATATTTATATAATTATTATAATATTCATATGTGCTTACAAGAACTACAAAAAATTTGTTTGCTAGGTATGATAATTAAACAAAATTAATATATATATATATATATATATATATATATATATATATATATATATATATATATATGTAGTAAAACATAAATTTTTTACTAACTATATTAATTTATCAAATAGAAATTTCTAAAATTTTATTAAAATTTACAATCATGTTCATTTCCAGATTATGTTACATAAAGGTATATTGTCGATCATCTAATATGTGTTTCAACTGTGAACACATGCGCACCACATTAACACTTGTGATGGGACATCTTTTGTATTTACTCAATATTACTGGATCCAGCTCCACATCTGTGTCTTCTCCGTTGAGAGCTTTGTTTTAAATTTGTATAATTTTGTAACCCGTGTTTTTTTGTACAACTAATTTAAATTTATCAAAAATTGTTTTTCCCTTTTCGTTTTCGATTTTTTCTAATTCATCTTCAATTTTCTCTATAATATTAATCTGTGATGTCAACGTTAAGTTTTGCTCTTCAAGCTTTTTCATTTGCGAAGGTAGAACCGATAAATGGGATCTTATAATGCTAGATCTGATGCTGCCTCATCTTCAAGAGTAGAAACAAACTCTTTAAAATTATAAAAATGATCTGAATAAAACAGGGCTAATTCAATCCACGTTCCCCTTCTAGTTATCACAGGTTCTGGGGAGGGGGTAGTATTTGAGTCAAATCAAATTAGAACTTCTAAGAAGTTAATACACCGTTGTTCGACATTATACCATTTCCTTAAAGAGTTCAAAGAAATATTTGGAAATCTTGAAACATTTTTTCTTTCTTGGAAAATTAATCACAAATTTTTCGTGCACTGAAAACCTAAAATGTGCAAATTTGTGCACTAACTCCCAAAATGTGCAATTTCGTGCAATATAAAATTTATATTATTTTAATCTCCTTTCCTTGATTCGGATGAGAATCAAATTCTGAAAAAGCAATAAAAAGTTGCAATTGCACGGGAATCCAGTCTTTAGTCATAACTTACAATCACATCAGTAAAGAAATAAAACCAAGTTAGATGTAAAAAGGAGAGATCACTATTATTGCCATTAGACAATAAGTATGCAGAAGGCAATACAATACATCAAAATCCGTATTATTTCAGATCAATGATTAATTTAAATTTCCTCAATAATTAAGTACTACCACTGGGTATTTTCTCTACTTGTCTTTATTCATGCTAATATGTATCATTCCTGCCATTTAATTGTTGTATTGTTATAATACAGTTTTAAATTTCAACGAATAAATTAGTAAAAAAATTATAAATAATTAATTAATTATAAAAGGCCAGTAACCATTTGTGGGTTGTAGTGGTTACGGAGATAGTTCGAATGCTATCAGGTAGTTCTTGTAATTACCACCTTTCTCATGCCAATGTTTTAACAACATTCTTAAATTGGAACTTTTTTCAAGAATGTTTGTTTGTTTGTTTATTCACTTCATCCTACTATGGCTAATCAGACAACGGTACAATGGGAGTCCTAAATTTTGCCTATCCAGGCATAATTAGGATAGGGATTTTTAATGAGCTCCTGACACCACGCAGGCTTGGGACCCTCATTTTATGACCCTTCCGAAGGGTGGCATAACCAAAGGTAAAGGAAATCAGGTCAAGTTAGTGTACTACAAGGGTATTATTTTTAGAAATAGATTGGTTTGGATTTCTTTGATGCTTGAGGATGAGATTTTGCAGTTCTTCTTCTTCTTCTTTCTCTTCCTCTTCTGCCTTTCAGCGTCAAGGTGATTTTGCAGTTAAGATGCTGAAATATATAAAATTCTGTTATTAAGAAGTCTGGTAAGCAGTTAGTTCAGAATTATTTTATATGTTGCATAATCTAGAAAAATAGATAAACAAACTAATTTTGACTAACTATCTAAACTAGACAATTAATTGAGTTCTTTGCATTACTAATATTGCTTCAAAATTAGGATTTTAATTAAAATATTTATTTTCTTTGTCACTCAAAATTGCTATTTTTAGTCTTGGTACAATTTTTTATATTATGGAAATCATACCTAGTTAGATATAGTAGAGAGGTATTATTTATATAGATAGTTTGGTTTATTTTTCTTTTGAAACCTGAGAATGAGATTTTTCTTTTATGACAATAAAATATGCAAAGTTCTATGAAGTAAAAAGTCAGTTAAGAAATTAATGTAAATTTATTTTTGTGTGAATATTACTCTTCACACAAAAATAACATTACTTGAATATTACTCTTCACATAGTCTTTAATAACAATATGTCTTGTGTCAGTTTCAATCATAGAGAAAAATAGATAAATTAACTAAATTTATAAATTAATCAAGTTCTTGGCATTACTAATATAGCTTTAGAACCAATTAATTAAATGAATTATTTATTTGACCAAAATAGTTGTTATTGATCATGGATCAATAAATCTAAAGTGATAGTTATGATAACTTTTATTTTGTTATTTCTTATTTGCAACTGATTGCATTTAACTGAAGAGCAGTTCTATTGTCGGTAGCCTTTTTTAATCTCCTTACTGTTAGACCAGGGAGTCACAAAAAGAAGGAAGAAAAAAACTAGAGGATTGAAGTGATTTTGTGTCAAAATTAGAATGTGATGCATTCATCAAAAATAAAAGATTTTTAAAGTAGTGAAATTTTTATTTCAGTCTGTATATTGCGTTTCGGTTTAAATCAAGAAACGGTGTGATAGTTGTTAGCATCGTCTGGTCCTTTTAAGTTTTGTGTTCCATACTTGGTGATGATTTGGGTATTCGTAACACTTTCTTCACTTTTTATGGCGAACATATGCTGTCTACATCAGAGAGGATCTTGAACATATTAGTTCTTTTGTATATGTTTAGTAGTTTATCATACGGATCTGTGCATGTTTGTAGAAATATATGCATTGTTTTGGAACATTGATATTTTTGATGAATTATTTGAGTTAGTTTGTCGAGTAAGTTTTGTACAGTTGATTTATTGTTATTTACCAAAAAGTTCATAATTTAATTTTTTCTTTAATAACAATTCATATTTGCACAGGTAGGTAGGGATCAGATTTTTATGTTTCGTCTTCAGCATAGTCCTATGCCAAAATGTGTTTTTGATGCCTTCTATTTAGCCATTTACTAAATTGTCAAGGTCGTCAGCTGATAATAGTATTTAAAGTGATTTTATTGTTCGAATAATTTTAAAATTCCTTCCAGTTTATAAAGTTATTAATATTAAGCTATCGGAGGTGCTGATTTTTCAAAGAATGCGCTGTGAACCCAAGAGTGTTCCAAAAGAGGGGAAACATTGAAAAAAATGTGGTAAAGTACTTGTTTCAAAAATATCAATTACATCAGGTGATTTTGATAGTGATGAAGGATAAAAAGTAGGTTGAGATGGTGGAATAGTATAATAGAGTGATTTAAATTCCTTATGCATTTAAGTAGCATTTTTTCATGGTAATTAAAAAAAAAGGAAAATCTAGCTTCACAGATAAAGAATTTTCATCCATTCAAACCCGAATTGTAAAATATAGTGTTCACTTATAATTAGTGATGTATCCAGAAGGTTGATAAGGTGCATGTACCCCCGTCTCAAAATTTTTTGAAAATATGGTTTTCATCCAGCCAACTCAATGTTTCTATGTTAAATAATTTTTTCTGAAATAAAATAATAAGTATTAATAGCATAATTGAATACCCCAAAGGCTTTAAAATGTATTCAGCAATTATGAACATTGTGATCTCAGATTAAAACTTGCTTTTTTCTTATCAAGTCTTCTCCACTCGTCTAAAAAAAATTATTCATGATTTATATCTTTTGTGGGATATATAAATCCTACTGGATCTCACCTATCCTCTATAAAGTTGGTAACCTTAGTGAGGGAAAAACCTGACGGTAGTGCATAATCTCAGACAAATCACTTCCCTGCACACCTGTTGTCCTAGAAACGGTATAGTCTCTACCAATTACTCAACCCATGGTGTGGTAGTAGTACAGTTTTTTTATTAATACCTTTTTAAGTCATACAATTAAATAGTTATGCATTATATACCATTTATAGTATATTTTCGAGCATTCCTTTCTCGCTCAAACTGGAGTGTGGAACTCAATCCCTCCTGTGATCCGGCATGCTTCTTCACTATCCTCATTTTAATCCTTCCTTTTCCAATGTCTCCTGACTTCCCAATAAGATACTCTCTATTTGCTTAAATGAATCAGTATTGAATAATTTATTTTTATTTTGTTGTTTAGTCGTTTTTGTTTATTTGTATATTTTTGTTTTTTGCAAAGAAGATATACATTAAGTAAAAAAACTATCACATCCTAGCACATGCATATAACTGTTGTTATTAATATATTAATTTTCTTAAATTGGTTAATATCTTCTAATGATTCGTTCTTTTAATTTTACTTTTTTTAGCGCTTTTTAAACACTTTTTGATTTGTATTAAGTAGCCTTCTGACTAGATATAATTATATATATATATATATATATATATATATATATATATATATATATATATATATATAATGTATGTTTCACTAAAATAGAGCCAAAAACTCGGGATGTATTGCACCTTTTTCTTCGAGATGCGATTCACATAACCCCTTTTTGATTTTGGTGTCTTGATAATGCCTGAATAGGCAAAACGTCGACTGGTAAGTAGGTGTATTTTTTGAAACATAAGGCTTTGCATTGTGGTTTTCCCAATTGCATTATAATATATAATGTTTCTTTTTCTGTTCATGTATATTTTCTGTTCTAAAGGGACTTAGTCCCAATATAAAGTTTCTTTTCTATTATATTCTGTTCAATATAAATATATATTTATAGGAAAAATCTCTATTGTTCATACTACATAATAATCAATTATGCAATGAACATTCATGATTTTCTTTTGAAAATGATAGCCGTGGGATTAATTCTTTACATGGATAATTTAATTTTTGAATTTTATTGATATGGTAAGGATAATATTTGATGTAGTAATGAAATTTTTATATAAAGTAATAAATCAATTCTAATATTGGTAGTATCAACATGAGCCTTGTATTATTATTATTATTCTTAATAAACAGTGAGGTAAAGAACAGTGAACCTGTATCAGAGCAATAACAAAATGCCTAAATGTATGATTGCCTATAATTTCAATGCTTCAAATCATATTCAGAGAAAAGCTATTAAGAAAATATTAACTGTTTTCCTGAGAAATATAATTTGATTCCTCTTCGTTACAGTTGATGGAATGGACTCGCTGCCGTTCAACCTTGGCAACAATTTATGCAGAAGCTTAATAGCCCAGCTTGTTCCAGCTCTCTTGTTTCCTCAAGTTCCTGTCGTTTTCCTCTTCAATATTCTAATCTCCATTCGTTGGCATTTACATTGTCATCTCGTATTTTTAATTTTTAGTTTCTTTATTGGGATGTTAGCTTTAAAAAGATTACAGCAGCAAAATAAGATACGCTTATGGAGATCAATCTAAACTTTACTTTATTTCTTACAAATTTCTGCATTCACAAATTTACTGGATTTGCATCATTTACTTTTCTTATAATTTATTTATGAGGGAAAGGAATTTCAGTCAATTGTGAATTGAGATCTTAAGATATTGTGATTTCTGGTCAAATATAGTATCCATTACGTTAATTTAAGTAGCATTCATATCTTAATGAAAGTAATGTAGTTTTAATAGTGGCATAATGCAAGACAAGAAATATCAATTGTAGGATCTAAAAAATCTGGGGGAATACAATACAATGAGAATTTAGTTAATTAATTAAATAAAATTATGATTTAAAACCTAATAACTAACTAAAAGAAAGAAAAAAATAGTTAAGTGTAAAAAGAAGGGAAAATAATAAATATTTACATATAAAAAAATTAAAAAAAAAAAAGAAACATCCAATAACAGTTATCTTAACTGTTCTTTAAAATGGTTACAACTAAATTTGTCAAAGGCAAAATTAAAATCATTATAATGTCTCTTTTATGCATCTATTTATGATTTACAAAGATTAGGTATATAGATAATTACAAGATATAATTTTTGAACTTAATCCATCACTACAGATATAACAGATTGATTTTGAATGCTTTGATATGAAGGATATTACATTGGAAAAGAAACATAATGGTAGAAATAATCAATAAGCATATAAAAAAAAGCAAAAATGTACATTATGAAAAATCACAATAAAAAAAAAATCAGTGTACAAAAATTACGAAAATTGTACAGAATTTTTTTTTACAAAATTGTATAGTTAAAGTTTTATAATTGAATTTTATTGAAGAAGAATGCCAAGAACACATTGAAGAAAGAAAAAAAAATACAAAATACAACTATCATACTACAACGGGAGTTTGAGTGATTTGGATAACTATACAACTGAAATAATAGTAGCTGGTTGCTGCTAGGCAGTAGGCGATACCTCACTAGTGTATGTAGATAACAAAATTGCTCCTGATTTTAACTCCTTTTTTCGTCTCTGTAAATAAAAATTTACAGTTTTCATTATATTGTATACTTCAAGTGATTTGTGTTAGTAAAAAAAAAAAAAAGAAAAATGTAAAACAGAAACCACCACTTTTACTAAGGTAAACAAGTATTTGTATTTATTTACCTTATTAATATTATTAGAATATGAAAGAGGGAATCAGGAAATATATTCTTCACTTTCTTTTCAAGATGAATGAAATGTCTATTTGGATTGAGTTGGGATAATCCATAGAGGATAAAAACCCCTGTACCACTTCAGGGAGGGTCTGGGGCTAAGCACATGGTAGAGAGCGTACTGTTTCTTGGACAATGGTTGTGCAGGGAGGTGATTTGTCCTAGACCAAGCTCAACTGCCAGATGTTCTCCCTTACTTGGGGTACTTTACAGAGGCTGGGTGAACCCCAGGAGGGTCCTAGATCCTATAGGATCCATCTCCGGCCCATAACAGATTAAATAAAAGTCTGCCAACCAATGGTATTTAAACCCAAGACCTTCGGCATTACAACCGAGCTAATCTGCCCCCTATAATAACAGTAATATTTAATTGTTATTACAACTCTGTATTTATTAAATACATTTATAATTTAATTTATTATTGAAAATATGCACATTCAGGTACATCATGTATCATTAAGACAACTGGGTCATAGTATGATGACGTAAAGTCTTTCTCAATAAATAGTGAATTCAATAGAACAATAACTTTCAAATCTGATTACTAACTCCTGACATTAGCTTGCTCATACATATAACTCTAGCTTTATTAATACTACAGATACAGAAGTATAGCTGGTAGTACTAGTAGTATAGCTAGACAGATACATTTAGACTCACCATGCTACATTTAAAGTATTATTTATTCTTCTGATTTGAATAAAACATGGGCCACTCATTCTTAAAGTGGGCTTACTTTTTGTCAATAAATTTTATGTTTTGAACATCGTAAAGATGTTGTGTCTTTGCTTAGAAGACTTAAAGATTCCTGATGAAACAAGATATATTCTATTTGGGTAGTGTCAGGATAAATCCTTTAGTGTAAAAAAAAATTATAAAATAATATTTTACTATCTAATATAAAAGTAATATTTTCTAATTTACATTAAGGTTCTTTCAATTCCTTCGGAGCCATAGCTTTGTCTAACCCTTGCCTAAGCTGAAACAATTAAAACAAACCCAAAACTGTAGAGTAGTTTTGTTGGTACTTGTGTATTATTAGGTCTGCATGAAACTTACTTTCTTTTCATGTGTAACCTCTTCTAATCACTTGTTTCATTGAGATATTTAAGAGTGCATTATTATAGTGTTTTCTGTATTTTAATTTTTGTTTTTAGCATTTTTGTCTTGTTAATTTTGTTTATTAGATATTTAAATTTCTGTATTGTTTATTAAATTAAACTTTGTTCTTTTGTCTTATTCGTTTTGTTATTGCCTAATTAAAATGAACAGAATAACACTTTAGGAATAGACTTATTTAAAAGAAGCTGTGAAATACTTTCTTTAGTTGTTATCCCTGGTTATGCCTTCCTTGGCAAGAGACTTTAAATGAGAGTCCTGAGCCTGTAGGATGTCAGGTATTCGATAAAAATCCCTGATGGCCAATCGGTTTTACGCTTCAAATTAAAAAAAAAAACATCCAACCAATCTAATTTTCTTTATGATGAAAAATTTAAAATAAAATAATTCTAACTCATCTCAACAAAAACAAGTACCGTTTTGTTATTTAACCTGGTTCATGTTGAAAGAGCAGAGAGTTGTAATTAATATTAGCACCAATTGGCTGGTGTTCTTGGGGTCCCGTCCAGACAAATATTGAATATATTATTACAGACAAATTTTTAGTCTGGAGATCCCTAGGCTTCCTTAGATGTAATTTCTAGTTAGCTGAATTCCTCGCGTCATACTGTAGTTATCGGCACTCACTTGAAATATGTTCATTTTTAAAAACAATAATTATAAAAACGGAAGCAGGAACAAATATTTACAATATTTGTTTTTCCATAAGTACCCTTAGAGCTAAGAAAGATGATTAAACAGTAACTGTCTTCAGTGACTGGAGCAGTTTGCGTATTTTCCTTATCAGCTAATAGCTGATAAGGACGTGGTTCAAATATTCCAAATCTGTTGTTCTAAAACCTGGGAATCCCGTCTGGGAAGAATACGTGAAATGGGATTTCTTATAAATACGTGAAAAGTTCTAGATTAGTGATTTATCGATTGCAAATATCTTGTGGTGGATAACATATGACTTATTTAGAAACACAGCATGAGAGTAGTGGCCATTTGTTCTATTAATGGGTTTGGGTGCCCGTTCAGTTTTTCTTGAAAGCTTCTGTAGTATGTTCATATGTGTTCGTGAACCGTTCAGTATGCACAGTTTTGTTATTGACATACCAATGTGCTTTTGTGGCAAGTCTGAGTACTTTTGATTGAAAAGTTTGTAGTCCTTTTCTGTGAGTGTTTAGCGATGCCATAAATTTGTAATGCCAAACTCCATGTCCAAACTGGTTTTAGTAAGTAAGTGTACGTGTTTAATTTTTGCCGTGTTTCTAATTTGGAGTTTTTTCTGAATAGAGAATACAATAAGTTCAATTTAAGATTTAGTGACTGGCGTTTTGTCTTACTACGAGGACCCCGTGTTATTCTCCTATCAAATGTCCAAGGTATTGTACTTAGTCAGTCTGTGGGATGGGTGAGTTATTAAGGTAAATGGGAGAAGGCAGGTTTCACGTCTAAGAGTAAAAGTGACGTGTTGTGATTTTTCGTGGTTCAGTCTAATTTTCCATAAATGGCACCATTCATTCCATTCATTAACTTTTGTAAGTTATATTGCAAGTTTAGTGAGGCCAGTGTCGCGTCTTGATGTTTAGAAACTTATTAAACTATAAATGAGTTTCTCAAAATGTAACCCTGAATCAAATTTAAATACGTAATAAGAATTTTAAATTATCTGAATCATAGCTTGTCAGTTATTACTGAATAAGATATCAGTACCGCCGAGTGTTGCTTCTAGTTAAGTTTTAACTTTTCATTAATTTCTTTTATAATATTATAATATTATTAAAATAATCATTAGTTTCAATACAGAAAAAAATAATGTAATTATGAGAAATTTCTAGATTTGTGTAATCATTTCATCAAGAAATAAATGTTTCAACAAAGATATATGATCATCTATACTTCGAAATTTCAGTTGAAATGCTCATTCTTCATGAAATGACTACCGAAATACGAGTACACATTTCTCATAATTAGATTCTTTTTTTCACCCTAAAGCTCAGGATTATTTTTATTTTCGTGAATATTAAAAAGGAAGGGAATGAAAAGTTATTGTGACTTAATCTTATGCAAGGATGGAGATAGTTGGGGGTGCAGTCAAATTAAACACCTAATAAGTGGATACTTATTTATTATTTGTGCCAACGTTTCGACCAACTTTGTAGGTCATCTTCAGGGCTATGAAAGAAAAACAGACAAAACAATATTTTCTCTCATAGCCCTGAAGATGACTGATGATGATGAAAAGTTGGTCGAAACGTTGGCACAAATAATAAATAAGTATCCACTTATTTGGTGTTTAATTTGACTGCACCCTCAACTATTTCCATCCTTACATTAGATCTTCCAGTCAACTAATTTCCTCTCTAATGTAAAGAATCTCGTTAGTTTTAATTTATGAAGATTATATTAATGGTTGGTATACCAATTGAAATTGAAAATTTTCAGAATTAAAATGCTTCATTTATTGCAAAATAAAAAACCTGCCCCACTATAGTTAGTATATAAGTGGTAGGCCTTGAGTTCACTGCATGCTAGAGACAACTTTCTAAGCTGATAGTTTTATACTAACTGGGTGAACCCCGCTAGGGTCCGCAAATGTCACAGGAATAAAGTATTTATCCACTACAGCCGGCTTCAGATCAAGGACCTAAATCTCAATAACTCCAGTGGATTTTAATACCAATTACTCTATAGCTTCGTCGTTTGGTGGCGGAAAAAAGGAAGTTTAGTGATTTAAGTAAACTATTAATGTATTTAGAACTATTCCTAAAATTTAATATATTAATTGCATTTATATAAAGTTAATAAATATTACATTTAATAGTTATTAATTTTTCGGTAAGGGATTGTATTGGAATTGTATATAAAAATTTCCAAAAAGAGAAGTGCAAAACTATATGTTATACTTAGAGAATAGAATAATTTATTGATATTTACAACTGTAATTATATTACATCAAGTAAATCTGCTGTATAAACAAAGGACATGGAAAAAAAAACACTTGTGGAGAAACTATCCATTGATAGCACTCCAATAAAGTTCTCTAGTAGAAGGTCTCGAGGCCATCTTCTTTTCACACGCCTCGGAGGGTTATCAGGAATATTATGGGAGGCAAGTTGAGAGACTAGAGGATTCAAGTGTGTATGGAGCTTTTCATGGAAGGATAGGTATCTAGTTTGGGCCAAATCAGCAACATATGGGATATTAAGATCATGATGGATGAGTTTGTTTGTGACACAATAAGGAGCATTGAGGATTTTACGAAGGATTTTGGATTGTATGGATTGGATACGAGATGAATTTGATGGTTTAGTAGAGCCCCAAAGCTCAACTCCGTATGTCCAAATAGGTCTGATAACTGTCATGTAAATGAGTCTTTTGTAATTAATTGGGAGCTTTGAACGTTTGCCAATTAAATGTTGAAGTAGGCGAAAACGCCGAGCAGTTTCTTGTCTTTTCAGTCTTGTATGAGGATTCCAAGTGAGACCTTTGTCCACATGGAGTCTTAGATATGTTATTCTAACCATAAATACGAAATTTAAAATGTCTGAGATTTGCCGTTTTTGAGTTATGCGGTATGTACCTACGAACCTACTTGCAATGTCTGGATATATCTGTTGAAATCTGAAAAGAAGAAATTTATGTCTTCAGATTAAAAAAAAATATTCGGTAACGTCCAATTTTAATGCCATAAATAGCTAAGAATAATTTATATAATCTTAAACTGTCTATAGCCACTACACCGAAGAATAACATTTCAGGGAAAACCACAGGCATAAAGTCCAGAATAGATTTGGTTTTTCAACATCTTCAGATCACAGGGCTTGAATATTAAGATGATGATCTCAGTCAGCGATATCAAGGCCACAACTAAGTTAATTGTAGCTACTATATGGGGAAGAAATTGGTCCGGGTATTGGTCAAAAAAATTTTCTTATATAGGGATAACTGTTTATCGGTAAGCCGAGCTTTCGACTCACATTGCAGGTCTTCTTCAGGGCTAGCACGATCACACTTGACACTAGACACGTTTTTCCTACGTAAGAAAATTTCCCCCCCTACATGAAAACATTTTCCCTACATAAGAAAATTTCCCTATATAAGGGTTAACCGGTGCACCCAGCGGCTCCTCTTCCCAATCGTCCTGAAGATGACCTACACTGTATCTACTATGGTACATGTATTTTCTATGGTGAAATTAATGTATTTGAATGTTTTCTGGATGTATGTGGAATATAATGGGAAAATCCCCTCCAAAAAAGCTTGAAGTTTCTGAATTTAAAAAAATGAAATAATAATTCGTGGTTCCGCCAATTCATCTCACATCAACGGCCTCAATACATAATGGAGTATTTTATTGAATGCTCGTTGAAGTGTTGGAGGGGTATCAGTCCCGCAGGCTGTCACTTCGAATTGAGCTGCAACAAGCTTTGACTGTTTATGAGTTTCCTTTTTAATATTCTCTAAAAATACAAATTATCGTGAGCTTTGGTTCTTCTTTGGAAAAAAGAGTGTAATTATGGTAAATGTGTATAGATTAGTAGTCATTCAATCAAGAAATAAAATTTTCAACTAACGTTTCGAAACAGTATAGATAATATATGTTTGTTGAAACGTTCATTTCTTGATGGAATAGTTACAGAAATATACACATTTAACAGAATTACACACTTTTTTTTCCATTGCAAAGCTCAATATTATTTTTATTTTTGGAGAATATCAAAAAGGAAACGAATGTATCGAATATCATTCTTAACGATAGCTAAATTAAAAAATACAATCGATTCTAAATAAAATTCAATAATAAAGTTGGGAAGAATATGTTAAGGTAATACATCTATAGCCCCGGTGAATAAGTGGTTAAGTCGGATTTTGTCCAGAGAGAGTTAACTGCTTTCAGATAACCGGAATCGTATCATTCTCGTAACTTTTAGATTGAAATGGAGTTGTTATATAAACAATAACTCCTTTTCAAGCCAATGCCTTACTTAGCCCCTAATTCACCACAAAAATAACTCGATTCTGCTTTTACAAAGTACAAGGAACTCATTTTGGTTAAAATTAGACTTAACCACTTATTGTAGTGGGGCTGTAGATATAAGAAAGAACCTTATGTTTCGAACATCCTAAGTTTCCTATTCAGTTGAGGTCGGGTACTAACTTTCAAATTATTACCGCTTTGGACATTAGACTTATTCGTTGTACCGGCGAAAGTTAATAATAACAGTAATTTAAAATAATATTACATTAATGTTAATAAAACCCTCAGAATTAGGGAAATAAGAATATTAAGAACAATATATGGCCCTATTAAGGATAGCGAGCAATTCAGAATAAGAAGCAATGCAGAACTGATGGAATTGCTAGCGGAGCCAGACTTAGTCAGGGTCATTAGAAAGAGAAGGCTTGGCTGGTTGGTTCATGTTGAACGCATGGATCCGAAGAGACTTCCTCGAAAAATGGTGTGCGATAATCCGGGAGGAAGGAGAAAACGCGGGAGACCCCGATTGAGATGGGTGGAAGATGTGGAAGAGGATCTGCGTAAGATGGGAGTGCGGAGATGGAGGAGATTTGCTTCGGATAGAGCAGAGTGGAGCAAGCTGTTGGAGGAGGCCCAGGTCCTGCAAGGACTGTAGCGCCAGACTGTTGTGAATAAGTGAGAATGTTAATTAAAATCATATGCATCGTCAATTAATATCGTGGCAGTATTTGTCTTATTTTGTTATTTCAATTATTTCTAGAAGATTTTTCTTATTATGTTTTATTGTAATAATGAAGTCGAAATCGTGTACGTTTAGGTTATATTTATTTTTATTAATTAATTCATTGAAATTTACAACTGAATTATAACAATAAAACAAGTAAATATCAGGAAATTGTTTATAAGACAAGTTGAGAAACTACTCAGTGGTCACAAGGCCATCTTCTTTTCAGACGCATCGGAGGATTATCAGGAATTAAAGAGAAAGCTAGGTTTGAAACAAATGGGTTTGAATAGGAATACAGTTTTTCATGAAAAGACTGGTATCGGGTTCGGGCCAAATCAACAACAAATGGGACATTGAGGTCATTATGGATGACTTTAATCCATAATAAATTTTAAACACAATGTTTAACAAACATATCTAATATAAATAATATTTTATAACTTAAATAGTTATTTCTATATACTTAAACCATTAATTAGTCATATTATAATTATGTATTTATTAAGTGGGACATGATTATAATCCAGAAGGTCATAAGGAAATCCTTCGAAGATCGACCCCACGACAAGAAAACTGATTACGAGTGATACTGTTCTGAGAAAGGAGGAAAACTGAAACCAAGATTGGCTAGCGTAACACTGATTAGATTATACACCTTGCTCATTTTATTTTTGTTGTAATCTTTTATGAAATTTAAATCGTGGTGGCATGTCTTTGAAAAGTCCAATTAGTTTTGGTTATAATTTGTTAAAAATATATTTTTATATGAAACGAATTTTTTTTTCAAAATGGCATGTTTTGGGGATGTTCCCGTTTGTATTTTTTTTAAATACATGATAGGATTAAAAACGATTCAAATGTAATGTAAGGATTGCAAAGTAAAACTACAGACTCTTATTATTTATAAATATTTGGGTTTTAGTTGTTGACACGACTGTTAACTTGACTGCATTTATTGTTATATATAAAAAAGTCTACATTTAAATTATATTCCAGTTATGAATGCAAACTGTAGTTTCTTACAAGTGACGTTAGCAATCGTTCTATGCGAATTATTTTTGATGCTGGCAATTTACTACGGCATAGAGACGAACAATATGAAATATTGCTGGCGAAGACTGTACTTCTCCATGATTCACCTCCAGAAGGTCTATTTCTTTCCCAGACTGTACGCTGCATTGCAAATCAAGTCTAATAAGAGACCGGATGACCTCTGTTCTTTATTTATCAGCGCAACCTTTTTCTTTCCTCTTAAGGCGCTTTAGTTTCTTTCCTCATCCTTACTCGATGTTCGTCTTTGCATTTTAACTTTGTTTCTCTTACATTTGCATTTCCAGAATAGAATCAAATGTATTGTATAGCTCCAATGCCAACGTTAAAAAAAAAATATTAAAATTTTACAACTGTATAATAATAATACATAAAATAAATAGACTTAAAGATATATAAAGGCATGAGAAAAAGGCAAGGAGAAAAAATATCGATTGGTAATACTCAAATAAGTTCAACTTAGAAGGTCATGAGACCATCTTCTTTTCAGACCCCTTGGAGGATTGTCAAGAAGTGAAGAGGTTGCTACGTCTAAAAGTAGTGGGTTTGAGAGGGAATTAAGTTTGTCATGAAAATATTGATATCGGATTTTGGCTAAATGGGACAGTAAGGTCCCATTATGGATGACTTTGTTTGTTACAAAGTGAATAGCATTGAGGATTTTGGATTGGATGGAAACTAGTGGGTTTGAGTGGAAATAAAGTTTGTCATGAAAAGATTGATATCGGATTCGGGCCAAATCAGCAACAAATGGGGCATTGAGGTCATTATGGATTACTTTGTTCGTAATAATACAAAGGATTTTGGATTGTATTTTTTGTAAGGATTGGATATGAGTGGAATTCGATGGCTTAGTGGAGCCCCAAAGCTCTACTCCGTAACCTCAATAGATCTTATAATAGCCATGTATATGAGTCTTATGTAATTGATTGGAAACTTGGAGTGTTTATCTAGTAAGTGTTGAAGTAGCCTGAAAAGGCGAGCGTTTACATTTTATATCTATATACATCCATATACATACAGCTCTCTATTGGATAATGCTCTAAGCTTATGCCGAATTTTAATAACGCGTTAGATTTTTTTGGTATGTTTTATGTACTTGATATATAATTATAAAATATGTGATGTGAACGTCAACAAGCATCGAGCAGCTTATTACTATTAAATAAGTTCTTCAGAATTTATAAACAATAATAGTTAACTCCTTTGCGAAACTAATCGAAATAAATTCAGAGATGATCAAAATAAGTAGTTGATCTTGTAACATCTGAAAATTGAAAATTCTACAAAATTTTCTTTAAAAATAAAAAGAAAAAAACCTGGATCGATGATTTCCGCATACGATTCGATTCCAATACCTCCTTTCCATTTAGTGCTGCAAGTTTTTATATATAACTTTTAGTTTATCACCTATGTCTAAAATTTAATAAAACTTTTAAAGATTAAAATGATAATGTTTTAATAAAAAATCTATTAAGACCTTTAAATGAATTACCACTTATTATATAAATGAATTACTTCCGGAGGTCATATACTAACCGAAAAGGTTGTTTAGATGTTACTCCACGATGGGATATCTCGCAGCAACTAGATGTTACTACATTCCTAGATATAAAATTTCAATTTAACATAGCTGACCTTTACGACATACACATAATAAGCTCATAGAAACTTACATACATAAGGACGTAACTAGTCAAAATGGATATACTAGTAGATCGAAATTTTAGTATTAGATTACTTCCTTTATTAGTAATTAATAAATTATTATATACAGTGAATAAGTGTTTAAGTCGAATTTTCTTCAAAATGAATTTCTTGTACCGTAATACCGGGCTACTTTGGCCCTAGGGTTCTTCTTTGGCCCAAATGTAGAAAAAGATAAAACATTCTCTAAATACTTTCAAGTAGTAGTTTTTCAACTAGTTACTGCAGTTTCCGCAAGGCTGCAGCCCCAAGTCGGCACTGATGTACTCGAAATACTTCAGGATAATTGCCTGCTAGTATCAGGACCTGTGGCTTTCTTAACCTTGTGAAAACACGTGTTTTATTTACTCTCAAACTTTCAACTTTCGAAACCGTTCCACGTATGTTACAACTTTGGTAAGTACCTAATTAACTAATTTGCTTAGTACGGTAGGCAGTGGTATAGTTGTATTTGTCATTACGGTTTAGGTTTTTGGTAAAAAAATATAAAATAACAACAGCTCTAGTAACCTCAAAAGTACGACCTACTTTGGCCCACCTGATTTGTGGGCCAAAGTAAGCCGTGCTTTTGAAAACTTATATTTGTAGTTATTGCTATGCATTACGGGGGGCGGCATCATGAAAGTAAATTTGTTTTGCACAAAGAACAATGTTGGTTTGCGAGAAGTATGTCATGCTGGTAGAAGGGTGTCCCCTATGGTCCCCTTATGGTCAAGGCGACTGAAGAGTTAAGAAAAGGTGGGGGTCAAAGACTCAGTAGAAAGGGAATCTCTACACAGATCCCAAGGAACTAGGAGGAAGCGGAAGACGGAGCCGAAGAAATTTTAAGTCTGGATTTAAGAAGGCTGGAATACATCCTATTAATAAAGAAGAAGTTTTAAAACGGTTACCTTCTAAGGATGTATCTGCTAATTTGGAACTGGTTGGAGAAACTTTCATTCACCGTTTGGAACAAAAAAGAAAAGAGGTTGTTCAGCCCAGAACAATAAAAAGACAAAAACTGGAAGTTGCTGCTGGTAAGAGCATTACAGTCCAAGATATTCAATATCAAGAAACTTTCAGAGTATCAGAAAGAACAACATAAAAGAGAAAGAGACATGAAAAATAGCAAAAACAAGAATTAAGAGATAAACAAAAACTTAAAAAAATACAACAGAGAGCATTGAAAAAAAAAAGTAAATGGTAAATTCCTGAAGAGGAAGACTACAAAGAAACATAACATCTCATCAACAGAAGAAGATAGTGATAACTACAGCCTCATTTCTTCAGGCCACAGCGACCTCGTTATTTCAAGTGATGATGAAAAGAAATTGGTTGACTCAGTTGTACCACCTACTTCCCAAAATGACAATAATCCTCAAGATAGTAATGAATCTCCAGAAGAAAACACCAATACACCTCCAGAAAGTACTCCTAAAGAAAATTTAAAAGCAAATCTAAAAGAAGGGAATTTTGTTGTTGTGCAATGGAACGGGCTAGAGTTCCTTGGGATAACTGTGAATGTGACGGATGAATGTGCTGATGTTGAGTGCATGGGACGCACTAACAAATTTTGGAAGTGGTCAGCAGTAAAGGACACTTTGTTTAAGAATGGGCTGCTATAAAGAAGATAATCGACCCTCCAAAACTGGATGAAAAGAGGACTCTCCCTTGTTAGCAATTAGTGAGACATAAGAAAAATGTGTATTTTTTAGATTGTTAATTTTTTGTACCTTTTTATGAAAACAAGAATGTTTAAATGAATTTTAAATTTATTTTTTTGTCTTATAAATGAATTATCTTACTAACCCTAGTCTTTCTTTGACCCAACCTAATTCCACAATGCTTTAAAGTAGGTAAAATATCATTGGGCCAAAGTAACCCAAACATGAGGGTAACATTGGCTGGCCCAAGTAAAAAAGAAAAAGAAAAAAAGAAGAATTTTTTTGTTAAACTATTAGAAATTAAATTTAGGGTAGTCTAGTTGTGTAATAAAGGTTACCAGAGCTTAGATATAGGAAAGTTACAAAAAAATTTTAAGCGTGATTGAAAATTTTCAACAAAAAAAATTGGACCAAAGTAGCCCTGTTTTACGGTACTTAAGTAAGCGGAATCGTTTTATTTTCGTAGTGAATAAGGGGCTAAGTGAGGCATTGGCTTGAAAAGGATTTATTGCTTATATTACAACTCCATTTTAAGCCAAAAACTATGAGAATGATATGATTCCTCTTCATTCAATACAATTAACGCACTCTGGACTAAATTCGACTTAACCATCTATTCACTGGTGTTGTATATATTTTCTTAAATACCACAATTTCTTTATATTACAAAAATAAAGTTGTTCTTTACAATCTTTATTAGTTCGTTTAAGTAAATGCATACTATCATTTCAGTTAAGTCAGTAACTTGAAGTAATTCTGGCGAGTTTAATCTTTCCTAGTGGTTCGTGACAAGTTAACGTATTTCAAGAAGACTTAATGTTGTAAATCAGGCCTCTCCACTCTCTACATAGTGCTAACATGTTTATATATATTTATATATTTGAAGATGTTGAAGTGTTACAATAAGTAAATGGGATATTAGTGATTGGGTTTCTCTTAGGCGTTTGATGAAGTATGGCATTACTATTCTTCAATTATTCTCTTCTCAGGATGTTTCACTATTCGATGTGTCCAGTTTTACTCCTGATTTCGGAATAACCTCGATGGAAATAGCAATATATTGATAATAAATCATTGATGACGGACTGGTAGAAGAATAATAAAACAGAGTCATCTAGCTCACATAATAAAAGGAGAGGTTACTATCCTCCACTATGTGTAAAATTTCATGATTATTTTGACAATATATTTGCCTATTGTTAGCAAATCACATCCCTGCAGTACCGTTGTCAGTACAGTCTCTACCATGTACTGAATCCTATTGTAGTGGTGTACAGGTAAGGATTTTCTTATTGTTACCCTTATGATACCTGCAAATAAATATTTAAAAGTTAAGAATTTTAATGATAATTCGGACCGAAAAATAACGATACTGGTGAATTTAAGAGGCTACAGAATACTGAATTGTTGAGCATGAATCTAGTAAATATTATTGAAGTGGTAGCATAGAAAAGATTAGAATAGCCTATGTTTTCATTAATAGAGCATATAGGGGTTGACACTTTTTAAAAGCTCTAAAATTTCAGGTAAATATACCGACATACATTCCCATTTTTCTATGTTGTTCTGCCTAAGAAATAATAGATACAAACCGACATGATACTTGATTTAGACCTACAAACAATTAAACAGTTTATTCACTCTGAGACTTGGAACTTTTTCAACTCAACAGAAAGCTCAGGAAATCCCTTAATGCAATCAATAGGCAATTATAACAAACAAACCTTAAGACGAACTAGACATATACTATTAGAATAAATATATTTAACTTATTACATTATAATAATTTATCAATTATAAGTGAATTTATTCCTTAAATTGAAAAAAAAATTGTATTGAAATTGTTTATTTTTCTACCAAATATTATCTTATTTTTATTTATTTATTTTACTGTTATTTTATTTTATTTTTCTATTTTGTGTAGGTTTTTTTTTCTTTTTCCTACTGTTATCTATTATGTTATTCAACTTGCAGTGTAAATTGTTTTTTTACTTCAACATGTATTAAATAATTTAAAAAAAAAAAAAATATTAGATACACGATTTCAATTAGATTGACTATCACAGGGAGTGCCTACATATCGCTGTAACATGTAAGTTTTTGGGTATAGTATCCATGAATGGGGGAGTAGTAGAAAAGCCTGGAAATAGACCGAGGTGTAGGCGGGAGGATTGCTTCAAGGATGATCTAACGGATTTGGGTGAAGGTAGAGTGAAGTTGCTAAACAGTTATTGATGGCATTGGCTTCAAGCCGTCCTCTTCCTTAAATCTTTTATTATTTATAATTTATTAGTGACCTACACTCGACACCCGTATTCCTTCCAATTGTATAATTTTTAAATTACTTCAACTTCCATTGTTGTTTAAATCTTATTTTCGATATTTTTCTTTCTTTCTCAAAATGTGTTCTTGGCATTCTTTATGATTCAACTTTAATTTAAAAGTTTTACAACACTTTTTTTTTTCTTATCCAGCACTGTTTTAAAATGAATATAGATATTTTTTATACTGGACATTTTCGCTTCTCGAGGCACATATTTGTTCTTTTTATGTTATGCTTATTGGTTATTCCCTGCCCAATAGTTAGGTCTTTACTTGTAACTTTACTTGAATACTATAACGTTACCTAGATTGGGGCTATGTTATACACTACGATTTGTAATACTTTACACGTCGGAAAGATTTTTGATATAATAAATAGATAATGTGATCGTTTACATCAGATTCAGATAAAACCTTACTATTTATCTTTTTCAGATAGAATGACTCTTACTTATTCTTCTGAACATAAATTGTTTTATCATATCTATGTCTAATATTATAAATTAATAAGAAATTTGAATTCATATAATTGTATTACAAAAAATACAAAACTGATGACATTAATTGATAATGCAATACAAGGAATGATATTATCACCTGAAGGTTAGTTACAAGTATAAGAAAATAGTGTTGCAGTGAGGTTTGAATTCTTAACTTGTTCTCCGCTCTTCTTCCCTAGGTTCGCTGGTACATTGAGTTCGAGAAAGAAAAAACACGAAGATATTTAGAATAGAGTAACCAGTAAAGTTAAGTACCTGGTAATGCCTTGGTTTATCCCCATCGTTGGTGTGACGAAACGTATTAAAGGAACAAAAAAACGTGATTAATGTAAACAAAAAAAAACCTTGCTAAGAGATACAATATCTTATAAGTTAAAGGAAAAACCAAAGAGGAAAATACCCTGTCGAAAATTCCTCGCAAATGATAACCCTTGTGCGGTTATAAAATTAGACCACTGGAGATAAACTCATGGGACGATATCTTACGCAGCCTTTATGATTATGTAACTAATTAACTTAATTAGTTTCCTTTATTTATTTTTTGTTTTGAGTGAAATACAGTAAAAGGAAATAGTGCCTACCTAGCGTTATAGATAACTCCATTAAAAATAACTACGAATAATAAAGTCAATTAATAAATAAAACTATACTAATTAGGATAACGAAGTTAAAAAGGAATTACAGAGAAATACATAAAACAGACCAAATAAATGACAAAGAACCATTTCGGAAAACTTGAAAAAAGAAGAATTCCAAGGCAGAACAGCAAAGAAAACAGGTTCAAAGTGATTTGAGTATCGGATGAGGAGATACAGTGAACAGATAAAGCCATGTTAGAAGTATAGAATACTATGAGAGATTGAAATTGAAATGTGGTTGGTAGATGACTTGACGTCGAGGAAAAAAGAAAACTAGACAAAATAAGATCTAGAATAGTCAAAATGGAAATTGGAAAATCGAAAATATTAATACAGTACTTCTTGCTGTTAACATTCAATGCGTAAAAGGAAGGAAAAATCTAAGACTCTCGAAGACTTATAGTTTTACCATGAATATATTTATATTATATCCTATAATAGGATAGGATAACAGGCAAGGTATGGACAGAAGCAAGAAAGAAACAGCATAGGTAACGAATGCGGGAATACTGGGCAAAAGTTAAAGCACAGGCAAAGGGAAGGGAAAGGAAGAGGCAGTTGAAATAGCCTGGTCCGTTGTCGGAATGGGAAAAGAATAGAAAAAAATAAAAATAATTATAGCCTATGTTTTACTATTATAGCATAAAACCGTTCACAATTTTTAACAGCTCTAAAATTTCAGGTAAATATACCGAAACATATTCCCACTTTTCTATGAAGTTCTGCCTCAGAAACAATATTTCCAAATTTCAACTATATTGACTCTTTCAGGAGGCCGCTTGGAGTGCCTACATATTGAAGGAATATATCAGCAGTCCCAGCGAAAAAGTGGCTAATTCGACTTTTTTCTAGAGCAAGTTGATTGTATTGGTGGAAGCGGTTTTTGGCTTGAAATGGAGTTGTAATGTTAGCAGTAACTCCTTTTCAAGCCAATGCCCGACTTAGCTACGAGTAGTTGTTCATTATGAAAATATCACAATCCCGCTTCCCCTAATAGAAGAAACTTATTTTGGAGAAAATTCGACTGACCAGTTATTCACCGGGGCTGTAGATATATTGTCACACACACACATTTATCAAACACCTCCATAACATCCTTAATCCCTTCACTAACATAAAAGTTTAAACAATATTGGAATATTTGTCAATCAATTGACTGAACCTTATAATCCGGGAAAAAATGGATGGAAAATTGAGAAGACAAGCGTATTATTAGTTTTGAACGATCTGGTCATCAATTATTTACGGTTTAAATATTTCGACCCTTTTGAAATTCTCCATTGTTTTGTAAAGTCATAAAGACATATTTGTGTATATAATGTCTATTTAAATAATAAAACATAAAGTATTTCCTTCTATTTACTGTTGTAAACAATTTAAATTGTTTTTGGGGCTTAATTTTCACAGTAGTAGTATTTAGTGAATAGTAATGTTGTGTAAGAAGGCGGGTAACTCAGCGGTAGAGAGCTAAGTTGCCGTACCAAAGATCCCGGGTTCAAATCTGATGGTTGCGGATAATTTATTAAATCTGTTAGCCCCACCATGTGAAATCTACAGATAAAATAGGTACTCTTTATAAATTGGGGTAAAATCCTGGCGGTTGAAGTTGCTCTAGGGCACATCACCTCCCTCAACAACCGTTGTCCTTGAAACCGTACAGTCTCAACCACCTACTGAAACCGAGACCCTTATGGGTTGTAGTGGTACAGGTTTTTCAAATGTTTTGTAAACAAATCGTTAAGTTTAAATTATATTTATCTCGATGGGTAAATCGAAACTAGTTATAATGGTTTTTGTATTTGCCTTAGAGATTTTACTCGTGGAATGTTTTTAACGAGACACAAAGGCCACCATTGGCTTCGCCGAACAGGTTTTCCTTCGAGGGTCGGAGTACGAGGAAAGTTTCATCCGGACATCCAATCCTGTACAACTTCCTTGTTAAATATAATGGTATACGATTTTTATAATTGTTATCTTCAATAGTGAACTTCATAATTGGTTAAAGTTAAAAATCCTCCTCTGCTCAAAATTTACGTTTTTTTGCGATTACGAGAATCCAAATATCGAAAAAATCTATCTGTCCGTTATGTGCTTCATCCAAGGTTTTTCTCGGAAACTAAACAGATTTTCTTGAAAATTCATTGCCTTTTGATTTCAAAATGGTGACCGATAAGGTTTTAGATATTTACAACTGTATTACAATAATACAACAAGTAAATAGGATAAGTGACACATAATGACATGATAATGACAAGTAGAGAAATTACCCACTGGTAGTACTCAAATCAAAGTTCAACTAAGAAGGTCACGTGGCCATCTCCTTTTCAGACGCCTCGGAGAAGAGGATTATTGGGAATTGAAGAGGAAGCTAGGATTGAAACTAGAGGGTTTGAGTGGTAATTAAGTTTGTTACGAAAGGATAGATACCGGGTTCGGGCCAAATGAGCAACAGAAGGGACATAAAGGTCGTTATGGATGACTCTATTCTTAACAAAATAAGGAGTATTGAGGATTTTACGAAGGATTTTGGATTGTATGGATTGGATACGAGAGGAATTCGATGTTGTATGAGGCTTAGTGAAGATAAATTAATTAAAAACCATTCTCCACACTTTTATGCAGTTTATATCTACCTATTTATATATTTTATATAGTGTTTACCCACTTTTATTCTATTAAAGAATTGATCTGCCATTAGATGATATATGATTTTTCCAATCTGGATCACTTTATAACTTTTTATTTATTTAAATACCTTTCCTTGCTTTATGGCAACACGGATTTTGACAATATTAATTACCACAGAATAATTGTTTTGCCCATAAGCTTTTCATTCTAATTTTCAATGCCTCCTACTGATCATTTCCATGGTTTCTTCTTCCAAGATTGAAGAGTGTTGTTCCCACCTCCGATTACCACTCGTACATAAACTCTTTGAAGTACGGGTAATTGTCTTGGGTCATCGGATCACTTTACAACTGTAGTTTTCTTCTACAGGAATTTTCTCTGCCTCCAATATTCCTTCCTGCGTTCACCGGTATGCTTCTTTTGACCCTCTGTCCAGCCTTGTCCAACCTTCTTTGGTCATTATTCATCCTGATATCCTTCCAGATTTTTCTTTCTGCTTCTAAATACACTTTCTTCTAGCATAGGAAACTCTGCAGGTTCAACTTTTCGAAATCCTTCTGTACTTTTTCTTTTCTTTAAGTAGTCAAATATTTTCTTGGCCAATCGGTGCTTGTTCATTCATAGTATTCGAGGAAGTAGAACATATTTATTAAATTTAATTAAGCTGCCTCAACATTGAAGTATTATTTTTATTTTCATAATTATATTTATCATTACCATTATTGTTAATGAACCTTTGTCTATCTAAATTTCTTTGCTTGGTTAAAAAGAATAATAATTTTTTACAATAATAACATTTGCAACCTTAACTAATATTTTTTGTACATTTTACCTATTTTGAAATATGAAATAAGCGATGTATCCGCTTACTTTAGTTTGGTTTAAGTTAATTTTTTTAGCTACTAATTCATAAAATTCTTTAATTATTTGAAAGAAGCGTTTTTTCGATATAAGATTTTCTTTTATGTATAAATTCCTTCATTGATTGAACCAACCAATACCGCGATACAAATAAATGTAATAGTTCAATATTGGGACAGCTTAAAAAGTAGTTTACTGTTTGGTTAGATATTTAATAACTATAATCTGATGAATCGGTTCTTTAATATGACAACGTGTGGAGAACAATTGTGGGCTAATTAAGTTTGCTCCATAGCGATGTATTCCTTTGTAAATAGAGAAAGAGAAGAACTTGAGGAAGGATTTATAAATAGCTTGTTTATGTTGTCCCAACTATTTATTATGTCCTTATGAAGTAGTCGTAAACTCATCTTGACAAGTTGCGCAAGACAGGATATGATAGAAGCTGTCGGGTATCAATAACTATTTTTTATTTTATGTTTTTTTATTTCCAAATGAATATTTTATTGCATTAAAAGCTAGATGTTTTTTTTTGTTTGTTTTATATAATTCTAACATTAATAAAATTTATTAAAAGGAAACAAAAGAATTTAGAGAGTAATTTTAAAAACATATGTTTTAATATTAAGTGTAATGTTCGAAAAAGCAAAACAAGATCAGTCTCAAGACAGTTGCCCTGTGAGAAGGTTGCTTGCTACTCTACACTTGATTTTGTCGCCACTTCTTCATCACTTTCACATCTTCTTCAACTTGAATTTTGTCAACTCTCACCAGTAAAACTTCTTGCTATTTTGATCTAATTTTGGACTTACCGGTAAGAGACATTTAATTTTTCTACTCATCATTATTTCGTATCATCAAGTCATCGCTATCAAGAACTCAACACTTTTCAAGAACTCAGTTCATTTCTCAGTTTTTCATTGATTCACAGACCAGTAATATTTTTGTTTTAAGACTCATCTCTCTTTAGTGAATAAGTTAATTCATTTTTTATGTAAATAACTGTAAATAATAGCTTAGTGCATTTTCTTTTTTCATAACTTTTTTATTTAGTTTTAAATAACTTTCTTTGTATTTTCTTAGGTTTAGTTGTGCACATTAATATTTTTATAATTGTTCTTTTTCTATTTTTACATTATATATTTATCATTTACTCATTTTTGGATGTTTTTATTTGTATTTACTTGATGAATTTCTTTTCTTTCCTTTTATTGCTTCGATTATATTTGATTGGGGAAATTGTCACCCAATCAAACTATTAGGTTTTTTTATTGAATTCACAACCGGCAAATTCGCTCGGATAGAAGGTTAGCGAATTATTATTAGGAACCCCTTCTTCCACATCTTTATGGTCCTCCGGGCTGGGATATTGTGATTTCAGTAAAATTTTCTAGTAAATATTCGATTTCTATTTTTTCCATTTATAAAACTTGTAGTTTCTTCTTTTATTTTGGTAATCAGTACTTTTTTATTTCTATTAAATTAGTATAATTAAAATGGCTCCCAAAGTTAATCAGGATGAATCGGAAGAGCTATTGGATGCTCTTAAACAAAAAATTTTAGCCGCTCGCATTTCCCGACTTGATAATACTTTCGAAAAGCTTTCAACAATATATTCAAATTTGAGGAAGCTCGCAAAAAAGTTAAAGAAGCCCTTCACAGATTTCGAATCGGCTTTTAAAGAGATTCGTGGCACCTATTATGAAGCATTAGCATTGGGTTCTTCTCTTGCCCCTACTGAATCCACTGGAAATAAATCAGTTATTGACAGAGAAGAATATTCTCAATTACGCCTTCCTACAATAAATATTCCAACATTCTCTGGAAATATTTCAGATTGGCCTTCCTTCAAAGACACTTTTTCCTCAATGATTCACAATAATCCAGACTTGAATCCTATTCAAAAATTCCACTATTTGAAGTCATCTTTGAAAGGTGGAACAGCTCAGACTATCACCTCGATTAATCTCACTCACGACGGCTATGATCAAGCTTGGGCAGCTTTAACGAAGAGGTATGATAGCAAAGGACTTCAAGCAACTCATCATTTGATGAATATATTTAATTTTCTACCCCTTCAAAAATGTTCTCTCGCTACCCTTGAACACTTTTCTTCAGTTATTCTTGAAAGTGCTGCAGCCTTTAATAGATTGAACATAGATGATGCCGCCGGATTCATATTATACACTTTTGCTGTCAGGTTATTAGACACTAAAACTCGAGAACGTTTTGAAAACGAATTCGGATCCAGATCTGAAATTCCAACTTGGAAGGAATTTTCTGATTTTATCTTTCAATCAATTATTCAGCTCCAATCAAATAATCTCACGGCATATCAAAATCCCACTTCAGTTAACACCAACTACAAATCTACTTATCAGTCTAAAAAGGTTTTGATGTCTTCCACAGCAGCCACCATTCGTTTTGAATGCCCCATTTGTAAGGAAAACCATAGAATTTACAACTGTTCTAAATTTCGATCACTCGCACCCAGGCAAAGATTCGAAAAGATAAAATTGTTGAATCGTTGTCTCAACTGTTTGGCTTCTGGTCATTCAGCTTCGAAATGCAGCTCTACAAACTCCTGCAAGCAGTGTAATTTACGGCACAATTCCCTTTTACATTTTCCGAAAGGTTCTGATCTCCGCACCTCATCTAATCGAAATCAAGGTCCCTCTATACCTATCGCACATTCAGCGCTTCGAACTAACTCTTTTGAAAACTCTAATGCAAGGAAATCGTGCAATACACCTACCCATTCTGAGTCTTCACAAACAACTACCAACAACCCGAATCTTTCAAACCCAGTAGCTGTATTGTCGTCGACTTCAAGTGGAAAAGTTAATGTTCTTCTGGGTACTGCATTAATTAGGATTAAAGACTCCTTAGGTTGTTTCCAGGTTGTACGCGCTTTAATTGATAGTGGGTCTCAACGCTCATTCATCACTTCACAATGTGCACGACGATTGCGATTGCCACTTATTCAAAATTCTCAGAAGTTTGTTGGTTTCGGGAGTAATCCCATTTCTGGTTGTAAACACCAAGTTCTTTGCGCTATTTCTCCTAATAAGGAAGAATCATCCACTCATCACACATACGCAATTATTATTGATCATATTAGTAACAAAATGCCCTGTGAAACCGTTATGGATAATGTAGTCCAACATTTCCGACATTTAGATCTGGCTGATCCAATGTTCTATCAACCAGGGCCTATAGATTTTCTAATTGGTTGCGATTTATTTGGAGAAATATTAAATGGAGAAGTAATAAAGTCGGCTCATGGATTCCCCAATGCCATGAAAACCTCTCTTGGATGGATTTTGTTAGGACCTGTTTCAACTTCAACTCCCTCTACTTATAGCTCTACCTTGCTTGCCAATTCTGTGCCTTCATCTGAACCTCAGGATTTATCACAGCTGATTACCCGTTTTTGGGAAGTCGAAGAAATAAATAATGTTTCGAGAAGGAATCCGCTTGATGTAAAGAGTGAAGATCATTTTAGAAAAACACACTATCGAACACCTTCTGGGAGATACACAGTCCGTTTACCCTTTAAAAAGCAACCGCCTAATTTAGAAAGCTCCAAGTACATGACCTTAAAACGTTTTAAAAACTTAGAAACAAAATTCGAACGAGAACCAATTTTGAAATTGGAATATGGAAAAGTTTTTGAAGAATATCTGCAAAAATGTTACTTATCGCCCAGTTGTCAACCGGGAAAATATTTTCTTCCTCACCACTGTGTATTGAAAAGGAGCACAAGTACCAAACTGCGTATAGTTTTTGATGGTTCAGCTTTAACCTTTAATGGATCTCTCAATGATTACCTACTTTGTGGTCCCAAACTACAGCCGGAGATCACAGATGTGTTGTTAAAATTTCGATTACCACAAATAGTCATGACAGCCGATATCTGTCAAAGGTATCTGCAGATTTTGATTGCCCCTGAGGATCGTTCTTATCTTCATTTATATTTTAGAGCTGAAAGTTTCGATCACCTCGCCGAATTTGAATTTAATCGTTTACCTTTTGGACTTTCATGTTCTCCCTTTTTGGCAATGCGAGTATTGCAACAACTCGTTGAAGTCTTTATCAATTTTATAGATTCTTGTGGAGTGTATAGGGTGGGCGGTCGCCTTAGTAATGCCCCTTTATCTTATGATACTAAACATCCTCCTTACAAATCACGTTTTGTAGAACTGCTTGTCGACCATTTCCATATCGTTTACCTACATGCTGGGCATCAGCTACTACATTCCTTACTACGTCAGCACCTTTGGATTATTTCTGCAAGACGTCTTATACGCACTCGATTACATCGCTGTCTGAAATGTCATCGTTTGAAAGTCAAACCCTATACACCGTTCATGGGAAATTTGCCATTGTCAAGATTCGAACAAGGGCGACCTTTTATAAATGTTGGAATTGATTTTGGTGGTCCATTCTCAATCCGTGAATCTTCTCGCCAAAAGGCAGCCCTTGGAAAGGCATACGCCTGCTTGTTTGTGTGCATGAGCAGAAAGGCGCTGCACATTGAAATCGTATCGCAATTGAAAACAGTAACTTTTCTAGCTTGCTTCAACAGATTTATAGCTCGAAGAGGACTACCTAGCAGGATATTCTCTGATAATGGGACAAATTTTGTACCTACAAAACCTGCGTCACGACATTTGAAAGAGCTATACTCATGGTGGAACGAATACTCCAAGAAAAGGGACATCGAAAACTATTTCGCCCAGCGAGAAATAGTTTGGAGTTTTATCCCACCTTTTGCACCTCATTTTGGTGGATTATGGGAGGCTGGTGTAAAGTCTTTTAAATACCACCTCAGGAGAGTATTGGATGGCCATCCCCTTACCTTTGAAGAACTCTCTACGATTGCAAGTCGCATTGAAGCAATTTCGAACTCAAGACCTATGTATCCAATGTCATCTTCTCCTGAAGACTTAGATGTCTTGACACCAGGCCATTTCTTGATTGGCGCCCCTTTGATTGCACTGCCAGAACCAGAATCAATAGAACCATCCCGCCATCCTATTTCAAGGTGGAATCTTATCCATCAAAGCATAGGCAATATTTGGAAACAATGGCGACGTGACTACTTAAATTCTCTACAACAACGAAGCAAGTGGACCTCTCAGTCGGCACGCTGGTGCTTCTTATCGACTCTAATGTACCGCCTCTCAATTGGCCTGTTGGGCGTATTACACAAGTGTTCCCTGGTAAAGATGGTATAATTAGAGTAGTCAAAGTGAGAACCTCTACGGCTGAGTACACTCGTCCTCTTTCTCGTTTAGCTCCATTGATACCCTCCTAATCTCTTAATATACCTGGGAAATTTGTACTCAAATTTCTCGGAATAACTGACAATTGCACATTACTGTTATTGCACACACGGTGTGCAGGCCATCTCATAGCCTCGGAAATCAATTGCACACACTGTGTGGAATCGGTCTCGAATGGGTCAAATAGTTTAAGAAGGGGTGGGCTCTAGTTATTATCTTAAACAAAAGTTAAATCATAATGCTACCTATATGCTAATACTATATGTATAATCTTAAAATATAAATATTATATACATCGACTTGGGTCTATACATAATCCAAAGTCTGAAGTGGTCTCTTAAAATTTATAGGACTCACTTAAATCAGGCGCCTCAATCATAGCCTGGGATTCAGGTTTAAAGGAAAATTTACATATGTAAATGAACTTCAGTTAAATCTTTAATATTTACCGAGAACTGGAAGCGAGAAAATTTGCAGAAGAAGAAGATTATATATGATATACAAAAATATGGACATGATACAGTTCTACCATGTGCAATATATATATATATATATATATATATATATATATATATATATATATATAAAGAATTATGGAAACGTCAACATCATCTTATTTGGTTTGTGACTATTAAACTGGATCTTAATTTTCGTTTTTTTTGCATGTACGTTTTAACTAATAATTATTGTTATACTTTAAAGTAAAAACAAAAGATTGTGTAGAGGTTTAGCCTATTTGGTTTCTTAAAATTTTTCGATAGTGAAATTAAAACTGAATAGCAGCTTAATGAAGGCTGTTGTGGTGGTGTTTCGACATTTCACTACCCTTAGGGAACTTACAAAAGTAAGTCGCTGCGCTGAAGGACGTGGGTTCAAATCCGGCTTTGGTAGATACACTATTTAATCTGTTAACAGTCACGGGTGGATCCCGTGGGATCTAATATAAAATGGATATCCTTAATTGGGGGAAAACCTTGCCGCTGAGGTTCATCTCGGACAGATGTCCTCCCAACCTCTGTCTTAGAAAACATACAGTCTCTAGCATGCTCTGAACCCAAGACCCTTCATGTGTTATAGTGGTACACACTTTCTATTTATTTATTATCTATTTTTTACCGTTATTTCAAATTCTTCTTCAGTTTCTACATTTGCTAACGTCTCTTTAGAACTCTACCGAAGTAAATAAACAAATGTGTAATGCAAATATGCAAATTGATGAAGTAATATGATAGTGAGGAAGAAAATGGACCGAAAAAACGGATGGGAAAACCTTTGGTGACCGAAAAAGATCGAAATTTTCGGAATTTTTTCAGTTGTTGGCCTATATCTCCTAATTGGTGCGTTTTAGATTAATAATAATAATGAGCCCAACCGCAGCTCTGTAGCTTTAATAGATTATGAGCTACATCCCTTTGAAAATTGGTAATTTTTTCCAAAAAGTACAAATATTTTTATTAATTTTTGGCCGACTCTCTTGAGTGATTCTACTATGAAAGTCAAGGTAGTAAATATAATTAGCTTTAATTTAAGCACAGACTAAGGCTTAAAACTCCATTTCACTTGACTTTCATCGTAGGATCACTTCTTCGGCCGAAAATTCTTCACGAAAGTCGGCCAAAACATACAATTTGGAATTTTTGGAAAAAAAGACCAATTTTCAAAGGGACGTAACGCAGAATCTATTAGACCTACAGAGCTGCAGTTGGCCTAAAATTATAGCAAATTTAATTTACTTTAAATATGGTTACCAAAGATTTTGAAAAACGAAAAATGAAAAACGCAAGGATTAGTAGATATAGGCCAAAAACTGAAATAACTCCGAAAATGTCAAAGTTTTTCGGGCACCAAAAGTTTTCCCATCCGTTTTTTCGGTAGCAAACTTGGATTTCCACTAGCCAGACATGCCCTTATAACATATCAAAATTTCATCTCACTTCAATTTATTGCAACCTAAAGCACTTTTTTGGTACCTGGCCGCTGGCCTTATGCCTTCATCAGGGCTGTTATAATAGGATCACACTTTACACTAGACTCCTAATATGATGCTGATTTACGATGTCGTGGCAAATTTGAGAGATTGATTATTTTACCTGCGATTGGACTTCTTTTGTCTGGCCTTTCTGTGCTTCAATGTTAAAGAATAGAGTGTTTAATGAGAAATTCGTGAGAACCTCTAGAGATGCTGAGAGGCATCTGATGAAGAAGAATAAAAAAGAAAAGATGGTAATAATACTGTTAAACAGTTTGGAATAGTATTAGCAGGTTATTGGTTTTTACAAAATATAAATATATTCAAGCTAAACATTGAAAAATAATAATATTTTTATCAGGGTTTTCTTAAAACCTTAATTATTAGTTAGTTGCATATTATTTTAATTATTTTCTTTGAAAGGTGAACAAGAAAGATTTTCATCTGATGAAATAGCGACAATAATGGAAATGCAATACAATATGCAGGGCCGGCTTTACCTTATGTGCAGGCTGTGCGGGGCACATGGGCGCCGGGTCTCAAGGTGCGCCCCTTGCGAAGCATCCTGAGAGGCGGTCCGGCTACTAGAAGGCGCTTAAGTCACGATTGTACACGAGTGTGAAATGGGCTAGAGCCGGAGCTGACAATATTTCATTACCAAAGAAAGAAAATGACTAATACATTTCATAGAAACTAAAGAATAAACAAATATTTACGATTTTCTAGATTATGATGGACTCACACATTAGTGAGTAACTAAACAAGTAAGTAACAGGGGAACTTTGACAGTTTAAAGATTAAAATTGTTTTTTTATCTTTGGATGGCGCAGTAAAATAGTTAACGCTAAATTCATTTAAACATTCGGAAGAAGAAAATCATCACAATTAGTATTAATATAATGTTAGTATTTTTAAAATATACGGCCAAATCACTTCCTTGCACAACCGTTGGCCTAGAAACAATATAAAGGGTTAGGGCAGTAAACACTTAAAAAAATATCAAGTAGCTTTGCTCCTTACAATTAATTCTTTTGTTTTCTAAAATTGTTTTTATTTTTCGTCTTTGTTGGTAGAAAAAATAGTACTGTAGTCGCGAAAGTTTTGTATTTTCATTTCATTTCAAAGACATTTCCTTCTTATTTAGGGGTGGGGATTTCCTTCGAAATTGACACCTTTATGTCCCTAATTACCTGAAATTGAGATATACTTCTCTTTAAGTTATTTTTGTTCCGGAATTTCACTATTAATACGACGTTAGTGATATGATTCTACTGATCACAGTTTTCCAAATATATTTTGCTGTATTTCCTATTAAGGCATTATTAAGTTAAAAAAAGAAATGACTTTAATAATGCCAATTAATACGTATTTTAAAGTTACCACGATAGATAGCACTAGTGCGATGCTATGAACTGATAATACGGCAGAACTTTGGACTTTTGGATTGTTCTAATTGTAATATGTCGGTATCAGTTCCGCAGGTAGTCGCTTCGAGTTATGTCACGACAAGTTTTAGCTTTTCATTCTTTTCCATTTTAATATTTTCGAAAATAAAAATAATTAGAAAACAAGTATAATTATGGGAAATGTGCATATTTCGGTAATCATTATATCAAGAAATGTATCAAAATCCCTTTGTCATCTAAATTTCGATATATTAGTTGAAACGTTTATTTCTTGATGAAATGACCAATGAACTATACACATTTCCTATAGATACAATCTTTTTTTTCATATTAAAACTTAGGATTAAATTACTTTTCTTATTCCTGGATTTAAAAATGTTGAAAGACAAAGTTGAGTGGATCCTAAAAAGTTTACCTTACTTCCACCACTTCATATCGAATTTGGGCTAATGAAACAGTTTGTGAAAGCATTACCCAAAAGAGTGTTTCAAGTATCTTTGTGAACAGTTTCCTGTTATATCCGATGCTAAGCTGAAGGAGGAAGTCTTTGTTGGGCCTGACATCAGAAAAATTTTAAAAGATGAAAGCTTTGTCAGTAAAATGGAAATGGAAGAAAAAATGCCTGGAATTCATTTAAACTTGTTGTAAAAGGCTTTCTTGGAAACAAAAAAGACCCGAACTACAAAACTTTGGTTGCTGAATTGTTACAAAACTACAAAATGGTGGGCTGCAACCTGAGTTTCAAAGTTTGCCTTCACTCACATCTGGACTACTTTCCAGGAAATCTTGGCACTGTAAGTGAGGAACAAGGAGGACGTTTCCATCAAGATCATGTTTTTTTAAACGAATTTTGCGAGTAAAACACGTGAGCAAGCATACTTTACAAACTTTGCCCCCTTTTTCAGCCCTTAGGGAGAAATAGTAATAATGATCCTTTCTTATCGGATGCCTACGTCATACAAAGAACATACCATCCAAGTTTCAGGTCTCAACGATCAACGTTTTAGGCTGTTCGTTGATCCGTCAGTCAGTCATTCAGGACAGACATTTTATATGTATAGATTTAGTGATAAAAATACCTAACCTTACCTCTCGGTCACCTGACGTGATCACTTGTATGATAGATAATTAGCAAAGACTAACCGCTGAGGCTCGCGTCGAACCTAACCTCAACATGAATAAAACATGAGTCGAAGTTTTCCTCATGTCTTAGACAATGGAGCAGTTGTTAGAACCATTTCTTGGAAATGATCCCGCTTTAACTTGTAGCGAACGTAAACAACAGTTCTCTTGTTGCTTTATTCAAATCAGGACTATAGTTCAATAATTAATAGCGTTGTGAATTGGAATTCAAATGGAAAAATAAAGAAAAAAAGTGTTGCCATAACTCTGACCAATTATGAAAAATATATTGTTCTTTCCGGTTGGATAGAACTCTACATCTCTTTGGAGAAATTTGAATTTAGATAGCCTTGATGGCAAGACTCGTTCCTACCTCTTTGGAATGCAAACCATCTTTAGGCATGTGAATCACATCTTTAGTAATGATGTGAACCACATAAAGTGCTAAGCTAATGCCCATTAATATTAATAATAAAATAATAAATAATATAATAATTAATAAATATTGGTACCTGTTCCGCAGGTTGTCGCTTCGAGTTGTGTTACAACAATTTTTAACGGTTTGTTCGTTTCATTTTTAATATTTCCAAAAATATAAATTATCGTGAGCTTTAGTGTGGTAAAGATAATGTAATTATGGGTAATACGTACATTTCTATAATCATTTCATCAAGAAATAAAAGTTTAAAGTAACATTTCGAAGTATAGATGGTATAATGAATGATAAATATGGTCAGAGATGAATTTGGTCTACACCAAATAAGAAAAGCATATTGTTTAATAGTGCCTAATTTGGCACCATATTGGGGTGACTGCACCCCCTGACCATATTTATCATTCAATAGTATCTTCCAGTCAACTATTTTCCTCTCTCATATAGATGATATATGTTTGTTGAATCGTTCAATTCTTGATGAAATGATTACCAAAGTATAAACAGTTTCCATAATTACATTCTCTTTTCCATACTAAAGGTCCATGATAACTTGTATCTTTGGAAAATATTAAAAGGATAGGAAATAAAAAGTTAAATATTGTTGTGATTTTACTCGAAACGAAACCTGCGGAATAATTACCAAAATATTAATGACCATATTTAGGTTAGATTTAAAATTTTGATAAAATAGATTTTAGTCGGAAATCAATAATAGTGACTCACAGATAGCATTGAAATTCTTGTAACTTAATCATTTGTATACATCTGTAAAATCTTGATCATTGAATAATTAAAATTATTACTGATTTAATTTTATATAATTTAAAATAATTATTGTTGTTGATGACTTCCTTTTGTATTGTACCTTGAATCGTCTATTATTATTATTACATCATTTGGAATTGCTCTTTTATATAAAAAGAGTTGAAAGTGGCTGAGTGCGTGGAGCATTCATTGAGTTGTATTGTAGAAGGCTGTGGCTTCATATCCGGCTATGGTAAATAGGCTATTTAATATGTTAACAGTCACGGATAGATCATATGCTATCTGAAGACCCTCCTTGGGCTCACCTAGTCCCTATAAAGCTGAGGGAAAACCTGGTGGTTGATCCCCCTATATATTGATAATTATTATATCGCTGCACAACCGTTGTTCAAGAAACAGAACACACTGACACAACGTACAGAACCTTTCATGAGTTGTAGTGATGGAGATTTTTTATTGCCATAAAAGATTTTTGTTTTTATAAAATTATGACCTCCAAACAAATTACTAAATTACTATCATACTCGTATATATGTTACCAGAGGTCTAAGATTTAGAACGCTCGGATGTTGTAAGGGGTTGTTAAAATTACTATCATGTAGTAATCAGAAAATGAGTTGCAGAACACATGCTGATGTCACACTAAGCCCAAATTTCAACCTGCAATACAATTTTTGAGTTTTGAGAAAGACTTACTACATATAAAGATACACGAAAAAAATAGTTTAAATTGATTCAGAACGACTTCCTGTCCTCCTGTATCGTTTAATAACATCCGACTGATTCTTGCAGAACAGGTCCGGTACTTAAGATTACACCTTGACAAACGCTTAACTTGGAATCCAGTTGGAACAAGACTGAAACAACAAGAAACAGCTCGCCTTTTCAGGCTACTTCCACATTAGCTATACAAATGCTCTAAACTCACAGTTAATTACAAAAGACTCATATACATGACTATTATAAGACCTATTTGGACTTATGGAGTAGAGCTTTGGGGCTCCACTAAGCCATCGAATTCCACTCATATCCAATCCTGACAATCCAAAATCCTTTGTATTATTACTAAAAAAGTAATCCATAATGACCTCAATGCCCCATTTGTTACTGATTTGGCCCGAATCCGATATCGATCTTTTCATGACAAACTTTATTTCCACTCAAACCCATTAGTTTCAAATATAGCAACCTCTTCAATTCCTGATAATCATTCGAGGGCTCTGAAAAGAAGATGGTCTCGACCTTCTAAGTTGAACTTTTTGAGTACTACCACTTTTTTACCACGTGAGTTTCTCTACTTGTCTTTGTTCATGCCAATCTGTACCATTCATCCTATTTACTTCAATTACTATAATACAGTTGTAAATTATATTGAATAATAAATATATATATATATATATATATATATATATATATATATATATATATATATATATATATATATCCATTAAAAATATGAAAAATGAAAACTTTAATAATGAAAAAATTATCAGAAAGTAAAACTGGAACATTTATCGGCAGATATTGCCTAATAAACTTTCAGGACTTCAATCATCAATACACTATCTCGAAGATAGCAAAAGATATTGCAAAAAGGATCTATCTTATCAGAAAGGACAATACTATTTAATCAAAGCCTTGAGCTGCATGAACAAATTCAAACGAAATAAGTATTAATAACGAAATAATAATTGATTTTCATACGTGAGAGTCGTGAAATGCGGTGCATTATAAATATAATATATTTAATGGGTTAGAAATGATTCGTAGAATCAACTCTCGCCTTTCGTGTTTACAATATTGTAAAATAAAATGAAAAATATAAAATAAATGCAGTTGGGCACTGTGGCTAAGGTGGTATATGAATTCAATGGTCAATTGGTCAATATATATATATAAATATATATACAAGATCGTATTCTTATTTATGAGCGAAAAGGAGTTAATAGACAAATAGATCTAAACCGTTCTAGCAATAATTAACAAGTAAAAGAATGTGCGAATTACATGTACATATATACACACACTGGCACTGACTTTCTTATATTTTTTGTCGCAGACTTCAACGGTTGGAGCGGGGTAGCTAATTGACAGAGCGATGAGTTGCAATGTAAGGATTCTGTGTTCAAATCGGGCTTCAAAAACAGATAAATTATTTAATCAGCGATGTATGGATCCTAGGGGATCTCGAGACCCTCTTAGGAGTCACTCAGCCTTCATAAAGTTGGTACCTATAATTGTGGGAAAAACCTTACGGTTAAGAGTGATCTTGGACAAATTACCTCCCCGAACAACCGTTTTCCTAGAAACAGTACAGTCTCAACCGCGCACTTAACCCAAGACCTCTTGTGGTTTGTAGTGGTGGTAGAAAAAAAAAATTTCCTGATAAAATGTATCCCTTGACTAGAATATGCTGGGTTGTTCTGGAGAATTCTATCGACCTATCGTTCTAATGAAATATACTCCCTTAAAAAAAACTTAGGCCAGTTGCCGGGTTGCATCTTCAACTTTTGAATTTGCGGTTCGAAACTTGCATTCTGACTTATATATTTAATTTAATACGTATCTCCTCCACTTTTAACGATCAAAAATAACGATATCTAATACAACATAAATTAAAAACTGTCGATTCGATATTTATACATCATGATGTTTGTTGTTTTAAGTCTGTTCCTTAAAAAATTAAAATTAAAATCGCCCAAAATATCGAACTAATCTGTTGAAATCTAAAATTAATTGCTATGCTAAATTATTGACTAGTTAACCTCATTAATTTATTATTTTTAAAATGTAGGCTAACTAATTTATTTCTCGATTCGGATGATAATAAACTCCAAGTCTTTATCAGCATTAATTCACTAATAGTATTGGAAAGCTGTAAAATTAGTAATTTAATAAATTAAAATTTAATTATTATTTAATTTACTATAATATAATGTTGGGGTTGAAAGTGATTTCAGCCAAAGCACCACCCTGCACAACTGTTGGCTTAGATCTACTCTTCATGGCTTCCATTTATTAAATAGTGTAATTTTTATTTCCAATATTCCTTTTCGAAATTTTATATCGGCATGTTATTGTTAGGAATGATATAATCCCCAGTTGAAAAAAAAACTTCATTTTCATGGATATTAGTTGACGTTATATATAAATAAATAAATATATATATATATATATATATATATACATATATATATATATATATATATATATATATATATGGGGAAGAAAATGTCCAAGTGGAAATCATTTTTTAAATAGGTTTGAACTATTTAATTGAGAGCCAACGTTTCGAGCCACATTGCAGGACTTCTTCAGAACCTTTTTTATTTCAGTACGTAAATAAATGTAGGCTTTTCCTCAACCAAGGGTAGTATCGATACGTATATAGATAGATCGATATATATATTAACGTACATTAATGATATCAATAAACATGGTTTTCCCATTTCCCCCTCCCCACCTCAGAGCTAGGAGCGTATATAAGACAAGTTCTGGGATGGCAAGTCAGTTGGAAGATGGCAGCGTTCAGGTGTTTGTCTTTCCTAGCCCTCTTTGTGGCCGTCTTCGCGCACACCCATGATATTCGTGAGTATTAGCATCTTAAAAAATATTTTATATATTAATAAAGCTATTTAAATGTGTTATAATAATCACTGAAAGCCAGGAGGTCAGAGAAGAGTGTTATATAAACAATCCATGTTTGGAAACTCTTTTGCTTCGTCAAATACATAAACATTTGCATAAAATTTTAGTACAAGAACATAAAATAAGTGCAAAAACTATGGTTCAATATTTTGCTCATTTATCGCATTGAAGTCAAAAAGTCAATTTATTGTTTACAGTAAGACAGATTCATTAAATTTAACTTAAAAAAAAACAAAATAAGATAAAAAATTGTTTATATTTTCAAAAGTAGAGTTTAATATAGAAGATATGTAACACAATGTATCTTTTCGGAAATAAAAAAAAAGTTACAAAAAGAGAATGCCGGTACATAAAATAAATATCGATATTGGATTCTAGTTCATATATTCGTATAAAACACATAACTTTTATTTGATAAATATGTATATGGATAACAACAACCACAAGTGGAGTAATAATTCACCCATACAAGAGTAATTATAAAGATAGATGAGACTCGGCACGAACAAGCCGGTCAACCAACGTCAAGGTGGTCCAGGACCACCGATTTAAGGACCAGTCGAGGATAATTAATTAATTGTTTTAGGCAATAGGGGAATTGCTTCATTGATGGTTACTGTTACCTGCATTATATATATATATATATATATATATATATATAAAACGTTTTGCAATCATTAAATGTAGAGTTGAAGGACAAAATCCATATTTCTGAGTTCCCAGCAGACTATGTACGAGTATCCGATAGGAAGTTCGCGAACTTATGTGTTTGCACTTATTTTTTCTCAAATAGTTAAATTTTGGAACAAATTTTTAAAAAATTGACCATATTTGGATAAAATATTTTAGTAAATGATTGGAAAATTTAGTAGACAACACTGAATTAAGGATGAGCCAGTGAATTCGAGACGTAGTCTTTTTAGTAGGTAATGAAGAAGGCAGAAAGTTGTATCTCCGAATTCAATATTTAAAAAAAATATTTATCATTTTTAATTTTTAATGTGGATGCCACTGAACTATATATTTGTATATTATTTCATTAATTTGGTAAAACCATTTTCCTGTCAATTTTATTTATTTCAAAAACGTTTCGATTACATATTCATTTTCAATTTTTCCTTTTTTTTCATAAGCATTACTTTTACTGCTTATAAGTTGAAATAAATAAAATTGACTGGAAAATGGTTTTACCAAATTAATGAAATAAAAAATATTTACAATAAATTTACTATATGATCAAATAATGCTGGCATAGGTGGTGATGGTCGATTTTTCTTCAATGTCATGAATTTTTTGGGCTTAACGATATTTAACATGTTGGTATGCAAATATTTTTAGTTTATTTTATGTTATAAATACTTTCTTTTTGGAAATAAAACAATGAATGTAATGAAATGGTCACTGTTACACATATTAAAAAATATAATTGCAAAGATTGTTTCTGCCGAATAATATCAACGAAGATAAATATGAAATTATTCTTAGGTCACTTTAATCAAAATAAAAAGTTTAATATTTCAAAATAAACATTTTACATTTTCTTTTCTGAATATATATTCTTCATATTTCCTCAAAATGAATTTTGCATTTTAGGTTTTTTTAAAATTAATTTTCATAAGATAATTGGTTTTCTTTTTATTACCTATTTTATAAAATTGATAAGAAAAAGTTTGAAAATTAAATTATTTTTTCTCCAGTTAGTTTACATATTTGAGATAAAATAAAAATACCAATTCTGATTTCAATATACATGATAATGAAAGGAAATATAGTAAATGGCGCATTATGTTATAGTGTTCTGGTAGATTAACATTTACTGTCCTCTTTACAAAATAAATACAATTACCTAGAAAATAGCAATCTACAAACTAATAACATTTTCTTTATTAATATTAATATAATTTTAATTAATAAAATGCAATGCCTACTTTAATTTCTTATCGTATTAACATAGGAATACAATTAATTTTATTACTTAAATATTTTACTTTTATACTGAATTTAATTCACTACTATCTGGGGAAATTAAAACATATGATATTATATCATGCAGTTAAAAAACCATGCTCCGGTAAATTATGAATTTACTCGATTAATTATTTACTTAATTAAAATTAAATATTTATTTAAGGAGAATTCCTCGTGTGAATTAGTAGATGTTAATCATTAGAGAATCGTCGGAGATGAGGATAGAAATGATTTTAAACGCTTATTAATTGAAATTTTCTACTCTTATAAATAATACAAAAATAGGAGGTTTTTATTTTATGCTGACCATTACATCACAGCTGACCCTTATATTTTTAATAGTATTTACTCTTTAATATTTGTTTTTGAACTTTCACTAAGTTCATAGCATTGTAGTATGTTAGAGAAAACCTGCAATTCACATTTACTTCCTCACATATACTCCTTGGCATAAGCTTCATCTCAGTAAACGGTTTCTTTTAATGATTGCATTTAGTATTAATTTCACCTTTGTACCAGTCGTAGTTTTGTATTTACAGGAAACATGGTTCATAGTTTCACATACTTCAACCTTCACTGTTATCCTTAGGACTTTCCGGTTAAATACTTTATTTATTTGTCTATTCATATTATATCCAAGCTGCTTGTTTCCCGTAGAGTGGACTGAATAATTTCTGTGGACTCAATTGTATCGATTGGTAATGTACCTATGTTGTTATAAATTGTTAAGAGAAACGCTGCGTCCAATTTAAATAAATATCGTTGCTATGACAATGACATTCCCGGAAGGGAAACATAGACAAAATATGTTTTTTAATTAGTCGATGAAACATTGTTTTCTGACATGTTACATAATTTATTGTATATTGAAAAAAAAAGATTACCATTAGAAATCTGTTTTGTAAAACCTGTAACATGAAAAGACTTGGGTTCAGTACATGATACTCTATTGTTTCTAAGACAACGGTTGTGCATGGAGGTGATTCTCTCAAGATCACGCTCAACCGCCAGGTTTTCCACACATTATGGGAACCAACTTTAAAAGGGCTAGGTGAGCCCTAGGACGATCTCCAATCCCCAGAGAGTCCATTCGTGGCTTGTAATAGATTAAATAATTCATCGTTCAAAGCTGGATTTGAGCTCGGGACAATGGGCATAGGAATTCAGCGCTATACAGGCTAAGCTACCTCGCCTCCTTGTGGTACATATATTGTAATCATTTATAAATAAAATTTTGGAATACGATAAAAACGTATGGTTTCTGATCATTTAATCCAAATTTATTGCAGTTTTGACAGTCCTATATGCCAAAATTATTCTGAACCGTATTCTAGGTTATTTAGATGGTTAATGGAGATAGATTTTGAGAAGTAAATCCATACATTTAGGTTTGTAAGCAACGAAACAACAGTCAACTAGTAACTTGTAGTAAATGTCTCTTATTAGATATTCGATGTCGCTACAAATAAGTTTGCAAAAAAATGAAATAAAAAATTGAAAAGCAGTATGTGAATTAACAATGAATGTTGTTTGGCATGCTATATCACCATACTATGCTAAATGCAAAGTTGTAATAAGATGGCGTAACTATGTTTTATATATATTTTGGTATCACTTTACATATTTTTTCAGTGCACTCAAATTATATTTCAGTCAATTTCCAAGTGAATTTTTATTTTATTAATTTTTCAGTTACTTTTGGAATTTATAATTTCTAAAAAAAATTAATAAAGATCGGGTATTAGTCCGTTACATTGACACTGTCTACTGCTTGCTATAGCTAGAACTCGACGTATATACAAAACTAGCTTATGCCCGCGGCTTCGCTCACGTGGAATTTGGTCTTCCACATAAAGTTCCTTGAAAGATCATTTTAAATAAATAATTTAATTATTCTTTTTAAAATATAAGTTAACTTCAAAACTGACGGATTCTATACAACGTTTGAACCCCTATTGTATTAAAGGAGAAACCCTTGGGGTGGAATTATCCAAATTTCTTTCTTAAACTATACAAAGAACCTATCTACAGATTTCAAGATGCTAAGCTCCTGATTTGCCTTTAATTATGTACATAAATCTCCCCACATAAATTTGCCCTTGCTGAAGCCTATGATGTATCACCTATTTTACTCAATACGTTTCATCCAAATCCGTTCAGTAGTTTTTGCGTGAATGAGTAACAAACATAAATACAAACATTCGCATTTATAATATTAGTAGGATATCAAAACAATAGTTTCACTCATGTTCTTTCTGTTATGTTAGCCACTTATCATGTGATTTGCCTTTAATTATGTACTATAATGGATTCTCCACATTACCTAAAAAACTGTCGGGGGGAGGGCACGTGCCCACGTGCGCTCCCCCCTAAATCCGCGCTTGTTATAGCCTATGTGTTATTCTGATGTATAACCTATATTACTGTAGAGTTTCATCCAAATCCGTTCAGTAGTTTTTGCGTGAAAGAGAGACAAACATACAAACTTTCACATTTATAATATTAGTAAGATGAGGACTGTATTTAATTCAGCTGATAATCGCAAAAGGAATTAATTCTGCCAGTTTATTCAATTTTGTTTCGTTGAAATAATTTCTTTGTTAAAAAGGATGTGGTGGAAAAGTCTTTCAATTTTCCTAATGGACGGAAGCCATTAGCCCTAAGCGAAAGCTATTATCTAATTATGAATAATTCAATTAGTCCTTAGCTCTTCAAACTTAGGCTTTCAATTATTCACTCGTCCTTAATTGAAGTTGGTTGATAATAAAACAAAAACATGAATAGAGAAAAGGTAATTGTGGTGAAATCGTGTATCATTAGGTGATTATTGAATCCATTCGCTACTTCCTCATATTATAGGTTACTGCACTCAGGTTATTGTTCATTCATCACCTGACCTATACCACTACAATCCTTGGAGGATTTTGGACTCAGTACGTAATAGAGACTGTACTGTTTCTAGGACAAGGGTTGTACAGGGAGGTGATTTGTCCTAGATTAACCGTCAGATTTTTACCCCTATTTTTGCTCCCACATTATAAAGGCTGGGTGAGCCTCAGGAGATCTCTAAGGACCCATCCGTTAACAGATTAAATAAAATCTGCCACATCCAGATTTGTACCGGGACCATCGGAACGGCAACTGAGCGCTCTACCACTGTATCCTTCATTACCACATTTTGTTTACTACATATAAGGTATAATCTTTAAGAGTTAGGTAATATTGGATAATCAAAGAAATATCCATGATTTTATAGCCCCAAATTTCTATTTAGCAAACTCGGGATTCATCTCTGAAAACAATTATAAAAAAGTACTAATATGATAATACGAACTTAATAACTAAAAATTGATAAAGTCGGCATAAAAATGCAATGCAGTATAACGATCTTGTTATGGAAGTATTGTAATTGCAAAAATTTAATTTTTTTCAGTTTTGAACAGATACTAACCTCGTGCATTGTGGTCATACCTGAATTTATTTTGACTGATTTCGCCCTCAAGTCTGAATACACGTTCCGATTTCGTAGAATTCACAAACATTTTACCGCAGATAGTTTAAAATTTGTATTTCAATGTAGAAGAGCAAAAATTCAAAAGACATAAAATATTTTTAAGACGTGAGTGGAAATACTCCAAGCAAGAAGTCTCAAGTCTCTATAATAAAAACAGAAAACAGAAATACCTGTCGACATTTCGTCTATTTGGGCATCTCCAGGTCTGAAAGAGAATAACAGCAGAGGGAATAAATAAAATACATAGCAGCCTTAAAATGCAGCAAGACACCAAACCAGAGGAAACATCCCACCATCACCTAGGCAAATATGCAATTATTAATCATATTCCAACTCTGATGGGGTGTGCTTCAGTAGTTGCAATTGTAACAGACGTTACGATTATACAGTATCCACTACAAATTTATGAACTTGGGTAACCACTTTTTGAAACGGTAAAGTACAATAACTGATTGGTTTCGAAAATAATATTATTGTTTTCAGTGACATAACAGCTGATTTTTATCTCTTTCCAAAGTGACAAAACGATAGATCTAATGAACAAACGGATCGGAGCTATGATGGGAATGATGAAACTTATCCTAAGCAAGCCAAAGAGCTATGAAGCCAGATATGGCTTGTCGAAGGGAACATGTCAATGTTCATCGGGAACATGTCAATGGGGCTTCGCATTTTCCCGATTTCGCGATTCACTGATCCTATCAACATGTAACTAAAGGGCTTCTATCACCTTGAATATTTTATTCAATAATAATAAATAAGATGCAATAGGAAACAGTCCCAAAAGCTAAGCCTCAAGTCTCTAAAGAACGAGAAAAACCAACCAGCCAACGTTTTTCCAATTCAAACATCATCATCAAGACACACACCAAAAACGTTCAGCACATCTCATCACAACAATCCAAACACTCGTCAAAAATATACAGCAATCTTGTTTCGCGTTCCACAATTAACTAAGGAAGGTAACACAGGAACAGCTGGGGAAGTTATAAAAACAGCTGATCAGCTGTGACAAAAGACAACCGACCAATAAAACAGACAAACACACATCTATACGTATATGCATATGCAATAAGCAGTAATATTTATTAGAATTATTTAACATGCTTTATGTTTCAGAATAAAATTGGTTTAAATTTTTACGTACTCTTTCCTAATTAACATTAAGCTTTTTAAATAATCCTAATACATCTTACTAGTTTTTGCATATCCACATATATTTTTTTCTCTCTATTATTGATTGGTTGTCTTTTTGTTTCTTGTTAGTTACTTCTGCTGACCAGCTGTTTTTATAATCCCTTCAGCTGTTGGTGTATTACCTTTCTTAGTTCGTCGTTGAACGAGGAGCAAGATTGTTGTCTCTTTTTAAGAGTGTTTGGACTGTTAATGTGAGATGTGCATTTTGTCTTCTTTGATGTGATTTTTCTTAAGGTATGTTCCTGTTGATATCTGAATCGCTGAAACGTTTGCTGGTTGGTTTTATTTTTTCCAATATTTTATAGACTTAAGACATTTTCGCATTTTTCTTATTGCATCCTATTTATAATTTATAACTCTTTTAGAGTTTTTGCTCATTTAATATATATATATATATATATATATATATATATATATATATATATATATATATATATATATATATATTAAGAGCGTTTAAACTTGATTATTCACGAGGTTTTTTCTTCTTCGTTCTTTCCAAATTTTCTTCAAACATTCAATGTGTTCTTTTTTGCCTTCCTTCGATCATTTAGTTATCGTTCTCTTCTCTGTGGGGTTTTGTTTAAATTAATGATTTTTCTCAACAGTTATCTATTCTTTATGCTTTGGTCCGCAATTCACACTTCTTTAAGATATTCTTGTGTTTCATAGATCCATTTTGACTTGTTTTTACTAGAATGTATGTTAGATTATTATATATGTTGCATATTTCAGGATTGTTTATTCATCCTATTTTGTCATCCCATCAAAATTTCATTGTTATTAGACTCACTCCAATTAAACTCATCGGGAGTGATTTGTATGTATTTGTACTTAGTTCACATCGAAAATGTCAGAAAGGCTGTTAATTAAACTTCCACCTTTACATTTCCTTTGGAGACCTTTAGAAAATGTCCCTCTTTATCCTAGAATAATTCTCTGTAATAAATTTTATAATGTCGGATCTGAGAGAAATAACTTATAAATAGTTGTACCACCGTTAGAAAAAATCACTAAGTCCATGTTTACTCAGCAGCTTTTTTCGGCTTCGGTTGGCCACAACAGACGTGTACGGGGTCGACGGTCTTGGCCCGGATCCCCCCATGCCCTAAGACATCCAGCAGTTTAAGAGGAACAGTTTTAATTCTCAACATGACTTGACGGTGGGACTTCAGTTGTATCTATCCATCGTCGCTTTCTATTATGGATCGTATCCTCCTCGATGATCTTCTAGTTTCGGCATTTTCATCAATCATACGGATATCTCATCTTCATGCAGGAGATAAAAAGGCACTTCTTGACCTAAGACATAAACTGGCTCAGGACAAGCAGATTATTGCCATAATCTGTATATATATATATATATTATTTTATCATTGTTTGAACTGTTCGCTAATTCGGTAGATATTGATAAGACTATTCCCTTTTAACTGTTCTCATTTGTATGTAAAAGTCATTCCAGACACAGGGTTTGAACTATCCAACAAAATTCATGGAGAAGATAAAAAATGCATGAGATGGTGCTGATTTCAATAATGACAACTTCAAAGCCATTCCGTCTTCTGAATTATTCAGTTGATGATCAGAACAACTTGCTTGAGAGAGTTTGGACAAGCTTCGAGGGCCACTGCAATGCTAATCTGTATTGCTATGTGCTATGGCAATGTCAACCCAAAAAAGTAATAAATTTTCACATAAAATTGAAGGTAGGTTAGGTAGAATTGCTTATGGACACTCAACATCAAGGGTCTTCAGTGTCCGTCCTTATATGATCTTATATGATAACGATCATTGGCGATGATCTAGAATTTGGATTGAGTTTTTGTTACAGTTTGTTTTTAACTAAACAAAGCATAGTTAACTGCAACAGAACTGAATCATAGTAAGATTCATACATAAGTTTCCAATAGCCTTATGGGGTTATTGGAAACTTACTCATATTTTTTTTTCTTTTTTACTTTATAGGTTTAACAAAGCATACTTATACAGAGAAGCATAAGCTCAAAAGATACACAAAGTGGTTTTAGGACGAGAGGTTGAAAAAATACAAACAAGAAACTAGAAATATCTTAAATACATATTAACAATCACACCTACACATCACTTCTACAGAAGAACAATGAACTTAATTCAATAAACCTAATTTTTTAATAGAAGTATTTAAAAGTTCCATGTGAGTTATAAAAATAAAAATTCGGATATTGGTAAAGCAAAGCATGCTTATAGTAATGATGGTATTAAAATTATTTTATTAACCATTAGAAATTTGTATGAGCTTGAAACATTTTTTATTTTAACTTATGTGATTATTCTCATAAAATTTCATATTTAAACATGAAACAACTCGAAATATGACTTTATTTAAAAAATTTTCCATTCATCATTTCTCTTTTGTGGTATACAGCGGTACGAAGTATTACAAAAGGGCAATCCTTCTTCAAGGTTAAAAACGTAGTTCTTAACAATAACATTTGTCAACAGAATAAGTTATATCACTTCAGATATTGATCTCGTGGCAATACACAAAAGTGCCTCCATTATTGTTTTGAAAGAACAGAAGCCTATCATGAATCATTTGAAAATTAGAAGTAGTTGATGGTGTCGAAAGCAACTTGCATTATCAAAGATATCAATCATGCCCTATTGTTTCAAGATGTCGAGCAGTTACAAAATATAATTAGAAATTTTTTATTTCAGTTATTTATGATAATTTATTGATTTGTTCCAGACAAAATATGTGTGCCACAAGTGGCAGTGAATGCATGCCACAAGATGGTCGAGCAGGCCAAGACGATTGGAGTCAACCTGGAATGTGTTCCTGCTCGAGACAGGTAACCACTAATTTCGTTAACCATTATAATTTTAATTAAATAAAAAAAAGTCATTCTTGTAACACGAAAAAATCAAGTTAAGAACCCTCAAATCATAATCGAAGTGATACGTAAATGATGTATCTATAAATAATAGTTTTCGATGTCCAATTGAATCGCAAGTTATTTAATGTAAACGAAAGGGAACACACGGATTTTGTTAAAGTTTCGTGATAATATGTTTTGAAATGCCAATTTAAAAGTATAGAGGAGATAATTGATATACACAGTCCAATTAATTTAATCTATGAATTTAGTATATAAAATATTAGCTGTCGCTATGTAAAACATTCATAAAAACCATTGCTATTTATATGAATTTAATAAAATCTCAGCTGAGAGCGACTCCGGTAGCTCAATTGGTGGAGTAATGTCACGTAGAGACGGATTACCCGTGTTCGAATCCCGGCCGGAGCGAATCTTTTCTCTACAACATAAAAATACAAATTCTAGTTTACTCTATATTACCCGATTCTTCCTAATAGATTACAACTATAACTGATATGAGGGAAACATTCTTATTCGAATAAAGAATATAATATTGTATTGCCAACATAGTTTATTAAGCACATATAATGAGAGAAGCCACAAACAATTAACAATTTGCTAAATAAGCAAACTCGTTGATATCGATGTTACTGTTTAGCAATTAAGCAAAAAAACAGTTTTTTAAAAATGAGTAATATTCATATTTAGCAATAACTTTGCATTTAATAAAATGTTTTTGTTTACAATCAATACGCTTCCATTTTTATGAAATTAATTAAGTCTAAAAAACACGATGGTTATCATTTCGATCAGCAGAATAATTTTTGAAACCCTAGTTTTCTCGCTACTTTTGATAAAAGTAGTTTAAATCCTAGTAATATTTAAGGATTGAATTAAAAGCATCACTTCTCTTTTAATTAATTCCCTGTTTAAATGATTGACATAATTAGCACTAGGTACTATAATTATAAATACTGAAGATATTGCTATACTAATTAATATACATTAGTTCAATAGGTAGTTCATCTGTGGTAGGTAAAAATATAATAAGTCAGGAAGACCACAAGTTTGAAACCTATGCCCTATAAATATATCAAATGTCTTTTTATTGCTACTCTTCAGCTTGATAGATAATTCACATACGTATATTTGGCAAGACTCTATGTCTTGGTTCACTGTGATTCTATCAACGTAATTGCAAATAAGCTCACTTTAAGAAGTTTAATAGACATTTCTAGTAATGTAGTGTAAACATTATAAAGCGTATAATTAGATATTTCACAATTTAAAATTATATTTGAATTACAAAACACAAACTTCAAACTGCATTTCTTCTAGAATATACATTTCAAATAGATTTCTTTTGTTTACTTTAGTAGCTTTCTTCTTTTATTTTTTATTTTCCTTATGCTAAACAGGTTTGGCAAAATGGCAAAGGTTGTTGCCCTCAATGCCAATCTCAAGAGCTATTATGAAATCTGCTTTATAGGGATATCATTTATTTTTAATAGGTTAAATATCTATATCATTTAGTACTGATAAACATATTAAAATTTTATTATTACAGTTAATATAGTTTTTTAATGTTATAAATTCAATGGTTGATTGGCATATTCCTGTAAATATAAAGAGGTACATTTATTATTCCATAATCAATTTTGTAATTATGTAAAAACTAATTAAAAAAGAAAAGAAATATACTTCCTCATAATTTTAAAAGAAACAAAGTGTATTACCTACATGCCCTACAAGTATGGCCAAAAGAATTGATATCCAAATAATTTAAGTGACAAAAAATACAATTCAAAAGTAATAAGATTTATATAATAACAAGCATTATATCTTATATGAGGAAGAAAATGGTCCTGGGGAGGTAAAAAAATTCTTTTAAGTAGGTAGAACTATTTATTGGAAAGCCAACCTTTCGACCCCCATTGCAGGTCTTCTTCAGGGCTAAATATTCGAAATACAGACAAATTAATAAATTAATTGATAAATTAATGGTAAATATTAAAAATACGTAGAGGCATCAATGTATCTGAGTGATAAAACATAAAGATGGGGAAGGGGGCCTTATTAAAGATATATATTTAATAAATATCAAACTTGTGAGATATTACACCGATGTCTAATATATTTTCTTCTAATATCATTCTTAAATTATTCCAGGGTCGAATGTATCTCGAAGGTAAAAGTCCATGAAGCTGACTTTGAAGCCCTCGAGCCTGAAGACATGTACATCGCAGCTCAGATGGGCGACAAAGACTTCACTGTCTTCAAGGAAATAAGGACCAAAGAAGAGCCTCAAGGTAAATCTGCTTTCTGATTCCTTTTTATAGTTATTTTGAAATGTATGTTCTATAAATGCTCTTAGTAAGCAGCTGCTCTACATTGCAAATTTATCTGTTCCCCGGAGGCAAAGGACACCATGTCCACAAAATAGATAATATTTTGATAAATTGTTGTAAATAATTACTATGATAATTACTTCTGGTTACTTATCAGTGTCTATGAAAATGTAACAGTTTTCTTTAAGCTGTTTCAATAAGTAACGAAGGAAAACATTTTAATAGTTCAAAGTTATAGACAAAAGAAATCTCTCCTGAAGACATTCAATGTGATATTACCCTTACCTAATGTAAGGGTAAGGGTAATATCATAAAAAGGTAATGTATGTATGTAGGTAGGTATGTATGTAAAATCATAAGGTAATGTATTTAGTTACTTGAAGCTGGGTTTTAAAACAATATTACAAATCAACTTTTTTTAACATAAATCATAATAACTGCTTAAGTGATTTCAAATGATGACTTTCTTAATTCATTCTCTGTAGTTTTCACTTTTTTTATTTACTCAAAAAAAGATCAGTAGAATTTTTTTCTTAATTTTACTGTCTTAACATACATTTTTTAAAATATTAAAATGGCATTGACTTTGGAATTTAATGAAACTCATTATTGGCATTAAAAATTTCATTAAGGAAGCATTCCTAGAATATTACCAAAAAAATATAATAATAAATAAACTATTATAAAAATAATAATAACAGAGACCAAACTGCACAATCTACCAAATTATAAACATAATTTATTGAATTTAAATTATTATAAGAATCTTCAATCTTTTAAATTTCAGCCGAATTCCGTTATGAAGCAGTGGCAGTAATCCATAAAGACTTAGAAATCAACAATATTCACGGCCTCAAGGGCCTCACTTCTTGCCATACAGGAGTTGGAAGGAATGTAGGATATAAGATCCCCATCACAAAAGTAAGAAATTATTCTATTTATTTTAGATTTTATAAATAGTTTCTTTGTATATTAATAAATATTTCTTTAAGTTCAATTTTTTTCCTATTTAAAATAATTTTGTATTAACAACAGTTGACTAAAATGGGCATATTGGGACCACTCAGCGACACTTCCTTATCACCAAGGGAGAACGAGCTCAAAGCTTTGTCCAACTTTTTCAGCCGAGCATGCTTAGTTGGAACATGGTCACCACATCCTGAGACCAATGCCAGGCTAAGTAAGTTCATTTATCTAATAATCACCTAATGAATTTGTTATCCTTATAATTAGTTAATTTTTTTTTTACATAATTCATACTTATAATAAAAATAAAGGTAATGGTGGTTGAGGTTGTCAAGGTATTACTTTAGCAATCTTTGAGTCTCTAATTGGTCATCATTTTGTAATGAAAAAGCATTTAGTAATGCAAAGCTCTGAAGATGCCAATCGTAAGAAAATTGGTTCAATAGTCTCGCAGAAAAATATCTACACAGGGCGGTATGATTTTTTTTTGTAAAGGTTTGGATCCTAAATATCTTGAAACATTTTTTCTTTACATTGGTCTATTAAAATCTATTAAAAATTGGTCACTCTTGAAAATAATAAACTATCATTTGTCATTGTTTATTCTTAGCAGAAAAATGCAACTCAATATATTTAATGAGAGTAGTATAAAAAAATACTCATTTATTTTTACTTAAAATTAAACTTTCCCAAAATGTTGCCTATTAAATAAACATGTTAGAATTTTTTTATTATTTTATTTTTTGGGGGAGAGAGGTAACTTTAATAAGACACTGAGTTACTGATAAGTCCAGAGTTTGAGACCCGCTGAGGCAGATAACTAATTTAATCTTTCAAAAGCCGGATGACTTGTCATGGTGGAATCTGGAGAACCTTCTTGGGCTCAGATGACCTTTGTAAAGTGCATACTCTTGATCGGAGGAAAACCTGGTAGTCAAGCGTAATCTTGACAAAATCACCTTCTTGCACTAATGTTGTCTTAGGAAGAGTACAGTCCCTACTAGGTACTGAACCAGGTATCCTTTATTTGTTATAATGAAACAGCTTCTTGACTTTTTCAAAATAATTTTCAGAGTCAACTTACTCTAACCTTTGTGAACTCTGTGAAAACCCTGAGAAATGCGACTATCCTGACATCAACTCCGGTTACGAAGGTGCTCTGAGGTGCTTAGCCAAAGCTGGAGGTCAGGTAGCCTGGACTAAGGTCATCTACGTCAAGAAGTTCTTTGGCGTAAGTATGCTTTGATATTATAATTATAATACTATCAGGAAATTATTTCATTTTTACAATAAAATAATAATAATTTTAGATGCCCTACGGAACTCAGCCAGCCCAGAAATCTGAATATAACCCAGATGACTTTGCTTTCCTCTGCCCAGATGCAACAAAACGACCCATTACCGGCCCACCTTGTACATGGGCTGCCCGACCATGGCCTGGCTTCATGGCTTCTACTCATGCTGTGTAAGTTTATTATTTATTAATCATATTAAAAATAACCATTAATTAGTCCATAATGTGTATTTCACTTTTCAATTGCTGGTCAATGTCACAATAATGGCCATATATGTTTTTCTTAATCAAAGGTTATGCCAAATCAGCACTGTTTAAGATACCTTTATGTCAAAAGAGTTTAAACTAACTAATATGCTAAAAAAAGCTAAAATATGCTGTCTTTTCTGATTAACGGTTATTTAAACTATTCAAAATTTCAAGAATCTTCCATTCTTGAAAGAAATTAATATCTTTAGAATAGTTTTTTATTTATTAACTTTGCTAATGAATTCGAGTCTGTTAATCAATCCACTCCAGTAAAATTAAACTGATATATTATTCATAAATAATAGGAAATTTAATTTTAATAAATTAGTAATCCTTTTTCATTTGTTTAAATATTTACAGCTTTTTATTAGCTCAATTGGATATTTAATCGTGTTTTATGAAAATTAGTAAAAAAATTACAGTAAATTATTGCAAAAACATACTTACAACTTACAGCAGTCCTTGTATATGATATAATATCCATTTTACTTATAGTGGTGAGTTGAAAGAATTGAGAGAAGAAATCGCAAAACTTAACAACCTTGGTGAATCAACACATGCTGATTGGATCGCAACAGTTCTCACGATGAATAATAAGACCCTTGCAGTCAATAACAATGAACAATCCCCTCTTAATTACTTGCTAAAAGGTAAATAAATCTTCAAGTAACTTATGGACTAATATTTAATAATAATTTTTTAGAAGAATATTAATGACTCATTATTATTTTATAGCTAAATACAAGGATGTTATCGAGCGTGATGTTCTTGAACCTAGGAGAGTGGTAAGGATCTGCGTCAAGAGTAATACCGAAATGGCCAAGTGTGATGCGCTTAAAACTGCAGCTTACTCAAGAGACATCAGACCAAGTTTATCCTGTGTTCAATCTGCCAACTGCATTGCTTCCGTTGAAAAGAAAGAGGCTGAACTGGTTGTCCTTGACCCACATGTTGCCATTGATGCTGAGAAGTCAGTATTTAATATGTATTTATAAAATATTTTAAAAACAATAAAAAAAACAAATTTGCTATTTATTGTTAACTCTTATCCTAACAGGAATCACCACCTCAAGCCACTATTGAATGAGCAATACAATAAACAAGACAATCAAGATATCGTAGCCGTTGTCAAGAAAGGAACTCCGATGGGCTCGATCCAAGATCTTAAAGGAAAGAAAGCTTGCTTAGAAGTGAATGGAAATGCTGGTGAGTACAATTTCTTGATCTTTGTTAAATTATCTTTTTAGTACTTCTGTTCTTTTAACCTAATTATTTTTTAATATTCAAAGGATTCATTGGCGTCTTGAAATATTTGTTGAATAGTAAGATGATTGGTAAACACCATTGCCCGCATGAAAAGTCATTGACTGAATTTTTCTCTGCAGTTGTTAGTAAGTAGCACATATATCAAATATTTCATAATCTGAAGTTGAATTTAATTTAAAATAGGAGTCATTATTCTTTTTTTTTGTAAATTAACATTGAAATTTCTTTTATTATAGCATCAGCTGACCCAGTAAAATGCCTTGAGGCTGGTAAAGGAGACGTTGCCTTTGTACCCCTTTCAGCTCTCCACGGTAAAGGTACGGATAATTTATTTATGATTTTTCTCTTTCATTTAAATTTAATTAAATTTTCATATAATGGAAAATTTTAATACAATTACTTTTTCTCTTTACACAGATTCAGAATATGAACTGATCTGTTCCTCCGGTGGAAGAGCTCCAATCGATAAAGCAGGCTGCGGTGTTGTAGAGATCCCTCCAAAGATGGTATATATACACATCTTCATATATAAATATATATTTATATACATATTATGTATTTTTTAAAATTATCTATATTTCCTCTTTTGTTTTTAAGGTTATGACTTGTAAGGATCTGAGTGAGGTACAGTTGGATGAGGCTAGATCATCATTACTCGCAGCCGCAAATTTGTACAGCGCTCACCCTGATTTCTTTATGCTCTTTGGTGACTTCAATAATGAACCCAATGTCATGTTTTCTGTAAGGAATATTTATATACATATTTTATAGAGCACCAAATAAGTGATCTGTTTCTCTCTAATTTAAATTACTTCCTGTCTAGCACCTTTTCACTGCTTACTAGCGTTGATAAGGTTTGATATGGCTGAATCAATGGCAATTTAATATAGTTCAAGTATAAATTGTACAAATAAAAAATATTAAATAATAAATCAATTTTAATTACTTTTAGAACCATGCAACTGGATTAGCGGCTGTTGCTGATGTTCTACCTTCGTTTGAAAAATATAAGAAGTTGGTTGTAGATTTGGCTACCTGTGCCTGAGGTAATTAATTGTTTTAATGCCTATTATTTTTCTAGATAATTTTAAAATTAGTAAAATTTCATAAAGTTTATATTTATTATTTTTGTTTTTCTTTTTCAGAATGAAGATTTAAAAAGACTGTGTTAAGGACTTAGCTTATAAACTTTAAACAAGACTTTTCAAAACATGTACCTCTATCAGTTTCACTAGTATTTTGTTTGTAAATGAAATAAAAAAAATATTCAAGAAATATTTAAATTAATGAAAATACTTATGCTTCAAAGCTATTTGTTAATAATACAACTAGATACTTGTTTGATTCCAGATGAAACAGTTTTAAATATGGTGATTGAACTTTAATAGTTTTAAGAAATAAAATATGCTTAAACTAAAATGTTTTGGTTATGTTTTTTTTCTATTTATAAAAATCCTTTGTGACAAGTTTAGTTATCAGGTTCTAAAATTCAGGCGTTGATGACCGTATGGTTTTATGCCTTACAAACCCAAACAAACAAGGTTCTAAAATACTTTCTAAAATTTTAAATATGAACTTCAATTCATACAAGTTTTGAAGGAAGAATTTCTTTAAATTTTATGTACACAATTAATTTGAACAGTAAATATTATTTTGTAACAAGCTACTTGTTACTGAAATGAACTATTAGAGAATAGCTACTAGGGTATCCAGACTAGAAAGAAGCACGAATGCCGAAATTGGAGAGCAAATGCAAATTCAACAATACATCCCAAAAAATACAAAGAAAAAAAGATTGAAATGGTATGGTCATCTCAGAGGAATGAAGGAAGACAATCTACCGGCAATCTGCCCAATTTAATTTTCAATTAGAGTGCTGAAGGTAGGAATCAGCAAGGAAACAAAAAAGATTGATTGAAGGCATTGAGGAAAGTATGCACGACACGGTAGTATACTTATAGACACGGGAAGATATATAAGATAGAAAGAAATGGAAAAGTGCATTAAAAGGAATTTTCGGTTAAAGGAAACTCAATTTTAGGAAACCCTTAGGGGAAAAAATATTATTTTGTCGCACCATTATCTGAATATCAATGGAAAATAATTGAATTAAGTTTAAAATGGAATAATTCTAAGAGATAATAATGGTACTAACAGGCCTATGGCCAATATTTGTTATACCTACTACAAATCCACGGTATCCATTTTCAGAGATGGCTATATAGAATAAGAAAACCTTAATAAGTTTATTTTCTTTGATAATAATAATTCAAAATCAACGAAATTTTCTTTATATATTTTATTTACTTCATATTAAGATAAGAGAAACTGAAACATCAGAAGTTGGTTTGCTTTGAACCGAACAATGTCCTTGGCATAGAATACTCAAGTATAAGGGTCAATTCATCCCAAAGGTGACTGACCAGGAACTGAGTGAAATTATTTCACTTAATAGCCACAACTCTAATGAGGCTTGATGAGAAATGGCCTTTAGAAATAATTGAATCAAATGCAGAGACATCTTCGTATTTGTCTTTAATGACTCTTATTTCTTAATAATGTTAGATAATAAAGTATAAAGCACAATAATAAATAATAAAAATATTATTTCTTAATAATGTTAGATAATAAAGTATAAAGAACAAAGAATAGTAAAGTATTTCAATTACTTTTTTATTAATTTATGAAAAAAAATGATGTGGTTACCAGATGACTCCCATGCACAAGTATGAAACTGTTAATTGGTACCTGAAAAAGTGGTTAAAAATCAGTGTGCACACCTAAAAGTATTTTCAAATTAACACTTATTACTTACTGAAGATTACTATTTAAAACAATATATGTAGTTATTAAACAAAACAGTAAAAATCAAATCAGAATTGGCCTATCCGTTCTTCTCAATATCTTAATATCTAGGATTCAAACTAAAAAAAAAAAAAAAAAAAAAAAAAAAAAAATCCTGTCCCTCTACGACCCTTTGATTCAGTACATGGTAGTAACTGTATATGGCTTGTGGGGCAATGGTTCTGCAGGGTGGTGATTTGCCTGATATAATATTTTCCCCATTAAGGGTACCCACTTTATAGAGGGGGGTGAGCTCTAGGAGTGTCTGTAGAATCCAAAGGATCTGAGTGGCTGTTAATTGATTAAATTATCTATCAAAGATGGATTTTAAACCAGAACCTTCACCACAGCAACTCATCATTCCTGCTCTCCAGACACCATAGACTATTATTAATCCATTGATCAAAAATCTTAACTCATAATAAAATAAGTGTTTATAATTTCAAGTGTTTTAAATTATCTAAATTATTGCTTATAACTCATTATAAAAGGTAATAGTTCAGTGTTTAGAGAGCTGAGTTGCTACTGAAGGTGGATGGGTTCAAATCCATCTGTGACAGATAATTTATTTAATCTGTCAGCAGTTGGGGTTGGATCCTGTGGGATCTGTAGATCCTACTGGGGCTCACCCAGGCGGTTTTAGCGTGGCCTAGGACAAATCAGCTTTGAACAACCGCTGAACAACCGATGTCCTTGAAACAGTCTCTACCATGTACTGAACCCAAAACCATTCCTGGGTCTTAATGGTACTTATTATGAAATGTATATGTTATTAACTAAAACTAATTTAAATGTTTTCAGGGAGGTTAAATTTGACTTATTCTTCTAAAAATCTAATATTACCTGGAATGCAATACTTCTTTTACTGCATACAAAGAAGTAAAATGTAAATAAATGATAAAATAACTAATTATTAATAAACGAATACTAATGAAATAAAGGTAATGTAATATAATTTTATTAATATTAGAGCTTCATATTTACATTTTGATAGTTATATTTATTTACAAAATATTTTAATATTATTTTAAAAAAAATTCTGTTTCTTACTCAGTCTTTTCCTCAATGCGAAAATGTAAAAGATAATGGGAAATTAAGGATCAGTTAAACGACGAGCCTATCCTGATGAGCCTGGAGAGGGATGAAGGACCCTGGGTGTCCGACCTGCAGCAGGCGAACTTGGTTGCCCCCGTGAGGATGGGGTTAATGGCAGTGTTGAGGAGAGCGATGGTGAGGGCGGCCAGGAAGTGATGGGACCTTAGGAAGAACCCGGTGTCTTCGATGGACCGGTCGCCATCGATGTAGATAAGGCAGAGGACCACGGTGATGGGCAACCACATCAGGAGCACCACCGCCACGTTCATCAAGGACAACCGCATCACCCGGATGTGCTTCTGCATCCTCTGCTCTTCCTGGCGGGTCAGCGAAGAGGTCAGGGCGCAGGGGGTCGACCATCGCTGTCTCGTTTCGATCATCTTCATGAAAATCCTGAAATTGATCAGAACTGCATATTCATACACACCTCAATGCCACATCTGCTATACGTGGAAGTATTATAAAATTGGAAATATGGAGCGAGATAATGGATCAGGTAGAGTGAACCTGGTCCTCTTTCCATTGGAACTAAACCTGAAAAAGCCAGAAATATTGACAATTCCAAATACGATTTATAATTCACGTTTTTCAAAAGAAGACCGCAAATACAGTAAATAGCAAATGGCATTTGTATAATTTCTTTAATAAATATTTTTATTTTTGTATGTATTAGATAATTCATGTCATCTCCAAGGCTCTATAACAAAAGTGTGGTGATGGTTACAAACAGATGAGTGGAACAAAGAGATTTGTGTGAAATGGATTTGCCACTACCTCATTCACTTCTTTTATTTCATTTCGTTTCTTTATTTATTCCTAACACATTCATAAATTTATTAGTAACCTGTCCCCCAGATGTTGTAGCTTCTGACTGAGTGTAGAGTTGCGTATTGTGGAGTACATATATCTCTTTCTCTTTTTGATGTATCTTCTGTTGTCATTTGACCTGGACTTTGTTGACGGCTGTTACTCTAATTTTATAGATGCTACAATAAATACTTGAACAGTTAAAGTTATATTATTTACTATCCTCGCACCTAAAACTCTTTATAAGTAACGATGTTTAACAAATATTCAATTGAAAAATATTGTAAGTTGGAAAATAATAATGTTTCCAGAAACTGTTTTAACTTTTAACTTTAACAATGAAATAATGTTAGTATCAGATGGAATACAGAATATATTTGTAAAAAAAACTTAGTTCCGTGTCAAAATCAATGAGCTATGTACATTTATTTTTTAAAACAAAATGTTATGTCACCGATAAGTTATAAATTAGAAGAGTTTTAAAGAAGCCAGATGCACTTTCGATAACAGAAACAGGAAGAAAGTTATTTACGAATATTTTTGCTAAATTCTTAGCACTCAGATATTTAATTTCAAAACTTCGTTTTCGAATGTTTTAAACTGTTAACAAACAAAAACTTTACTGTTATGAAATTTTATGAAGAATAAGGTTAAATTGAATGAAATGAAATTGAAATTGAAACGGAAGCGTAATGAGAGAGGATGGATATCTTAGAGACATCATGTAGAGCCCCGGCCAACATCCAGAAGAGCTTCATCCTCGGCAGTGCCGTTGGCCTTCTGGGGCTTGTCATCTACCAGCTCGTGAGGAAGAAGGAACTGGACAAAGCTGGGCAGCAAGAAGATGTGGACCAAGATGTCGGCTCTGAGCAATCACTAATAGTAAGCTCTCTTAGGTTTGTCTCTTGTTAAGAAGCCAGAAATAATTTGTAGCTTGATTTGGGACATGTTAAGTAACTAGCAATAACAATTCACTCAGTTAGATCTGTTATTGAGTAGGTGGAAACGAGTGTTGTCTTGGCAAGATTTGGATTTTGTTATTTCGGGAGAAATGCTTGGTTACTTAGTTATGAATGGGCTCTGTTAAGTTGGAGGAAATAACTGTTTTTTTTTTGTTTTTTTATAACGGCGCTACAACCCGGTTACAGGTCTTGACCTCCTCCAACCATTTCCCTAACTTCGTCACGGTCTTGTTCCGAAGTTATCCAGTTCCTAACTTCGAAGATGTTTCAACTAGCACACCATCTGACCACCTCAGTCTAGGTGTCCCTCTTCTTCTTTTTTCATGAATTGGGATGGTCATGAGTTTTTTTTTTTTAATTTCTCTATCTTCCATCCTGGCAATATGATCTGATTGTCTTAAGCGCCTCAACTTCATTATTCGTACTACGTCAGGATCTTTGCAAATACTATACTGTCTGTGCACGTACTTACGTCCATCGCTTCAACTCATCACCAATCTTTACACGTCCAAAAATAGGACGGAAAACCTTTCTTTCAAAAATCAAGTTCCTTTTCAGCAGCTCTCGAAGTTGTCCGGCTCTCAAAACTATATAGAATATGGGCAAATTTTTTAGAAAGATGGAGCTTGGTCTGTCTGGAAAGTAGAGATAACTGCAGGGTTTGTAAAGACAGTAAGCTAGAAATAACAGTCTGCTGTGGCTTTTGGAAAATAACTGCGCATTATTAAAGGAGTCTATAAGATTACACTGAAGTGCACTTACATGAAATGAACATTATAATAAATAATGTTAGTAACAGGACACTAGTGGCATCGTGGGGGAACAAGCGACTGACTGCCTAGACAAAAAGAGAATGATAAGTTTTGCCAAAAAGGAGAGAGGGTAAACCAGTTCATAGTCGTTGTGAAAACCGCCGACTATAATCTCACGATACTATACAACATATTTTTGTTCATTTGAGGTTTGGTTCTTTTTAAGAGAATAAAAATAACTGTTAACTCGGTAAGATTTGGTTCAAAAAGAGCTAAGGTTAAAATATTTTTAAGTAGCTTGAAATAACAGCCAACTTTTGTTCATTAAAGGTTTGGATCTGTTTAAGTGGCTAGAAAAAAAAAAACATTGCCAGGTAATGCTATGTTCTTGTTAAGTGGTTAAAATAACTGCTACCTTGCATATTTTCGTGGTCTGTTAAGTAGTTATTAATAGCTGATAGAATGATAAGGTCTAAAGTGGTTAGCAATCACTGTTAACTTGGTAATGTTTGGGTATTGATAAGTAGTTAGAAATAACTGTTTACTTTCAAATGTTTGAATACTTTTAAGTGGTTAGAAAAAACTGTTAACTTGGTGACGTTTGGATATTGATAAGTAGTTATAAATAACGGTTAAATTGGTCAGATTTGAGCCTTGCTAAGTGGCTAAAAATATACATCACATTTCAGGAAGAATCGCTCAATAGTTCCGAAGAAGAAGTCACCGTCAGCACTACGCTTTCCTTCGGTCCCGAAGAAATCATTACTAATGAAGCATTGATTGGGTTTCCTTACTATGTACAATATCATTTCCAATTAATTAGGAAATGCTAATTGATGAATAGCTTAGAAAATCTTTGCCATTGATTTTTTCAGGAAGAACTTAAGAGAGAATTGGAAACACATGAATATTGTGAGAAAACTGCCGAAAAGAGGAAGCAGAGATCGCATGTAACCGGAAGCAGTAATGTAAGATATTTATTTTATGGATAAATCAGCCCTGACTGATGATGTCTTTTACCGGGGTCACTTTCTGGTTCATTATTTCCGATCATCCTTTGTGGGCTATAAAAGTATTTTTGTTACAGAACCGTGAAAACTGCAAACAAGAAAACCTTAAATCTGCAAGACCGTGTTCCAGAGCCCATGTACGTACGATGGTAAGTAATAATATTTGGAGTTATAAACAAGACTCGTTAAAAGATAAGCACTCTATTCATCTTAACTAAACTCCGGAGATTTACCCTCATGCGAGATCATGTAGGATGACCATGTGCCTATTTCTTCTTTGGACTCATTATTAGCCTCGTTTCACACTTATACGGTTTGGTGCGTACTAGATTCGTTTTCGGTAGCCGCCGAAAACGAATGAAAACTCTTCACACACACTCGGTTAGTATCAGGTTTCACAACCGAATCATCAAATGAGCAGTAGCCCACTGTGTCTACAATACTCACTATGGGTAAAAGACAAATTATTGCTATGTTGTTTCTCTATACAAGAAACAAAAAACGAAAGAGGAATAATCGACTTCTGGGTGCACCCTATCCTCACCAAAAGAGTGGAGTTTGGTGAATTTTATACCACTTTTCCGAAGTTAAGGGAGCACGAAGACAAATTTTCCAATTACTTCAGGATCAATATCAAGTGAAACTCATTTTTCATTAAACAACAAAATTTGGAATGAGAAAATGAAAACTAAATAACATTTTCGCTTACCGAAAATGGAACCGAGCCGAAACTTCACCGTATATGTGTGAACGACCAATTGTATTTGTAATTCGAGGGGGCTTTCGGTTCTATCAGTTTTCTATTAGGTTCCGAACACACACCGTATCATCGTTTCAAATTTGTCCGGTGGCTACCGAAAACGAATCGAATACGCACCGAGCCGAACCAAACCGTATAAGTGTGAAACGAGCCTTATGCACCCAGCTCTCCAAGCTGCTTTGCTAACATTAGATTGGTCTTCTAGAGCTGAGTGCTCTTCAAAGTTCTAGTCTATTTCTTATTTACTTGATAAATATCAAATTCATATTGAGCAAAATATGAGCGACAGAGGAACGCTTCTTCCACTGCTTCTTCTATAAAGCCTCACAAACATGGCGCAAGTATTGCTCCTTAAACTTGAAGTGAGCTAAACATGACTGTTTTCTATATATGATCATCCTCAGGGTTACGTCTTGATTTGGTACTTAATTAAGAAAACAACTTATTGAAAGTATTTATTGATGAAACGATACAATAGTCATCTTAATTATGTCGAACTGGAAAAAAAAATAGGAACATAAGAAACAAGAAAAGGGAAAGAGACTCGATCACTAATAATCGATACTACAATCAATAAGCAACTCTCAGTCGATATGCAGCTTTTGAGTTGGCTAAACGTTAATCTTCTCATGTTTTCTGGTGATATACATATATGTTTCAATTGAGTATTCAAATAACAGTCAGTTCAAATAACAGGCTTTATGTTCATTTTCAATTCGATGAGACATTTCAGCATCCCTGCCATCTTACAACAGTATTTTTCCATTCTGCATTAATCTCTAAGTGAGCACCGAAACATCTATAGTCGGGACGACAAGAGAAGGTGCACGGGAGTGGGGAGGCCTGAAGCTGTTCCTTCCCTCCTCCCCTAACCTGACTCCGCCTGGAGCCGACAATTGTACTACAGCTCTTACTCGCTTTTCATTCTTTATAGACCAGCAGCCAGGGCCCAAAGTAATGTATCATTTTAAGACAATTTGTATTACGAAACATTGAAAATATCCACAATAGTCACTGGATAGCTGGCCCGAGAGGGGTGGAGGGGAAGTGGGACTAGGGTGGGGGAAAGAGGGCGGAGCTCGTGGAGAGGCGTGGAGGGGGATGCTCCGTGCACCTTCTCTTATCGTCCCAACTATTGTGGCAGGAGTGTGGTGAAGGTTACAAACAACTGGGTGTAACAGAAAGGTTTGTGTGAAAAAGATTTGCATTGCCTCAATAACTTCTTTTATTTGATTTCTTTTCTTTATTTATTCCTGATACATTCACAAATTAATATTTACTGGTTCATTATTTTACAGTTCTAATTTACTTATTTTTATGTGGCAAAGTGATGAGTAACCTATCCCCGAATGTTGTATTTTGTAGCTGAGTGCTGTTTAGTTTTGTGGAATATTTTCTTTTCGCTTTTTCCATTATAAGATGCATATATTGTGATTTTGACCTGGACCTTGTTGGATTATACTCTGAGTGATATAATAATATATATTTAAACATTTAAACATTTTTTATAGGAAATTTATATAATGTATAAAATTATTTATAAGAACCTCGCACCGAAACTCTCATTTTCGTTGAGTATACAATTCCATTATATTTATAGATAGCACTCTCTTGTCTACCAGGGTAGGCCACTAACAAATTTCAGACCCATACTATGTGTTTTTATCTTTCACTATTGCTTATTAAATCGGTATTAATCAACGTGATGTGTTTACCGTAGCCATATGGTACCTTTGCAAAAGAGGGTTATGATAATTTAAATTTAAATCATAAATGCAATTTTGGTATTCACTAACTACGGTTCATAATCAATCAATAATGTTCTGAAGATCAGCAATATGAAATAAGATAATGCGAGATTCAAAAAGGTTTCTTCACACCTTCCCTTCACTTCACTTCACTATTGGGCGCTACAGTCCTTGCAGGATCTGGGCCTCTGCCACCATTCTTCTTCATTCCTCGTGGTCTCCAGCGAAGCTCCTCTAAGTTCCTATCCCAATCCGTCTCAAATTTCCTCTAAGTCATCCATGCATTTGCTCCGTTACCATTTTTCTTCCGGTGCCCTATTTAGCATCATTTTAGGCAACCTGCAGGGCTCCATTCTTTCAAGATGAGCCCAACTATCTTATACAGCTCTTCCTTAGTGCACAGAGGATATAAGGCTCTCCGTACAGATTCATTCAACATTGCTTCTGATCCTCCACCTGTGACTGTCTAATGATCTTTCTCAGAGAACACTCTTCTCCCAAACCAGAAGAGCTCTTCTGTTTTCCTTGGTCAGAGTCTACGTGCCACGTCTCAAAAAGGATTCTTAAAGAAGATATTTAGGAGAATTTATGTGTCCTAGATGCCTAGTAACAAATATCATAGGACAAAACTATCTTGTTTTTGTTAAGACCGTGGAAAAATTCCAACGAAAAGCCTTAAGTCTCCAAACTACAACAGAAATAGAAATTATCTGTCCAATATTTCGCCCATTCAGGCATACTCAGGGTAGAAAGAGAATAACTGCAAAACAAAACATGAATAATGCACCCAAGAAACATCCCACCACCTCGAAGGCTCAAATGCAACTAATGAATCATAAGGAATGTTACTCGACCCCAGCTAGTTAAGGTTAGATAAAAACAGCTGATAGATAATTCATTAATTCAAAATTCAATATACACTCACCAAATTTCAAAAAGCACCACAGGAAAAATAAATAATAGCTTATGAAAAACTTATGAAGAAAGACCATATGAAAAAATGAAAGTAAAAATGCAAGAAAAAAAATATTATCATTATCAAGAAACCAGTGGATCTACGGCTACTCCACAAAATATAATAATATTGAAAAGTAAAAAAGATAGATAATTTCTATTTCTGTTGTAGTTTGGAGACTTAAGGCTTTTCGTTGGAATTTTTCCACGGTCTTAACATTTATGTAAAGTCTCTTTTTTACTTTTCAATATTAATATATTTTGTGGAGTAGCCGCAGGTCCACTGGTTTTTTGATAATGATAATTTTTTTTTTCTTGCATTTTTACTTTCATTTTTTCATATGGTCTTTCTTCATAAGTTTTGTGATGTTTGCTATTATTTATTTTTCCTGTGGTGCTTTTTGAAATTTGGTGAGTGTATATTGAATTTTGAATTAATGAAGTATCTATCAGCTGTTTTTATCTAACCTTAACTAGCTGGGGTCGAGTAACCTTCCTTATGATTCATTAGTTGCATTTGAGCCTTCGAGGTGGTGGGATGTTTCTTGGGTGCATTATTCATGTTTTGTTTTGCAGTTATTCTCTTTCTACCCTGAGGATGCCTGAATGGGCGAAATATTGGACAGATAATTTCTATTTCTTTTGTAGTTTGGAGACTTAAGGCTTTTCGTTGGAATTTTTCCACGGTCTTAACATTTATGTAAAGTCTCTTTTTTACTTTTCAATATTATCTTGTTTTTGTATAAATTAATAATGATATTTATTTGTTTCAAAATAGAAACGTTTCTTATATTTCATAAATTAAATTAATTGTTTGATTCGTTTAATGTTTAACGAACAAGTAATTTTTTAAATTTTTAGGTGGAGTATTTCGAAAGGCACCAAGATTCAAACAAAAATTGAGCCTATTCATTGTTCTCGACATTGAATATGCAACGTTGTTAATAATGCAGTCATAATACAGGAAATATATTTTAAAAAATACATTTAATCATAATTATTATGTAATTCTAGATTTACTTTAAACTTTTGGATCAATTAAATATGTTTGTATTAAAAAATTATGATAAATATTTATATAAATATAAAAGTTCATAACCTATCTTTGAGATGATACCAAAAATGAATTGGTTCATGTTCGTTAAATGGGATATTTAAACTTTAATATATAAAAAGCATTTAGTATGACCTTTATGTAGGATATTTAGTGCCCTCCCACATTTTAATGAAATGTTATACGCTACTACTAGCAGTTTTAGAGATTTAACTAAAACATATGATATTCTCACTCTCCCTGCTGTTTGCATCTGTTCTTATTTGTGCCTAGCTCTTGCCAAGTCCAAAGAGAGCACTGATGTCACATAATTTCCAACTACAACGCCTCATTTCCAGGCCTATGTCCGCTATATTGTTGAATTTACGTAGGTCTTTTAAAAGAAAGTTATAGAATAGAAGTATACTCATTCTGTCCGTTTTCTTTTACAAGAATATTTTCAATTTTCTTGCTAATGCCAGGAATTGTTTATAATATAAATTGCACAATTCTCAGTATGTAACCATAATGCCAGACTATAGAACTTTTACTGCACATTTTTAATTTTATGTTAGTATTAGTTACAAAACTCAACACTATTATCGTCGATAGATCTAACAATGTACTGATTAAATCGGGATGTTTTCACCCCTAGAAAATAATGCAAGCTAAACTGTTAAATAGTGTGGATCTTAAAGATTTATGAATTATATTTTTATATTAAAAGTAATTTATCATTATACAATACCTTTGATAATTGAAGACTAGAATGGCCATTGGCAGGAGGCAGACGAATATGGTAACGACGACAGTGAAGAGAAGCGACACCTTGACCGGAGGCGCCCTCGGGAACATGATGGTGCAGATGTTGAGGTCTTCCTCGTGGCGGAACCAGAAGAGGATGGGCGAGAAGAGGAGCATGGCTACCAGCCACATGGAGAGGACGACCAGTCCGGCCGAAGAGACGGACAGCTTGAGGCGGGGGTCAAGGGTGAGGCATCTGTACCTCTCCATGCTGATGAAGGTGAGGCTCCACAGCACCGTGAACCCGCACGTCAGCTGTGACAAGTCAGGAAGAGTTTAAGCCGCGATATGAAGGAATAGGTTAAGTTGTGTAGTCATGTAGGAGGAGTCATTTGGGTTTGATCTAGGAAATGCTAAAGCAGTCATATAGCTTACCTTTTAACCTGTACTGCTACAACCCACGCAGGGTCTTGGCTGCAGCACATGATTGAGCCTGTACTGCTACAACCCACGTAGGGTCTTGGCTTCAGCACATGATTGAGCCTGTACTGCTCCTAGAGTACGGTTGCGAAGGGAAATGATTATTCTGAGATCAACCACTAGATTATCCCCCAATTAAGGAACCCACATTAAATAGGGTGGGTGTAGTAACTTGGAATTAGGCACGCATTTAATATCATTGATTACTGTATGTGGTAAAATAATAATAAGCACAGGGGTAACTACAAACTAAGTATAAAGGTACTACCACTTCCATAGCGTTCATGTCAACAACTTCCGGACAATGGCGCATGTCATCTGCTCGAGTGCCAACAACGGAAGGGTAGTTAAAGTATACAACACTGAGTGAGGATCCCGCAGGGTCCAAACGTGCTTGTTAACCGATTAAATAATTCATCTGTCACAGCTGGAAATGAACCCAAGTTCTCATTCATTCAACAAACTGAGAAACATCGTTCCCTACCTAAATTGTTTATTTACTAGTTTAATTACTAGTAGAAAAACAAAACGAAAGACAAAATATAAACAATGAATATATATTTATAATTTGAAATTCAGATTATCTAAAATTTATTTCATTTTACAGATTTTAAAGCAAAGACTAATCAACTTCACCAAAAATACAATGGGGTCACTTATAGTATGGCTTGCAAAGCAACCTTCTGTACTCAAGGTCGCAGGTTCGCAGCCCAGCAGGTGGCTAGATTTTTTTTAAAAGGGATTAAAAATCCTTAGCTACGCTGTCCTTCGGAAGGGACGTAAAATGATGGTATTAATTTTACCATGGCATCAATTACTTCTTAGAGATCCCTATCCTAATTATTATACCTGGACTCTCCCAATAGTAGCATCGTCCAATTAGTCATAGTAACATGAAGTGAAGTAAAAAAAAACAAAAACAAATATTGCAATGCTTTGATTACATTGACTCCCGCAAGGGGTAAGTGTTGCATGCAGTTACTTGGGGAATAACGACCCCACGGGTTACCACAGTTCAGTACTCCATGCATATACACCATAACAGTAAACTAAACACATATTCTTAGCACAAGGACATTTATAGTACACACCCTAGGGCAATCTTCCCTAGGAGTTCCTTTCTAACAGGAGGGGGTATGTTCAGTTACCTTTAGGGGTAGTCAGTCCCCTGACTGATCTAGGATGGGATAGGCCGATTCTTCTCTATTCAGGCTCTACTGGAAACATTACGCTCATCAGAAAAGTGAATTTTATTTTAGAGGGAAACCTGATGAATAGAGCGATCAAAGGGTGGAAATTCGTAAGTGATCAACTGATAGCTGTTGACATGGAAGAAGGAGATATCCTGAAAACTATCATAGTAGCCTACGGACCAAATGACAGTGCTGTTGCCGCGGAGAAAGAAGAGTCCTTCGACAGTGTTCATAGGGAAATAGATGATACACAAGGAGAACCGATTGTCGTTGGAGATCTAAATGGCAGGATGAGAAAAGATTCCTGCCGATGGCCAGATGTACTGGCCCAATACTATTGGGGAGCCGTGGATAAGATATTAAAAAATAAAATGGAGTAAGAATACTTCATTTGTGTGCAGACAATGGCATGATCGTTGCTGACAGCAAGTTCCCTCTAAGGAATATATACGAGGGAAGAACAAAGTCAAAACGAAAAGTATAATAGACAATAATAGACTGTTTCCTGGTCAAGAGTGCAAAATGATTCTCACCTAGGGCCAATTGTACTGGAGAGCCATGGAGAAGGTTTGAAAAATAAGAAAAGACTCCCTTAAGCATATAATCTATGTACGAGTCAAAACAGGTCTTGAAGTACTTAGTTACCACTGCCTATTAAATATGGACGTAGTATGTAGAGGAGAGAAAAGAGTCGGTAGAAATGTAAGAAGGATTAGGAAAGAAGAGGTCAAAGCGCACAGGTTAAAGGAAGAAGACGAATTGGCAACCCTCTTCCAAGAAGAAATTGATAGAATCACCCGAGACACAGATTACCCATGGGACTCTGATGATATAGAAACATGCTGGTTTTACTTTGAGAAAAATAAGAGATGCAGGACCATTAGTTTGTGGTTAAGGTGGGATTGGGGCCCAGTATAAGAAAACAGCATGGTGGTCTGACGAGGTGTAGAGAGCATCAGGGAAAAAAAGACTCAATGGAAATAAAACTTTGCACACAAAACACCAGAGAACTTTGAACGGTATAAGAAGAAAAGGATTGAGGCCAAGAAGAGCCTGGACGGACTATACTCAGGAATAATTAATCCGCTCAGGAATGCAGAAATAATTATGGAGAAAAATTATAATATTAATATTTGTTTATTAAATCCTATATGAAATATCAATAATTCTTGGATATCATTTAAATATAAAAAAAAAAACTTGTGACATGGCTCAATACTTTATTGCGATCGAAACGTATTAACAATAATACAATTGTGTATCGTATGTATCAGCTTTCATTTATTTAATATCAATTTCACCTAAGAAAAAACATGTGTAACTGTTTTAAACAGTTCGAAAAATTCGTTACTATCGATAGGCTTGTGGTTAAATGTTTTTAATTAAAATAAAGGTGCAAATTTTATTGCATTTTTTATTTTTGTCTTTGTACTTTTTTTACACAGCTTAATGTTTAATATATGTATAAAGTTAAATTAATAAATTATTAATATGTATAAAGAATCCACGTTTTGGGATATTGTTAAAAGATATACAAAAGCATGCTACATTAAAATTCCATAGGTATGTTATAATATAACATATTATGTAGACTAAAAAATATTTGTAATAATACAAATGTATCTAATTTTTTAGCCTAAATGTGTTATGTAATAATAGATAATATTCCTGAAAAAGGGTCATACCGCGAAGCGTGAATGTTTTAAATTAAGAGAAAGAAAAACAGATTTTTAAAAAAGTAACAACATGCTAATAAAGTTATTAAACTGTATGCTTATTACTAGATGGCTAATTGTCATTTGTTGTTTGCTTGATTGAAGAATAAGACTGTTATTTAATTGTCTTGTTTCCAGCTATCCTTTACTTTATATTAATTATTTGATTCTATTATTAATTATCACAAGTGATAAAGTTTTGTTTTGTGTCTATAAAAATTTATAAATTTATGCTTTCTTTCAAACGATTAACCGTTTTATTTATCGAAAACATTAACGCTATATATATATATATAAATAATATATATATTTTTTATCTTTATATTTGTATCCAACCCTTTCAAGTTAAAACAATTGACACTCAGCATTTAAAATAATAGTAATTGAAAATATATACAATTTACCAATGCATTTATTGAAAATATTAGATGTGTATTACCGAATTATCTCTAAGTCTAAATATTAAATTTTAACTTTTAAAAAACAATGTAACTACCTGACCACGGCTACAGATGGGTTTAACACCTACCTTAACATACATTAGAAGTATAAATATTTATATAGATATACACATACACACACATTTGGCACATGTTATTACCTGGGAGTACGGAAGTAGCCGGCATAGGAAATCACCAATAACCCACTCCGGGTTCAACCTAGCCGCAACCACAGCGGGTATCCCCAGGGCGAAAAGCGAGTCGGCGAAGCAGAGACTCATGAGGAAGCAGTTGGTGACGGTCTTGTTCCTGGCCTTGAGGAGAGCCGCTATGAGGAATGAGTTTGTCAGAACGGAGGCCAGGAGGACGCAGAGGAGGACGGCCGCTTCCAGGCGGGCCTCGAACATCCTCTCCCCGAACTGGCTGTAGAAGGTGAAGAAAAAGGTCCATTCCTTGGTGTAGCGGGAATCGAACCCGAGCCTGTATGAGCTGTTCCAGGGGCTATCGAACATGTCGGACTGGAGCAATTAGTGTGTAGCGTGTGGGCGCTAAATTGGTCGGTCAGGGGTCAGGGCGATCAGCTGTGTCACAGCCTTCCCCTGCGCGTATTCACGTTCATCGTTCCGACTGATGGATGCTATCCAGTCAGGTATATTGGGTTTATTAATTGTGAAATAAAATCGCGTTATCTTCAATTAAATATCTCTCCAGCCTTTAATACTTTTAAAAAGGTAAATATGTTAGGCAAAATAACTCAGGTATTCTAATGAGAAAGGATTCAGAAACCATTTTTTTATTGGAGGAGGGAAGATAGCAGAGTGGAGAGTGCGAATCTCCCCCTCCCTCCTGCTATAAAAGTCAGCAGATTCATAACGTAATTATGAGGAAGAAAATGGTCCGAAAAATTCTCTTAAATAAGGAGAAATATTAATTTATATATATTATATTCATTTATAGGGAGCGCAGTGGCTCAGTGGTCGAGCATTGTCATGCCGAAAATCCTTGTTCTAATCTCGCTGCTGGCAGTACTTTTATTTAGTCTGTTTGCAGCCGGAGATGGATCATATGGGATCTAGGATCCTCCTGGGGCTTACCCAGCCTCTATAAATAGGTAACCAAAATAAGGGGGAGAATCTGGCGGTTGAGCGTGATATAGGACAACCACCTCCCTACACAACCTTTGTAACAACTACTGTCACACTACTGTGGCACAACCTACTGTCAATGAAACAGTAGAGTCTCTACCATGTACTTAACCCCAGACCCATTCACGGGCTGTAGTGGTACAGGCTTTATTATTCTTTTGTATTTATACTTCCCTTACATAATTTATGTATACAATTCATTTATTATAGCTCTCCTTATTTAACATAAGTTTTTCTGACCTCTAGACGGACCATCTTCTTCCTCATATGTATATGAGAAACCAACAACGTCATCTCATACCTTTTAAATGCACTAAATTAAGTTAATAATTTTTATTTTGGATTCAAAAAATCATTGTACTTAGATCATCAACATAGCATTCGTGTTTGAGAAAATTAAGAACACTACAAAAAAAAACTCCATGACTCACTTTCTGGACATCTGAACTTCTTAGTACAGAATTAATGCCTTCATTGGGTGGTTTCTCCATTAATGCTTCTGTGTGAATTTCTTAAAGAATTATTTGCCATTATGATTTTTATATATTATGATTTGCCATCATTATTCTAAAAAAAAAAAAATTCACTGCCTAAAATAAGTGCCCTATACCCCTAAATAAGTGCCATATCGATTATGTTTAAAAATTCGGGATACTCCTAAAATAGAGTGGGCTCAGGATATCTCACTAACTAGCAGCAGTAATGGGTCCAGCGATATAACACTTGAACTCATATGCCTGCAGCTATGTGAATAAATGGTTAAGTCGAATTTTGACCAAAGAGAGTTAATTGTGGAGAACGGAACGGTATTGTGACATTCTCGCAATTTTTAGCTTGAAATGGAATTGTAATATAAGCAATATCTCCATTTCAAGCCAATTAATGACTTAAGCCCTAACTCACAACGAAATTGACGTGAAAAAGCGACTTAACTTATTGACCGGGGCTGTAGGTATAAGTTCCGAGGTTTAATAAATAATAAAATTATGGTATTTACCACCCTTATTTTATTTAAAAATAATGGAAATGGGTATTTTTATATAAGTATATTTGACAATCGGCTTCTCAAATGATTAGTCAACTCAAATTCTGCAGTTCGTTTAGAATTCTGATGATTTGGTACTGTTACTCGAAGATGTAGAAACTATTTAATTAAAAAACCATAACTGCGTTAATGAGAACCTGCAAAAGATAAGAAAAACATAGGATCGTTTAAGGTGTACTCCATGTAAGAAATATTCATGATTTGTAATATATATTACTCCATTCCTACCAATGATAAAATTTTATTTTGTTAATTGATACTCATTACTTCCGCTTATCTAAGGTATTTACGGGTTTAAATGGGCAGATTTTAATTACTTATATTCACTGATAAGAACTGGAATAAATTATTTAAGCTAAATTGAAAATCTTACCTTGAATTGATTAATTACTTTTATTAACTACTAATAAACCTTTTATCATTTGAATATAAATATGGATAAACATCAGGCAACCAATAGATAAGGCAAAATACATTTCACTAACATTAATTTATTATTAACCACAATTAAAAGCAATAATATAAACAAATTGATTTCCTTCAATGTTTGGAGACTTAAGGCTTTTCGTTGGAATTTTTCCACGGTCTTAACATTTATCTAAGGTCTCTTTTTTACTTTTCAATACAAATTGATTTCAATTTAAAACAATATAATGGACAAATCCATCTCAATAGAAAAATAATATAATAAACAGATTAATCTCAATATAAAATAATATAATGAATAAATTAATTTCAATAGAAAACAGTATAATGAACAAATCAAAGAAATTGATCTTGAAAATTTACATTTATCAAATATTAAATATAATTATGTAAAGGAGATGGTTGGGGGGTGCAGTCAATAAGAACACCGAATAAGTGAAGTACTTATATTATGTGCCGACGTTTCGACCTACAGTGTAGGTCATCTTCAGGGCGAATGATGGGAAGCGTGGCCGTTACAGATCGCGGCTAGAGTGTCAATAGAGTGTAGAGACACTCTAGCCGCGATCTGTAACGGCCACGCTTCCCATCATTCGCCCTGAAGATGACCTACACTGTAGGTCGAAACGTCGGCACATAATATAAGTACTTCACTTATTCGGTGTTCTTATTGACTGCACCCCCCAACCATCTCCTTTACATAAGATCATCCAGTCAACCATTTTCATCTCATACATGCATTAAATATAATTATTAATTTCTTACTATCAAATGTCTTTATGATTAAAATATAACCAACTAACAGATTATATCTATATACATATAGCGCTTTTGAATCTATTGAATTTAAATTTTATGAGCTCTAAACAAATTGTAGTTATCGACGTATTCTGCAGAATAATGATATATAGTACTTGCGTTGATAGACGAGGTGACCCTTCCCCCCGCGATGGCCAATCTTCTTCCATAGCTTGAGATAGAGCGCTTGATATTGCTTGATCGAATGGTTGAAATGAAGTGTAATGTTACTCGCTGAAAGGGTTAAACTGAAGTGCTATGTTACTTGTTGGGAGATTTGAACTGAAGTGTCCGTTTTATCTATGGAAGGGATAGGTGAGACTGCCGACCCCTAGCGGCATTTAACTTAAATTCTTCAAAGTTCTCTAGGAAATATCCTCCGGTTTTTGTCTCCAGGTTTATTAAGGAGTGATTATATTCTTCTTCATTAGACGATAGTTGCGTCATGTATCAATATATATACATATATATATATATATATATATATATATATATATATATATATATATATATATATATAGTACAAGGAATACGTTGTGTATTTAACCTGGATCTTACCATTCAGGGGGTCCCCAATATGTAATATTTAGATCGATTTGGGAACTTCGAAATTATGTGTTTAAAAAAATTATTTAATCACGCACCTTCAACTTATCAGAGCACTATTCATATACAAACGGACACTATACAGATGTACAAAAATAGAAAAGTACGCAAATAACTACCATTTTCGAAAATATTTTCGTTTCCTTTGTAAGTTGACAGTTAGGGATAATTTGAGACCCTGTGTTTTCCGCAAGTTCCCATCAACAGCTTACAAGCTCAAATTTCTACACGTCAAAGACTGAATGAATGAATGCATAAAGCCTTTTATAACAAAAACAGGATTTTGCTGATTATAATACTTTTTACTTCAGTTGCTATTTACAACTATATATAATATTATGAACTTTTTTATTTTGCCAGTTAATTTATGTAGGCAGGCCTTCCCCTTAGGGAGTGATGGTATAACTTCCCTGGAGACCAATTCCTACTGGGAAGTGGGGTTCGCTGTTTCTCTCCGCAGTTCCTTACATGCTTCTTTGTCTCTGGCTGTCCTCATCCAGTTTGGCCCTGCAATGGCTCTTATGCAGTCACTCCATCGCCTTCTTTGCCTTCCCCTTTTTCTTTTGAAGTCATAAGGAGTCCATTCTGTTGTAGTTAAGGACCATCTTCCGTCCGTAATTCTAGCGAGATGGCCAGCACATCTCCATTTAATTTATTTTACAAGAAGATTAATGTTTTTGAAGCCTGTTCGTCTCCTTATATCCATGATTTTGATATGGTCCTTTTTCTTAATTTTTCAAGATATAATTTTGATTTATCCAAGAAAATTTATGAAAAAAAGCTAAGATTGAGTTGTTCTGTAGATTTCTAGAGAAGAATATCTAGTTATATATAGTACAGTTCCCACAAGGGAAATCTTTGAATAAGGACTAGCCTGGTTGAGCAAATTTAAATTTTAAATTCTATATAAATATAAGTTGTTTATTGTTACACAAGTTGTTCAGAAATTAGTTTATATAATGCAGTAATAGCAGTAGTACTTATGTGGGTCGCGTAATATTGTAGGCAATAACGACGTTCAACACAACACTCCAGCAAGATTAATCTTTATTTAATTTAGCATAACTGACATTAAAATCATGAAATAATGAATCTCAAATGTACATTTTCGATTTACAATTTATGTTTTTCCTATAACTTCTTAATATCATCACAACACATTTTATATTAATCTTAGAAACATCCTTTGAACACATAGTTTAAATATTCAAAACATAACAAACATTGTTTAATGAATTAGATATAACACTTTTCTTCTGTTTTTCTTACGGTTAAAACAAAAAATATGTTTATATACAAGAATATGTTTGATCTGTTGTGGAGAAATTACACTAAGACTACTCTGAAATAAAAATAATTCTAAAGCTAACAGGATTCACAGCCATATTGACATGAGAAATATATTCACTAACCTAAACCTGAGGTATATATTCATTATACCTGAGGTATATAATCACTATACCCAAGGTACATATTCACTATACCTGAGAGTTTAACTATCATAATTCTAGTGAATAAAGCTTAACAAGAAGAGAAGAATAAATCCGTTGGCCATCGAACATCCAAATGCCCCAGCCCAAACAATCAAAGACAAGCTGTTGCAAACATGTGATGCTAAATGATACAAGAATATTGAGAAGAAATGAATACCTCTTGAAAGGTTTTATTGAACACAATAACACATATAAACTACATTGCATGGCTGTAAACAACTAATGAAAGATAACCATAAACTGAGAAGGTTATATAGATAACAAGTGATACAAATATAATATAATGATTTACTACAAATATTATATCCCATTTAAATGTTGACTCTTGAATAAATAAATCAAATTTATTAACTCTTAACCATTAGAATTATCTTTACTTGAATCATTTAGCATTTATGTCACGTGTAGTATGTCACAATAGATATAAATGTTTAAAATTAAAATAAACCATGGGTGAGATATTAATTTATGTTGATATAACTTACTTATATCCACTAAGCATTTTATTTGTGCCCAAGTATGATTTTTGTGTCACACAGTTTGGGCGCTATTTTTGACAGAATAAACATTCAAAATTGATTATTTAGTCAGATAACATATGAAATAAGCTTTGTGACCAAATGATATATTAATTATTTACAGATCGTGCAATAATTGATAAATAACAGCTGATACCTTTTTAGTTATAATAAATTAACAATCAGACCCCAACAACACAATACAGTTTTCTATGTGTTGACTAGTGCAGAAAGTTTCTTTTCATAAAGTTTAAAGTGTTTTTGAAATTAAATTGATCGATTTTCATTTAAACCAAACCAATCAATTGACTGCAGGAGAAATATTTCAGTGGTAGGGTGCTTATATATTCCCATTACCTATTAATTTCCGAAAATATTTCTGTCATATTTTGTTTACAAACAGTTTGGCTGTCTTTACAGGGGGCAACACAAATCTTGGAACCAATTGATTGTTCTTTACATGACAAACCTATTGGTCAAATTGCATGTGTAGCTTCGTTTAGTTAAAAATGTAGGTGCTTGAGCAATAATCAAAAAGGGTAACCTATCAATTATAGTGCAACCTTTTCATAAGGAATTCGATTATCGTTTGAAAAATATTCACAACGAACTATATACTTTTTTCTAAAAAAAAACCAAACCAGTAAGACAATCTACAGGCATATTACAGAACACAGACCTAAATATTCTAAATATTCTAAAATCCAAAAGCACAAAAATTTAACAACATTTAATTGTCCATTTAATTAATTTTAAAAACAACTTATAATATAGAATAAAATTTCTTAAATTTTGAACAATTTAAACTTTACAATATTAATATCATTACATTGCTGGTTACAATTTTTAAACCAAATGCTATTCATGAATATAAATTGTGCAAATAGTTATTTTTTACAACCTGAAATATTTACATGATTAGACTATGTGCCTATGTACATAACCAACATGTTGTCTAAGCATGTCGGTTTAAAATGTCTTTAATCATAGAGTTCATTTGGGGCCCTCCTTTGGGTCCCAGCTTGATGTCACTTCAGTTTTTGCATATGTAAGACTACGCCATGATCAGTTAAAGATGTATCCAAACTGTCTCTGAATCTAAAAGTTAAAAAAAATATTATAACAGTTATTCTGTAATATGATATAATAAAAACTTTAGTATATAAAATTGAAGTGCTGTGCTATCATTCAGGTTTCATTTATAAAAAAAAAATTTTTTTGTTGAGGACCCAATGACACTAGAAGAGTAACATAAAACAATAACTTTTTAGAAACATTTCCAATCATATTAAATATTATTCCCAATTGTTGGCATACTAAGAGTTTTTAATCCAACTTTGTATTAGTGAATATTACTTAAGATTAGAGAATAAAATAGTTGAATGGAAGATTATGATGAAGACTTATTTTAGTGTTATTATCGACTGCACCCCCTGATCAATTCTATACTTCATTATTTAAGATTGGTTTTAATAACAAAATGGACATAGATATACAAAAAAAAAATAAAGAAATAATTAAATAACTAGAAAAACATAAAATATACCCTATATTTAGATTAATAATTCTTTGAAAACTACTAAAGCACTGTACTTTATTTCTAATTACAACATAAATAAATAAATTAACAGCAACATGCCAAAGGTTAAATGGTGGGTGGTAACAAAGCATTTGCGACTCTTTTCCACATAATCATCCAAATCAAGAACCATAATTTCTTTCTCCTTCCTGTTACATAATGCTTCTTTCCATAAGCTAACAATGATAGAAATTTTATTATTAACTGAAGCTACAAAACTTGTTTCAATATTTTTAACATCATGTAATTGGAGGAAAAAAAATAAAACATTGCATTTTCTGAGGTGTTGTGGAAGGATTGCAGATAAATAATGAATAAATAACAATGACAATTAAAAACTAATGACGCCTTGTACATTTAAAGCTTGTAAAATGTAATAAAAAAAAATCTTCCGAGAAGGACTTTATAACATTAATAGCAATCTAATAGTATAAGAGTTTTGAAAAACAATATCCCGGTATAAACTTTATAACAAAAACTTATTCTAATTTTAAAGAGTTCCATTAACATTTTGATTGAATAGAAAAAAAAAATTATCCTACCTGGTAGATCGTCGTGTCATTGGGTACAGCTCAACAGATCCACATCCTAAAAAATTTAATCAAAGTGAAGCTTTTGACAATTCAAATTAATGTTCTTATCATTTTAATTAAATTTTATATTTTTAAAATGATCAAACCATTTCCAGAGAACTTCTAATTTGAAAATTATTTTTCAATTCAGTCATTGTATGATATTTTTGTTATTAGAATATCTCTGGGAAATTTGTAGATTTATAGAAGTTCCAGAGAGAGAAAAGCTGATAAAGGCAATTATCTAATTATTTTAGTTAATTTCTTAAACTTTTTAGTTTTAACTGGCAACGGTGTGAAGGCAGTTTCAGATGTACTTTTAGAGTAATATGTGCAACACATTTTGCCTCCTTTTACCCGAGTTGGTAAAGACGTTAAATTACAAATAAACAAATTATAGACGATTATGGACATTATTCTATTCAAGCCATCATCTTAAAAAATTTCTTATTCGTTGAGAAAATGATTTATCTATGATTAATTACCTGTTTTCTTTAAAAACACCCATCAAAAGTTTGAGGGTGGAAATAAAATATTCATTAATGTTTATTCATCTCAACATTTTTTTTTCAATGTCATGTTGAGAAATGTTACAAATTTGATTTACTCTTTCTGTTACCATAAATGTTCTTAATAATTATCATAAAATATTTTAATGATCCAACTCTTTTAGAAGTAAATTAATGGTAAGGAAATATTTTGAGGCACTGTCATTTTGGAAATAAACAAAGGACGCTTTTTATCAGAAAAATACTTTAATTGCTACGTGTGAATGAGTTTTTTTGGGATCTCAGGATCTCAGGATGAATATCCTAACAAATTCTTCTTAGCACGATGAAGTGGACAACTATATAAAAATCTTTATACAGATCATATAGTTCTCATTTTTTAAAAGATTTTTCTCACTGGTTGCTTTGAACATTAATAGCTTATTTTTCTAAGACTTAGTGATTGGCTAGGATGTTAAACCCTAATAAAAAGTAATAAGTGGTCAACTTTGTTTGATGAAGAAAATGCCAAAGATACTATCATAACTTGACTCCTTCACTGTTTCTCAGGAGAACCTATCTTTTTACAACCATGTATAAAAAAATAACTTTGAAATTTAATTATTTCTCTCTTAAGCCTTCAGACTTGAATTCGAATTTTAAATGAATTTGTAATCAGTAAATATAACATTTCAATATATTTTTTTAAATAGAAAATTAACTAGTTGTAATGATTATTCAATAATACAAATGAAATGTGAATTGCAAAAGCGTGCCATCAGAAAACAGTTTGAAGTTTCGGTGGGTGAATTTAATAATTTAAATTGATTCCTTTTGTACCTATACTAACCGTTATAATGATTAACAGTTGACATATAAGTCCTTCTATTGTCCTGAGACATAGAGAGCTTACAAGACCTTCTAAAAGAGAACAATCCTTGCCTTGCTGGAGTAAGAAAAGGAGCCGTCGAAAGGGTGTAAAGGACGGGATTCACAGCGGCGTTCAACGGCAGAATGAAAACAGCGACCCAAGCAAAGACCTAATTATACATTTTTAATACAAATCAATATTTAGATTATTTGAACTCACAACTGATTAATTTAACAGTATTTCACTTTAACTTTACCTGCGGTGGTACAGTAAAACCAGCCAAGGAAACAACTCCAAGTATGATTATAGGAACCTGAAATGATAATTTTGTAAAAGTTTATATATCAATAAATATAAAAATATATTTTAAATACATTTTATTAAAAGATGAAAATGTTATTTCAATGAGGAAACCAATATATTTTTATAATTTGTTTTATTGTTAGATGTTATAATTTTTTAAATATTTTATTTGAAAAGAAAAGATATGACCAGGACCGGGACTCGAACCCGGGTCTCCTACTTCTCCGTAGTGGCGCCTTAACCATCTCGGCCATCTTGGCTCGCTTCTCAGTCAGTCATATCTCTTCTTTCACTGATCCTATATCTCCATGTTCTCGCAATTTGCGATGTATACATCGGGATAATGTTAATTGAACATTACTTTATTTTTGGATCTTGTTGACTTTAAGTCATTAATATTATTATAATTTATTTTATTGCTATATGATATAATTTTTTAAATATTTTATTTGAAAAGAAAAGATATGACTCAAACCTAGGTCTCCCACTTCTCTGTAGTGGCACCTTAACCATCTCGGCCATCCTGGCTCGCTTCTCGGTCTCGGTCTCGGTCTCGGGCTCGATCTCGGTCTCGCCACTACGGAGAAGTGGGAGACCCGGGTTCGATTCCCGGTCCTGGTCATATCTTTTCTTTTCAAATACAATATATTTTCATTTTGTTATTTCAAATTAAAACATTTATTTATCAGAAGGAAGAAGGCCAGTCCAAGTAATGATTATAGTCACTGCGAAAAATAACACATGATATTATTCATTTATTTATTCCACTTAGTTTCAATTAGTACCACAGAAAACAGATTGTATGAAACATTGTCATCAAACATATGAATAGAATATAGAAAAAGAAAGATTATTAATTTTAACATATTATTGATGTATTAACTCTCTTCATGTAAAAAAACGAGATAAAAAGTGAATTTGAAAAACATAACATTATGGGGTTTATAAATTAGATAATTTAATAAATTTATAGTAATATTTGTGTGGCTTGAATTGATGGATTTAATAGTCGTAATTTCATATACCATCATATTGGCATTGCTGAAGATCCTAAATGCATAAACAAAATGGAAAATTTTATAAAGAACACCTCTTTATTTGGGCTAGATTCAGATACTTAAGAAAATTTTTAAGTTGATAGCTTTTGTGCTAAAATAAAAATTATAATGGACTGCATGGACATGGAGGACCAAATCATATAACATAGTGAAAAAACTATATAAGATTAAGGGATTTTGGGATATCAACGAAACTTATGTTAAAACTTTGGAGATAAAATATACCCAGCAAGCAGCATCGGTGGCAACAAGGAGGGTCATTCTCCATGCCATCGATGACTCGGAAGCTCTCCTGTCTTTGTTGACAGCGTGCTGGGTCGTCTTTGCCACCAAGAACATCCACAAGTAGCCAATAGCTATCACAGTAAAGCTCACGAGATTCAGGACTGAAATAGAATAACAAACTATTAGTAAAAATCCAAAAGTTTACAATTATTAGTGGTTCTGCTAAATTGTGGTCTACAAGTTAAATCAATGGATGTGAGAGTAACAACTTTTCAAAAACCAAAAAAAGACCTTTACACTTGTTTTTAAGATACTAATTGAAACTAAACTTGTTATCTTGGCTTATTAATCTTTGAGCCTAAAGTTGAGTTAATTAATTAAATGGATAAAAGTTAAAAAATTAATGGATTAAAAAATAGAATATTTTGTTATTTATATGTGTTGTTGATCATATTCTATGTTTCAACTGAGTTGAATATTTTAAAATTTAATAATCCTTTATTATCATAATATTTAAGACATTGCATCCATTAAATCATAACAAAATAAATTCCAATTATGGTTTTAAGCTCTTTATTAAAAGTGTTATTTGGATATTAATTGATTTTAATAACTTACAAAGGAAAACAAATACTGAATATTCCCAACCATTTGGTTTATCTGGAGTGATATGCAGTGCTAAGCAAACTCCTGATCTTCCATAAAAATTTCTGAAACATAATGTAAAGAGAGTTTTAAAATATTGTCATAAATCAATATGCCTTATTATATTTTAGTATTCAAAATGTGTAGTAGTACCAGATGAAGTACAAAACAAAACAAAAATTTAAATTGGTAGTCAGTCATTGGCAATTTGATTTTCAATTAACAAGAGCATATCTCTACAAATGAAAGGATAGTCTAGTGCTATATGTGACACTGTATGAAACATTAGGAATAACTACAAAAATAAGATAAGGGACATAAAACAGGTAGTGTCCCTTAGGGTTTATTACGTTTATTCTATGTAGATACAGAGCGGCAGTTGTAGGTAAGGAGCGCTCAACTCATAGTCTGCCACATATAGCAAAAAGGCCCCCCTTTCATTATTTGAAAGTAGAATTGTCTTTTATCTCGTAACTATGATCAGCACAGAAGAATACTGAACAGCAATATAATATTGTTTAATTAAATGAAAAAGGATTTTTATTTAATAACCAATTCCTGGTCAGTCACGTCAACCGTTAGAGAAGAGAGAGATATGTCTCTTATTCATTAATGATATAGAATTACTATATATTAAGTATAATGGTCTGAGGGTGGTATTCCATTTTACTATTTAAATATTATTCAGATCAAAGGATCTGACTTTTCTTTGAGATCATAGTTTGAGCAATGAAGCCAATATAGCACTGGTTATATACACTCTCTTAACTAGCAAAATTTTTGGAACTTTAACATCCATTTTGTTTAATAGGCTAGTTGTTATCTTTTGAGAGAGAGGTAATACTCCCTGACTTAAGAATTTTGAGTTAAGAAAATACATAATAATACTGGCTGTGAAAATTTACTTAAAATAATCAATTTGAAGAAGAGGAACAGCTGATATTGCGATAGCAATTATCCATCCGAAAGCCATCAGTTGTTTAGTTCTGTTCATTTCCAAGCGTCGGACACGGAATGGAAATATAATAACCAAGAAACGATCCAATGTAATAACTGAAAAAAAATAAGTTCAATTTTACTATTAATTGTAACCATGTTATCCATTCTAAACAATATTTTGAATTACATTCTTACCAGTCAGTGTGAAAACTGATAATTCACTTGAAAATGTGGATATGAAACCAGCAAGGGAACAAAGTTTACTGGTCCTCCAGCTGGTATCATAAATGGAATAAACTCCTCTGTATTGCCAATCCACCACGGCGATAAGTAATAAGTATGATCCCATCAAAAGGTCTCCCAGAGCAAGGTTTGTAATCAGAAATGAGTGAACCTAATCAAAAATATCAAACAAAACTAAATGTTTATCGATACATAAGATAAGCTCTTAATAAGACTGGAACAAGAGAAAAGTTTAAATACTGGCAACTTCCAGGTAAAAGCACTATTTTGGTCAGAATCTGTTTACACATTGTGTATTCCTCATTTTGAACAACCAGAGTACAAATACCAAATCAAAGTACACTTTATTCTATTCTTTAGCTTTTTTATTATGTTTATCAAAAATGAGGCTCTTAATTGCTTTACATGTTTTATGAGTTCCAGGTGATCTGTGATGGAAATTTCATCTTAAGGACTTCTTTATTCCATATAATTTTTTTACTGGTCAAAGGCGCAGGAAGAAATTTTGTTAAGCCCGACTATTTATAGGTATTTAACGATTTTTTTGGATGAATGACTCAATAGATTTTTAAGTTCCATTGATGGAGTAACTCATTTTGAAACATTTACAGCTCAAAATAGTTAAAGTGAATATATTAAATCTTTTTAGTTGTTCCATTTAAGAGTATCTAACACATTTTTCAGAACTGAACAAATTATTTAATAAATTCCCCTGAATAATTTCAACAATGTTACACCAAAATAGTGGAAAGACATTTCATATTTCGTAAAATATAATATGCACTTTATATCATTTATTATGCTTAAGAATTTTAGATTTTTTTTATTCCTTGTGTTTTTTAATATATCATTTATAAGCTCATGATCAAAATCGTAATAAATTATCAACTGCCAATAGTTAAAAAACTAAAGTCATTAAAATTATATAAAAAATAATAGGGGTATAAATTTAATGTCTTAGAATAGAATATAAAACAAACTTTCTTCTGGGACCAAGTCCCTTTAGAATAACAAACATGAACAGAAAAATTAACATAACATATGTCTTGCCAGAAGGCTACATAATAATACAAATCACGAAGTATTTAAAAGTGACAAAACCATAAGAAAAATAAAAATAGAAATGAAATAACTAAAAAGTACGAAACTTGAAGGATTTTAACCAATTGTAGAGAATAAACATATTAATAATAACAGTTGCTAAATAAAATAAATCATTGGAATAGCATGCAATAAAGTCTTTACATAGTCTATATGTTCTTTGGGAAAAATTAACAAAGCAACAAAAACGAAATGATTGACCTGCTTAAAAGCAAGGATTTCAATGAAGCCATTCATAAGATATGAGGAGGGATAAGATGAGGGATTGAGTTCCACACTGTGGTGGAGCGGGCGGGGAAGGAACGTTCGAATGGTTTGGTTCTGTGGGAACGAGTATAAAGATCGGAAAAGCAGGATCTTGCTTTGTGGTGCTGGACTGAGGATTTGAATTGGAGGAGACTGTAGATATAAGAAGGGTGTTGCGAGTTAATGGATTGGAATAGAAAAGCACTAAGGAAATATTGTTTATGAATCGGTGGGAAGAGCCACTTTAACTCATCATAGTGATGTGACACGTGAGATCTCCTTGGAGCACCAAGGACAAATCTCAGAGAGCAGTTCTATAATGTCTTAAAATCCTTTGCGGAAGTACAGAATGTATATTACAAACAACCCGCAACTTTACAAGTACCTTCCCTATCTTAGTTTGAATAAGGTGAGGTTTAAAAGTGATTAACATAATCAGAGTTTTAATTTTTATTATATTAAATGTTTTTATTGGTAAAAAAATTAGTAAGCTTATTTATAAAGAGGATAGAAGAGAATGCTAGAAAATCTAAAGCAGCAAGTTCTCTCGGGTTTAAATATACGTTAATATTTACCTGGTTACAGTGTTTATATCTCGCTCTCCAAGCTATGACCATAATGTTCCCTACAGTAGCAACAAGTGCTAGGACCCAGACACAAATCCTCAAGACGATGTTTGACATCAGGTCCTCGCATGAAGAGAACTCATCTCTCTTTGGCCAACACGATGGCACTTGCTTCGCCAAGCAACAGAATCGAAACTCATCTGTCAATCTAAAATTAAATTTCACATAGAGATTAAAAAAACTGTATCATACTAATATCAGAATTGCTGGAAAAGTGAATAAATGTTTTTATTATTGAACAGAAGAAAAATATGAGTAGAATAACAAATAGTTAATAGCACTTCTACAGAATAAAGAAATTAAACCTACAATTTTTCCAAACGTGATGCGGTCCTGAACACATTAGCGTCAATTTCTTTTATAATATTGTTGCTGATATCTCTGTAAAAAATATCTATTGTTCATAAAATATACCAACACAAATTAATGTAACTTACAAATTACATGGAATTTATGAATATACACATGGAAGTTTTTATATTAAAATAAAATAAAGGCAGGACAGAGATTGATTTCGATAACAATTTCAAGGTACCACAACATTAGAAATATTAATAAAATTAAAATAAACAATGAACAGTTCTCCCTATATAAGAGAATTTTCTTCCTCGAAATTGAAATATGTTTGAACCGATGAGATCAAGTCAAGTTAAGAGCTTGCTCAACAACTTTTAAAAATTAACTCATTTATATAATAATAATTATTGTTATTTTACCCCTCAACAGTTTCTTTATCAAAACATTTTTCTCATTTTTGGTACAAACTTAAAATACAATAGCATTATCAGTTCATGGCACTACACTAATGCTGTCTAACGGAATTTATGGACATTGATTGCTCTATTATCTAAAGTAAAATTTATCTTTATTGGAATTATTACCAATACTTGAAATGAAAAATAATAAGCTCAACAAATATAAAAGATGAAAACCTTTCAATATAAAAAATTAAAATACTATTCTTGAATTGGTTGATTAAAATTAAGAAACTGTTTTTCAATAAATAATTTCATAATTTATGAAATTATAATTTTGACATTTATTTTGACCTCCAACCAGATCATTTTCTCCTCTACAAAATGCAATTAATTTATATACACCAAATAGAGTAATTAGGCATATTCTACTTAATGAAATGTCAATAACTGAACGTAAAAATGTCAATAGTTGAACATTTTTTTTTTAATACGAGTACTTATGTCATATTTCACCCTTGATATAATAAACTACCTACTTTAGAAAAGTACGTACAAACTCACAGGTAGAGCAGTCGTGGCATTCCTCGAAATATAGCATCGTGTAAGAACTCTATTTCATTGTGCGAGAGGTCTCTAAAAAATATAGAATATTTAAAATAATTTTGTCAAAGAGAAATAAAGATAAGAAGATATTGGTTTTTAAAAGTTTTTATTACCTCATGCTAATGTTACTATGACACTAATTTTAATTATTTCTATTTAAGAATTTGTTTTAAAAAGTTTTAAAATTATAATAGTTAATGTAAATTATAACAGAATTTTCTATGACTAATGAAAAAGTAATATCAAATAGGACTTGTACTTGTAAAGTGCAGTTTCAAATATAGCTTTACAATAAAAATCGAAATGTACTCACAACATAATAAGATTTCTGAGGCCAGTGAATGCATCTTGCCTAATCGTTTTGATCTTCTGTTGATGTAGATCTCTGAAAAATTTTATAGTTCTTTGAGGAGAATCAATATTACACGGGGGAAAAAATAATAAATTTAATTATACGATGATATTTGAAGCGAGGAAAAAAAAATTACATTTAATAGAAAGTTTTATTACATTAATAAATAAAATTCCTGATGAATAGCATTTTTTTAATTTGTTAATTTTAAGTATTTCTAGGCTGCTGGATATCATTTATTAATAACATATTATTATACATGACTAATTTCCATGGTAATTAGAAGATTAAGAAAATAATTTTTTTTTTTTACGAATTTCCATTTCAAAAGCGATACAGTACTCAACATTAGGAAATCAAGAAATAAAAATCATTATACAAATTGTTTACTTACAGATTGGCTAATGAAGATAAACCAATGAAAGCCATCGTATTTAGCATCTTGATATTATTCCCTTGAAGGTGCCTTAAATACAATTTTCAAAGATTAGACTTAATCCCAAAAAAATGTAAATTTTCAAATTTTTCTGTAATAACATAATAAAAATCAATTCCATACAGGCCTTTAAGGCTTCCGAGACCAAAAAAACTATTTTCCTCAATGATGTGTATCTGATTGTTTTGTAAATTGAGAACGGTCAGTCGCCAAAGATTGCTGAACATTTTAGGTATTATTGCTTTTATACTGTTGTTACTCAAGTCCCTGTAACAGTCAATAAGTTATAAAATAAATAAATAAATCTATATACCAAAAATGTTTTTAAAAAATTTCTAAATAATTAAAAGAAAAAAATTATGTTTAATTAAGGCTCTAAAGTGGATGTGGTAAAGAATAAACCGATGCCTATAAAAAAACAGGAGAATAATTTTCAAAAATTACATTTAAAGTGTAGTTTTATTTCAGTGGGTTTTACAAATTACGTCTATATTTCCACTCTTATTGAGTCTATATTTACACTTCTAAAATAATGAAATTAGCTTATTGCCTGATCCTTGACTTTCAGTCATCCAAAAAACAGCAGTGTACAACAAAAGTCGATTGGAATACTATTAACAAATTATATTTATTATATCTGTAGAGAAATAAAAATAAAATAAAATCCAATGATCCCACCAGTCATTCAAAGAGCTGTCAAAGAATATTTATCGCAACAAAAATTCCGATGAATGTTGACATGTGAGCACACACAAAAGAGGATGTGTTTTCATTTTTGTGTTGATTTCATCTAACTTGGCGTGTGCAATAGCCTCCGATGTGGACACTTAACAATGAGAGCTACATTCACCACTATTTTCGCACTTACTATCTATTAAAAAAATTAGCCAAATACACGAGTCAGAAATGTATTAGTAATTTTACAAGAAATAAGAGTGGACCTAAGGTTTCTAGAGAATTTTTGGAAAAGTCTTCGGTAATGAGTGGTCGGTAGTCTATGACATTTAGATTATGTAATTTTTAAAATCCACCGAAGTAATGTTATTTTAAATGTTCTTTTTAAAAATTTAACATTTTTTTACAGTTTAGATTTTAAAGCCACTGATTATATCTGTACTAATGAGTAGTTATGAAATTTCATTGATAAAAACTAAGTATAAAACAAGAAAAACTTACAGATAAAGGAGGCGATCCAAATACTTGAATGTTTCGTTTGACAATGTTTCATTAAGCCTATTGCTTCCCAAATAGCTAGAATAAACAGAATATTTTTTAATATTTGTGTATTGATTTGAAACTTATTAGGACAAACAAGTTTTACTTACAACCAAGTTATTTCTTTTTCAGAGTCGGATGGTACAACATCTATTCCAACACCAGTACAGTTAATATGGAGATCTTTACACTGGCATTTTGGTGCCATGTTAGAACACATAAAGGCTGAAATTTAATTATTTAGGGGTATCAAAGTAAAGTAGTGTCAATATATATATTCAATAAAAAGTAAAATAAGTCAATAATATTAGCTTTTATACAAAATTCATGGGTCCATATTTCGTTTAGTAATGAGTTCTACAGATTTTTGTTTTTGAGTATAACTTTAGAGAAGATTGAATGCTAATTAAATAAGAATACAGTCAGTAACTTTTTTTCAGGATTAGTCCTTTACCTTGTTTGTGTATTCAAAATCTTGGGTCAGTACGCTATCAGAAGTATTTAACAAATTTATTTGTTTTCCAATCATTTTTTAGATTTTTCAAGTAACATTCACTCAATCAATAAAATAAATCAACAAAAGAGTTTCTTCATTTGACTTACGGCATCCGTCTTCGTCTTCCCAAGTACCCTGACAATCAATGCGACCGTTACAGAGGAGGGAAGGATCCAAGCAATGCCCAAGGTGACATCTGAACTGCCATGGTTCACAAGTCCAATGTTCTATGAACGTTTCAATTTATATTTTAATTTATAAGCTTTCAACAAAATAATAAGTTAAAAATAATAATAAATTAAAAAAAAAATAATAATAAGTTGTTAAATAAAAATGACAAAAAAATTAAACTTGACTTATAACTAATTCAAACTAGGAAGCTTTACAGAAGGATGTATTATCAGTTTTTTAATTTTCAGTAATTATTTGCTTATGGGGGGCTAATAAACCACTATGTTTACATGTTTGCCAAGAAATAATTTTGGCAAATAGATTTATATTGTTTTTTTTTAATAAAGATCCCTTAAAGATTATTTATACTTAATTTTTCTTGTTCATTAAAATAGTTTTATTTATTAATATTGTAAAGTAAAAAGAGACCTCACATAAATGTTAAGACTGTGGAAAAATTCCAACGAAAAGCCCTTAAGTCTCCAAACTAAAACAGAAAATAAAATTATCTGTCCAATATTTCGCCTATTCAGGCAACCTCAGGGTAGAAAGAGAATGACAACAAAACACAAAATGAATAATGCACCCAAGAAACATCCCACCACCTCCAAGGCCCAAATGCAACTAATGAATCATAAGGAAGATTACTCTCTGGGTCTTTGACAAAATAAAGTTCTACTTGCCCAGGCCAGATTCGAACAACCACTGCAACAAGTGGCACCCAAACACTCTTGGTAACCAAAACCTTTTAGTTACTTTAACAGTTGTTATTTATTGTATTACTCCTCCCTCTCCTCATAAACAATATATACAAGTTTAACTGGGGTTCGAAGAACTGTGATTTTAGTATGCTATTAGTTTTTCAAAATTCAAAACAAACATGTTTGATATAATAACAGAGGTAAGAGCTTTGTGTCACATAGCATTTGATATTATTACTGTACAGAAGTTTAATACATCTAAATTGTTATAAATAACTTACTACAGTTTTGAAGATGAGAAGAATCAGCACATCCTTCGTAAGATTTACCAGAATTGAAACACTGATGTTTCTTGTTTATACATTGGCCATTATCACAGGTAAATTCATCATCTTTGCATTGAGTCATCACTAAAATAAAATAAAATATTGATTATTTAGAAATATATATTTGATAGAACAGATTCACTGAATAACCTTAAGAAAATGTTAAGAGAATAAATTTTTTTTTTTTTTATTGCTTTGTATGAAATTTGTTTTCTCATTTTCTCTAATTACCTGATGGGCTTTTTTTCATCTGAATGATTATAACTCTGAGGGGTAAGAGCAGTCCTCATGAAGCTCATGGCTGGCTGAGAGCCAGTCAGTTTTATTCTTAAATTATGTTTAAGATGGTGAGCTATTCATTTATGCTAATCTCCCTAAATCTATCAGTCTTATTTCTGACTGCTCCAATGTTTATACAGCCAACTTTATGAATCATTATTAATTAGTAGATACAAAAAATTGCTGAGTTCTCTGTTTTACTAATGACTTCACAGCAATAAAGTTATACAAAATACAAAAGAATAAATTAAGACAAATTAGGATTCTTATTTTAAAGTTATAATGCAAAACAATGTAAAAGATGAGCTTTGCTATAGCTTAAAACTTTCCTAATCCAATTAAGCTCATTGAAATTATGATATGTACTTTTTATTATTTAAAAAATATAATTTGAATTATCATTATATCTTCATATACTTTAACATATGAGTTCTATTAAATCAAATTTTGAATACATATAATAATAATAATAATTATTATAATAATACCAAGAAAACATGCAGGTAATTGACTTATTAGTCTGTTGAAAACCTGTCCTAAACAAGAAGCAAGGCTTAGAAACTATTTTATGAGTAGTAGTTCTCTGATGCTGTCGGCAATTGCTGCCCTATACAGCTCTGAATTTGCTTCGGCAAGATCCAATAGCAATGCAAACTGAGGAGAGCCTTACAGAATCATGGAAGTGTAAACCACCCCATGGAAGGCTTTACAATTCTTTGAATACTACGGGCATCGATTCAGAAGCGTCTGTCCGTTGGTTGAGCACAGGAAAAATGTTTCCTGTGACTGAGGGATTCCTTCCTGAGATCCAGGAACAGGTCATGGCAACAAATTCTTACAGAAAGCACATTCTCCATCAAGCAATCGAAAACAAATGCCGCCTATGTAAAGGCACGCACGAATCTATTCAGGATATTACCTTTGGCTACCAGGCTCTAGAAGGTAAATAATACCTAATGAGGCACACTAATGCTGCAAAGATTGTACATCAGGCACTGGCTCAAAAATATAAATTAATAACTAGCCATTGATCAAAATACCCTCCACAACAGACCTGATATACTGCTCATAAACAAAAAAATAAAAAAACCCACCATCATTGAAGTTGGGGTGCCTGCTGATGTTAATGTTTTTAAAACATTAAGCGAAAAAATTCTTAAATACCAAGAACTGTGCGAGGAATTAAGACATCTTTACCGATTGGTGGAAGTTAAAGTACTACCGATTATCGTATCCTGCAATAGTTTGATTCCTGAGGAAACAGTCAAATCTAAGAAGGCACTCTAAAATAAGCTGGGAACTTCAAGAAGTACAGAAAGCGGTTATGTTGGGAACTGCCAGCATCGTCAGATAATTCCTCAACATTCAAAATTAATTATAAAATGAACCATACCCTTGACTATGTTCCGGGTTAGTGTATTTATCCGGCATAAGCTGAGAAATCCAAAATATGTAATAATAATATGAAATGAATAACATACAACAATCTTTTTCATCTGAAGCATCAGGGCAGTCGATGAAAAAATTACACCAACTTGACTCGGGGATGCACTGGCCATCTTGAATGCATTTCTTCATACCTTCCTGGCACACCATATCCTCTGAAATGCAGAAGTAAACGTAAAATTAAAAAATATTTCTTGTTATAATTTAAATAAAATTTATATTTTACAATCAATATACCTTAAGCCTTAATAGAATTTAATATACCATATTGAATGATAATTGTTGACCTTGATAATATATGTGGAAGAAAGTGGTCCGGGTAGAGGTCACAATGAATTTCTCGTAGAATTGGAGATAAAGATAAAGAGATAATCAATAAAGTATTTCTCCAATTCTACGAGAAATTCATTGTGACCTCTACCCGGACCACTTTCTTCCATATAATATACCATATGTTTCACTTGTATCTGAAATCTCTTCGTTTTTTTTTATTAATTAAAATATAATACAAAATTTGGTTGATGAATTTTTGATGTGAGGTGTTTTTTTATGGCTTCATATTCATAAGCAAATTTTCTTACTCACTAATCTCAACATTTACATTTACTGTAATAAGATTTTAAATGCAATGAATAATAACAATACTTACGGCACCCGATTTCATCAGATTTGTCCCAGCACTCAATGGTTACGTTGCACCGAGCATAATCTTCAACACATTGACCATTTTTACACTTGAACATGTTTTCACCACAGCTGAGTGGGACTGGAAAACAAATTTTAGACACAAATTAAATTATTTAACAATGGATTTATAAATTATTTTATTATTACTATTATCAGTTACCTGAGCACCCTTCTTCATCATCTCCATGGAGGCAGTCGTACTTGTAATCACACAGCAACATCTCAGGTAATGTTCGGTTGTCGAGACAACGAAATGTGCCCACATTATTATCAGCTTTCTCTGCTTCATCGTATACTATTAAAATAAAATGGTAGCAAATCAAACAAAATCAACTTAGCTAAGGGTGATGAATTCTTATTTAATATCAACATATATTTAAAATTGATGATAATTGTTGTCCTATGATAATTTATGTTGAAGAAATTGGTCCGGGTAGAGGTCACTGAATGAAATTCTCAAGTACTTTCAGAAAATCTTTATTGATAGCCAACGTTTCGACCTACGCTGTAGGTCTTCTTCAGGGCTATATGCAAAATACAGACAATTTAATAAAACGGTACAAATATATTTAAACATTTTAAATATAGATAAACTAAAGGAAGGTGAATACAGGCAAAAAAAAATTGATAAAGATGTACAGTAAGGTAATTATGAAGGTTAAAATGTATAAGTGTATACTATAAACTACTAAGTGTCAACAGGTAGTAACCCACATATACACTTATACATTACATACATACATTATAGTATACACACACATACATACATACACTATAGTATACACTTATACATTTTAACCTTCATAATTACCTTACTGTACATCTTTATCAATTTTTTTTTGCCTGTATTCACCTTCTTTTAGTTTATCTATATTTAAAATGTTTTAATATATTTGTACCGTTTTCTTAAATTGTCTGTATTTTGCATATAGCCCTGAAGAAGACCTACAGCGTAGGTCGAAACGTTGGCTACCAATAAAGATTTTCTGAAATTACTTGAGAATTATATTTAAAATTTATTGAGGTGTAGAAATAAATGCCATTCTAAATAATTTAATATAATCATTACCCCAAGTATTATTAAATAAATAACATACAAAAAATAAACAAAACATGCATATCTTCTATATGCGGAAAATTGAATGTGAACGGTTGCTTCAATCTCAAGCATTAATTACAGCTTAATTTTAATATGGCATTTTCCCGATGAGATTTCAAAATTAATTTGATACTTTCCATTTTAAAAATCCTGAATTCTCATAGCAATTCTGATAAATTTAGGATTTTTTTATTTGTCTAGTGAATCAATAGAACAAGGAGGACATACTAATCAGGCCAACACGAGTCATATATGATATGTTATAATTGTTGATATGTTATAAAGAGATGTCCAAAAGACAGTTAGCACTAAATATCAAAATTATAATTCAATTTAATTATTTTACCAACTATAAAGTGCTAAGTAAAGTATACATCTCAAAAAAAAAAAATAGTTGAAAGGAATTTTACTTTTGACATGGAATAGAGCATTTATAAACAAAGAGAGTATTTTCTCAGAGTTACTTGTGCTTTTATTAAACATATTTGTGCTTACCACATCCATATTCATCAGAATAATAGCTGTGACAATGTGGCACATGATCGCAGAGGTACTTGCCAGCAATGCATCTACTGTTGTCTCTTGTATGACCTGGCACTGTGCAGCTAAAGGTAGAGCCCACAACACAGATGTTTATTCCTGTTGAGCATGGTACAGAAATAGAAGTACTTGAATTAGTTAACAACTAACAGATACATCTTGAGGGAAATGTGGCACAAAAGTATGAATATAAGAAAAAATATATAAAAATTATCATTCAGTTCCAATAAAAATAACAATAATTCATAAATAGCTAATTTTTATTTAAGCAATATGATCTGTTTAATTCCTTATAAAAATATTTTAGTAAGGCATATTGGATACCTTGCACTTGTGTGTAGTAATTTGTGCAGCCTATTTCATCCTCACAGTAAGTCCCATTGTCAGAAGTACAGTCGCATTGTGCATCACAGACGTTTGCTTTCTTGATGCACCTGCCGTTGGGGCACAAGAAGTCTTCTTTTCCATCACATTTCTCACCTGGAACAAGTTGAATAAATTCAAGATGGACATACATATTGGACATGGCAAATTGATTTCGAGATATTAGTATTTATCTACGTATATGTAATACCATAATTTCTGGAACTAATCAGATTTGAAGAATCATATATTTCTTGAATTGAATGCTAATTGAGGAAGTTTTTAGGATTGCTGTATTTTATAATGCTATGACCCAACAAGAGCAGATCAGCACACATAAATATAAAATAAGTGCCAAGAGAAAAAGTGTCTAACTTATACATGTATTTATATACAAGCATATTCTAGATGTCATCAAATAGAAATAAAATGCACTTCTATCCTTCTTTCAGAGCAGCACTCTATTTTTTGTTATAGTTTATTTTATCAGAGAGAATACGAGTATGATCTCCAAGTGAGCAGGCAGGGAAACCTGATATTTCCTATTCTCCTCACACTTCCGATTTAACGACTTGCGAAAAAAGTGTTGGAGGCCGATCAAAACTATTCCAACACTCTAAACAACGCATTCCGAACGAGATTGAAGCAACAACCGAACACATGCTGTGAGAGTTCACCCAAAACATCCAAGGAATGCATACATTTCATTGGAGGTTATTTGACGAACGCGGTGTTAGGAAAATAAAAACTATTAAAATCCGGATAGCCAATCTTGATATATGTATTTATTATACATACAATCAATATATATTTTGATATCATTATATATTAATCATTATATATTTAATCATTATATATCTAATCTATCTAATCATTATATATTCTTTCTGTTTGAATTTGAAAGCATTTCGTTATTTTTAAACCAATCAATTCATATGATTGGATATATTAAGGGGGTTCAAATTCCTTTCTTAGTGCTCATTTAAGCTATACAAAGAACCTATCTGCGAATTTCAAGATGCAACTTATATGCCCAAGATCGTGGTTTCGCAACCCGACAGGTGACCTTGGAATTTTTTTAAGTAAGCAAAAAATCCTTGATTATGTCGTCCTTCGGAGGGGATTCAAAATAGTGTTCCCGAGTTTTTGCGGTGTTAGTTAAAATTTAGGACACACACAGTAGCATTGTCCGATTAGCCAAAGTAGCACACAGTTACAGGATAAATGAAAATTATTTTTACCAAAAGTTTCAAATAAATATGAATTCATTTTACATAATTAGGTTCTTCATGTGAAACATTTCGTAAAGGTGTTTGGCTTTTGATGATATTCAGTTCAGACATTAACCATAGGCTCATTCCAACTCCTACTGGACACTAAAAGTATCTGGGGGAATACATTACAGTTTTTGCTGATCTAAACGCTGTACTCTGCATTACAAAGCACTTTTAGCAGATTGTTGGAATAAACCTTATATCAATGAACATAAAATATATTTATTTTCACCTCAGTATCCAGAGCATACCATTAAAAATAACCAGAGCATTATAAATAAAAATATTCTTGTGAATAGCTGTGTATAAAACTGTAAACCTTTTTCTAATGAAATGCATATTTTCTAGTAAATACAAGGTAAACAGAAATAGAGTCAAGAGAGATGAAAATAAACAACAGAAATCAGTGGAGCGAAGAAATGAATCTCTATGTTTGCTGTCAAGGCCGTATCCAAGGGGGGGCTAGGGGGCCACCCCCCTGAAATCCCGAAATTTAGTTAGTATTAAAAATGTATACTAGGTTAAAAAAGTGCAAATTAAATTAAAAACAACACACACTACAGAGGATCCAACACATTTTACATCATTGTGCATTGCAACAGGCATACTTATATTTATATTTGCTTAAAAATGACTTCCAACAACTTCACAATAATTAACAATCGAAAATCAAGAATTGAAGTATTGTTGTTGTTGCGTATTACATTTAAATCATTCATCATCCAATAATATTTTACATGGGAAAATTTATTCAAATTTCAAAAATTATCATGAATAATGGTATTAAAATCCTTGATCCTGACCTGACCCCCCTCCGAAAGGTTTTCCTGGCTACGGCCTTGTTTGCTGTGGTCTCTGCTTCGAGTGTTTTACTTTCTTTAAGTGTTTATTTCTACTACTTCTACAGTTTTAGCTCACATTGAATTGGAAACTATTGTTTATTATAACACAAATGAAAAAATGTGTAAGTAAAGGTTCACGACAATTTTTCGAATAATAAGTATCCGTTTATAAAAAAATATAATAAATAAAAATGTTTGATATGGACAACACATTGCTCCTTTAAAAGAAAAATGTCATAACACAAAAAACCTAATTTTTCATAGAGGTATTTGCAAGTTCCATGTGAGTTAAAAAAAATATAAATTTAGGTATTGGCGAAGCAAAGCATTCCTATTGTAATGGTAGTATTTAAATTATTTTATGAACCATTGGGACTGTTTTAAAAGCTTGAAACTTTTTTTTTAACTTATGTAATTATTCCAAAGAAACATCAAGTTCAAACATGATACAACTCAAAATATGACGTTATTAAAAATAACAAACCAAAAAACATGTTGGACATGGAATTACAGCAACATAAAAAAACCAATACAATTTTTATTGGAGGCATAACTCAAAAATGCCAATTTTCGAGTTATGTCTTTGTTTTTTTGAAGGAGCGAGTTGTATTCTTTTTAAAAACAATTAAACTAAGGATTTATGGCTCGAAAATTTGTAATAAATGAATTTAAAACTGTACTAATAAATTATCACTTGCAATAAATGATTCAGAATGTATATATAAATAAATATCTTGTGTAGATAAAACATGACGTCCTTTTTGTTTATATGTATCGCGTACATATACTTTACGTACAGAACTTGATGGCATTTATATTAATCGTAGGATGCTATAGTGGGAGCCATAAATTTTGCCTAACCAGGTTAAATTAGGATCGAGATCTTTAAAGATTACCTAACAGGCTTGGGACTTCTATTTTACGTCCTCTCCGAAAGGCGGCATAACTAAGGATTTTATACCCCCTTTAAAAAATCTTAAGGCCACCCGCTGGGCTGCCTACCTGTTGTGCTTACCTTAGACATAGACGGTTCACGTGGCGTTCTTATATAATCACCAACTTATAAATCAGGGGGGCTAAATTATAAATTAAATTCTGCTTGTTCAGCATCAAGTATGTTTAAAATATCTATGCTGTCACTTATTAAAAATATATTAAAATAATATCTTTGATTATTAAAACAAGCTTGTCAAAATGGACTCAAAAATGGTCTAAATAGAACATATCCGTTGAGATCAGAAATTCGAACCTTTTTGCGATCACAATTTTCCCTTTGAGGCCTACAAGGGAGAAAAAACGATTCCTTTATCTTTCTCACAAATCGGTGAGCGGTAAAAGTCAGTTTAGGGTTTCAAGTAAAGTCCTATCCTTAAAGAAGTACATTAAGTCTATCGAATTTTTTCTCGATAAATCGAAATAATATTTTTATATATTAAATACATATCAATACTTATATCGATTACGATGACAATAGTTGTATTCAGAACTGTATTGAATCCATTAACCAGCCCCTTGAGCCTTGAATCGAATCCTGCTGAATGTAATTTGGAACAGTTATGCTGAAGTGATCGCTATTGGCCAATTAGCTGATAACTTATCAGGAGGTCTTTAATTAAAATCGGAGCCAATAACTCTGGCATGCTCGTTTAGGTTCGGTTAGGCCTGGGCTAATTCCTTCCTTCGGTAGAATTATAACTCGATTAGAACTTAATGAGTTATATATTTTTGTGAAACGCCTCCATTGTCAAGAAGGCCAATATAAAAGTTTCCAGGCGACATCCCGTCTACTGGGAAAGGTGTCTCGTAGCGGTTTTCTTTTCAGCTGACTGACCACCACTCCTCGAACGATCCATCACCATTGAACCAGGAACACCCTGATACTGGATGTATTGCAAGAAAGCCGTAGTAGGGTCGATTCGTTAGCCACCTAGCTACATCACATAGCTTCTTTGAAAACCTATTAAACTTTAAAAGGGAGCGGAGTGGCTAAGTGATAGAGCGCTGAGTTACCATGGCGAAGGTCCTGGGTCCAAAGCGAAGGTCCTGGGTCCAAATCCTGCTGTTGGCAAGACTTTTATTTAATCTGTTAGCAGCCGGAAGAATGTAGCTTCTTCAAAAATAAATAAATCCAACAAATCAGAAAACTGTTCAATTTCATTATATATGTATTGAACAATTAAAAATTGTTATGTAAATAAAATGTATTATTGTTTATTGTTTATCATATTTAGCAAAACCATGAGCTTCTAATGATACACAAAGCTATGTTGAGGGTTGTCCTTAACTAGTTTTCATGGTGTCGAAAGCTCATTCAGCTGACAACCTCAAATTTAAAAAATATGTAAGAAGTTGAAACTTTACTCTGTAGTGAAGGAGGGCACGAATTATCAATGAAGAACAAAAAATTAAAAATAATAACTAACTGGTTAGGTGTTGGTCGAAAGAAAAAATTTTCCGTAAGATTGTTGATAGTTGTGCATTCAACATACAAGAAGATTTAATTGTACATTTTATGACATCACTAAATGTCATTAAATGAATCATATTTTGTGAAAGTCGTATTAAGAACATGAAGTGTACTCTATTTTAATATTGAAGATCTTGTATCATTTGAGATAACTTCATTTGTTTTGGGTTATTATCATAAAACAAATAATTGATAACTTTTTTTTAATAACCAATATCAACTATTTCAGGACACAGTCAAATATTTAAAAATGATAAGGACTATTTCTTAAATCTTGACAATGCTAGAACTCCAATAGCGTAACTACAAACGCCCTCGAAGCCTTTGTCGTTTCAACTTGCGGGATGGTTATAGATATGATTAGAGCTGGATAGGGGATGCCTCTAAAGGATTAAGGTGATGAGTAAGGTTGGTGATCTGGATGGCATAAGATCAAGAACACGTAGGGTATTGAGGTCATGGTGTAAGGTCTTGTTGATAACTTAACGTGGATCATTAACTATTGTTTCAGGGACTGTAAACTTAAAGGATTGGATGTGTTCCATGTTCGAAAAGTCAACAGCTTCTCAAAGTTGAAGCTTATAGGTTTATATTCCAATGTGTTCTTGTCAATTGTTGGTTAGTTGTTTTTCTGAGAATAATAATTCAGGTAGTTTTAAAAGAGCAAACCATTTAATTACTCGAGCATTACTAATTGTATATTAGCTTACTGGAAGTGATATCCCGAGAGTCATCGATGGACCAGAACAGTGACATGAAGTGGCCTAAATCCCACCGGAAGATCTATTACAACTAATAAATATAAATATTTTAAATAAATTACGAATACAACACATCTGGACTACTACGGACGTTGTTAGACTTAGACCTTCTGATTGAATATTAATAGGATATATTTTGCAAATTCATATCAATCGTTGGATATTAAGCACCAATATCAAATATCTTGGATGCGGTGCAATAAAACATAAATTACTAAAGGAAATTCTTGCTTAGCTATTATGTATAGTGTATTATTATGTACAATGACTTAATTTTATCTATACTACACATTTTTTATGCTATCATTTTTTCGTCTAAATTAATTTACTTATACTTCTAATATTCATTACTTTTCTTCTTTTTATTATATAAACTATTAATAAATAAAATGGTTTGTCCAATTCTGAGGACAATAATAGACAAAATAGCGGTTTTTTCTGTTATAGTCTAACATCAACATAGTGGTAGTTAGTGGCTTTGCTACTTATCCTCAATTAAAGGTTAGATGTTAGGTCCCAAAGTGTTCAGTCCACCGTAAAACCAAAGGTTTTTTTTATACTTCATGGGTAAGGTGAAGTAATGGTATAGACCTCTTTGACTTCTTTACCTTCAGAGCAATTAGGGTGTTACCTTAAAGATTTGAAGCTTCCCATGAGGAGAAATTCAATTGACATCAGCGGCAGTGGTCAAGAAAAAAAAGGGAAAAACAAACTTTAATCGCAAAAATCTCCTTAATTTCGCCCCTTAAGATCCCCCTTAATGTGTATTCCTTTGTAAATTGTATTTAGTCAAATTCACTAATTAATTTGTATTCCCAACTTAAACAGGATATGCTATTTTGTTTTTATCAGAAACTGATAGAACATCATATCTTTTTTTAATATGAATATGATATTTGATATTTAAATACTGTCACAATCAGCCTAATTCGTGACCAATGAAATTGATACTTGGCATATCGTTACTTCAAAAGTACGTCGTAACTAAAAACCTAAGTTTTCAATAGAGCTATAAGAAAGTTCCGTGTGAGTTAAAAAATATAAATTTGGGTATTGGTAAAGAAAAATAAAAAACTTTAATTACCCATAGGAAACTTTTTAAAAGCTTGAATCTTTTTTTGTCTTAACGTATGTCAGTATTTCCGTTAAACTTCAAGTTCAAACATGATACAACTGAAAATATGACTTTATTATAAAAAAAAATTGTTGTAAATGTGATATCAGATATGTCATTCCTGAATTAAAAATCTTCAACCAATACAATTACAACGATACGATTTACACTGTCAAGAGCTAGTCTACACTTTTTTTTTTTTATTTAATGATTTATTTAAATACTTTTTTTTTATATGTGTGTATATTTCGAACCCAGCCAATTTCAGTTTTCTAGCTCGTTTAACTATTTAGGTTTGGTAAAGAAATAATATAGACGAACTTAGTGGATGGTTGAGTCTGAGTCTGAACGTGCCTAGAATGATAACTCGGTAGAAAAGTTTTATGAGGGCGTTGATTAAGAATTTCAACTGTGCTGCCTCAATTTTTTTCATTTTGGAAATAAACTAGAAAGTATAAAATATCCGGAATAGTTATTTCAATATTATGCGCACTATATAAATAAATATAAAACTTTAAAAAATGTATATTAATAAATACCAATTTCATTATGATTAAGATAATATCAAAATTATTTTTCTTTGGTAAGCAAAACATTCTTTTTGGATTGATTCTTGTAACCAATAGTAGAAACATATCGGAGCAAAACTTGAAGATAACTCGATAAATCGATTGATTGATTAAACTATTATTTTCTATCAATTAATTTTATGTACGCGGCAAACGTTTTTTATAGTATATTTACAGCCCTGTGCGTTTATAGCATAACGGAGCGGAATGGCTCAGTGGCAGCACTGAGTTGCCATGCCAAAAATCTTGGTTCAAATCAAGCTGCGAGGAAGACTTTTATTTAATTAGTTAGTGGCCGGAGATGGATAATATGGAATCTAAGACCCTCCTGGGGCTCACCCACCCTCTATAAAGTGGGTGAAAATCTGGCGGTTGAGCGTGATCTAGGACGCCCTGTACAACCCTTGTCCATGAATCAGTGCACCGAACCCCAGGCCCATTCATGGGTTGTAGTGGTTAAGATTCTTATATATATATATATATATATATATATATATATATATATATATATATATATATATAACATAGCTGTAATTATATTTTTATTATACTTGCTATCATCAAGTCTTCAAAAGGTGATCTTTATTACATCCTGTCCCTGTCAGGGCAAGGAGAGATCGTGAAGATCAGAGAGAGATATTAATTGAAGCTTGGACATATCGAGCCTTTTCAATTCTAATTAAACCTTTTTCGAATGAAATTAGAACTTATTAATTTTCCAATTCAACTTTTTTGGTTTCAATAAATCCTGAAACCATACTGTGTTTGAAAAGAACATTGCTTCTTTTGTGTGATATTCGTTTCGATCGATTTTTTTTTGGAATATTCTTAAACTCAACTTTATGATTAGGTGATCCTCTCATTAGAAAAAAAATCCAGATAATGTGCTCATGTATAAATTTATTTTAAATTTTCTGATATATTGAAGTATTTTAATGGGTTTCAGTCCTCGTTTATTTAAGTACTTTTTTTTACTTATCATGACTAATCACGAATAAGCTCATTAAACCCGATCATATCAGAATTGTGTTAATTATACAACAGTTTATTTATTGTATTTTAAAGTTTGGAATTTGTTATTTAACGCTTATCAATAACCCCGATAATGTTCTTGATTTTCAAATCCAGTTTATTAATTATTTTACATCTCTATGTTGAGCCTATTAAGACATGAATGGATACCTACTAATTATTGTTTTCAGATATTGAGCATTTTTCCTTAAATATAATAATAAAATTTTTTAGAGATAAATAAAAAATATAGTTAATAATAAAATATCTTGATTTAATTTTACTGCATTCTCTATTGAAATTACTGTCCTAAAGTCGAAATATTTAAGAAAAATGTATCTTGTTTTATATTTTAAATCAATGGCTTCCATTTTTTAATTTGAATTAAAATATGGTGCTACATTTTGTGTAAGAGCTTAAAGAGTCAGGAAAATTGGCTTTGAAATATGTAATTTTTTAAAAGTTCATATAATTTAAATGTTCGAGTACGACGGTACCGAACAGAAAGTAGATCCTGGATCCGTTGCTAGGTAACGTATATAAAATATTATTATATAACAGAGAGAAATGGATGAAATAAAACTAGCTAGGCACTAACTCTTTAAGTTCTTTACAATCTGGAACTTGTGGGAATTAATTTATGTTCCATTGCTGGTCTTGAAGGATGTAAACTGATTGATGCTTCTGCTGAAAGATGAAGTTTTTCGTTTGGAAATTTTGTTTCAAACGTTTAACAAAGTTTTAAAACCCTAACAATCCCTAACCCCCTAAAAGGGATGAATCATTAGTATTTTAAATTTGAAATGCTGTCAAAAAGAATCCTGCTTGGTTGAGAAACTTGCCGATAAGTGTTGAGTGGTTAGGAAGCGAAGGACGATTTACGTCAAAAGTTTAAAGAGAGAGCTTTCATCTTCGAGAAATGATCTCAGCTATTTTAATCGGGTTTAATAAACGCCAAGGATGTGTAGCGATGAAGAAGAATGCCGAAATGGCTAGATGCTTCTTAAAGGCTAATAAAGTTGGGGACATGGAATTACATGGTACCTGCCTCAAGAGAAAGACCAAGAACAAGGAATTTACAGCGTTTTCAGGAGATTATGAATTTAATATTTAGTTGGAAAAATGTATGTAATATACAAGTATAAAATTAAATATATTCGCGACTGAACACGCGAATAATGCGTAGGTCTCTTAAATCGCAGCTAAAAGCTAATTGATTATTAAAATAGTTGTATGTATAGTGTATATAATAGGTATATGTATGTATTATGTGGTATATAGGAATATCGTTTAATATTTTTTTAGATTAATGTTATCAATCATTAATATTATCAACGCCGCCTTATAAGGCTCTCCATACAGCTCCATCACATCCTCATTCTTTCTTCTTCTCCATACTCCATTTTCCACCACTCCGCTCCAGATTCTTCTTAGTATTTTCCTTTTCCCGCACCATGACTTCCATGACTACCGATCTTCTATGTTTTTTTGTTTTTAATTTATATTTATTTTTATTCTGTAAGAGAGCGATTTTCACAGAAACACTCTTTGTAGTGAGAAATAACACCTATTTTCTGCTGCTATTGTGGCTTGTATTCAAAGGCGGATCCAGGATTTTTTTCTGGGGGGGGGGCACAACGGGCAGACGGGCAAAAATATCAACAATAAGAAATAAACTTGAAGTATTTATAGAACGGTTTCAAAGGTTTATTAACATAACCAAACAATAGTTTCACTCATATTCTTTCTGTTATTTTATTCATATATTTTAACAACTATCATCACATGATTTGCCTATAAGTATGTACTGTAATGGATTCTCCACAGTACGCAAAAAAACTGTCTGAGGGGCACGTGCCCCCTCCCTAAATCCGTACTTGCTTGTATTTCCCTCTCCATTTTGTTATCAACTGTAACCACTCTTACCAGGTACTTGAATTGGGATACAGCTCTAAAACTGTGCTCTCTTAAACTCACTTTTGAATATATTCACAATTAACACAATGAAATTGTGAGTATTTGACACTGTACAAAAGATAACTTTTTAAATTGTTTCAATTTCAAAGTTTTAAAGAAGAATAAATTAATCAAAATCAAATTGATGTATTAAACAAAACCATACAAGTAAAACTATACCAACTATCTTTTTCTTAATCTTCACCTTCTGCCGTTCAGGGTCAAGGACTTACAACTATCTTCCTTGCCTGAATTTTATTTTATACAATAAAGAATTTACGTAGGAAAAAGAAGGGCAAATTAAGAAGGGCAAATCAAGAATTTTAAACATATAATTTTTTGTTGAAAATGAAAATTACAGACAAAAAGACAGGAGAACGATTTTATGTAAATAAGATCTTTACGTAACACTTTATTACATAAGATCGTTCTCTGTTTTTTCGTCTGTATTTTTAATTTACAATCATTAACTATATGTTTAAAATTATTGATTTGTGCTTCTTCACATGTATCTTGACAACAACATAATAAAGATTTCTTCTTTCATTGCCGTTCCCGATTTGTCAAAATTGTCATAGATAAATTTCGAAATAAACTTTACGCTTCAAAAAACAAACTAAATTAAATAAGAACTTGGTAATAAATATGTCGACTTTTTATAACCTCCCAACCTGATGACCTCTCAAATACCAACCTGAAAGTGTATAGAGCGTACAGCGCAGAGTGTATAGTTTAGAGCCCTACACCTAGGGAGCGCTACGTGTGACAATATGTCAGGCTAAGTACGACATTTTTCAGGAAAGCTCTGCTATGGCTTCTCTCATCTGTTTCTTTCTCTACTTCGCAGCCATCGTGTTTTTTTATACAACTAAAAAAAAAAAAAATTCTTCATAGGCATTAACAAGAAACCAGGCCTAAGTTATGGACACATGCGCTGATTTAGGAACCCGTGAGTGAATAAATTAAAACTCAAGAGTTAAAGTTTTAAGATAAACTATAGTCATAAAAGACACAACATTTTTTTTATTATCTCCCGACCTTTCAGTCTTACTTCTGCATCATCAGTGGAGTTTCGAAGACAGTAATAAAATGGGAAATAAATAGGAAGTGGTGGAAAGTTTAAAAAAAAATATCTAAAAAAACAAAGATTAAATTTAAAATAATTGATGAGAAATTAATCAGTAAAAAGTGTGAAAGAATGACTTGAAATCTAAGATGATAACTAATCATGAAAACTAAAGTTGCATATGAAACTAATTTGAAATCAAAAATATAAATAGGTAATACATATCTGCAATCACAAAAAGTATTGTTATCGAATTGTTATTTCAAGTTGAATTTTTATTCGAAAACGAGTTATTTCTATTTAGGGAAAGAGAATCATATAACTCACATATGTATTGGCTTAAAATTGAGCAGTAACTCTATTTCAAGACAAGGCCTGACTTAGCCACTTAAGAACTACGAGAATGTGACGATTCTCCCGGAGTGGCTCAGTGGTAGAGCACTGAGTGGCACTGCTAAAGGTTCCGGGTTCAAATCCGGCTGTGGCAGGTAAGTCATATAATCTGCTAACAGCCGCTATGGGATTGACAGACCCTCCTGGGGCTCACCCAGTCTCTATAAAGTGGAACATCTAAATAGGGGTGGGAAACCTTGAGGTTGAGCGTGATCTAGGACAAATACCTCCCCTTACAACCTTTGTTCTGACCACTTATTGAATACAAGATTTACAATCTGTAGAGTTACAGATTTTACTTTGTTTTTACTTTTTACGGGGGTTGGAGATATAAGAGGGGGAGAAAAAGTTACTTATATCTTTTTACAAAAAAAGATGCAAAATTGTTCGAATTTAAAGGAGATGCTTCAACTATAGGGACTGGCAAGAAACTACAGATTTTATTTGTGGAAAGAAATGGTCCGGGTGGAGGTAAAAAAATTTCCTAAAGTTGGGAGGAATGTTCATTAAAGAACCAACGTTTCGAGCCACATTGTGGGTCTTCTTCAGGTATGCAAAATACAGACTGTATGGTGGAAAATAAAGGTTGGGGAATCTGAGATATAGATACAAAGTAAGAGGAATACATTTAGAGTATTAATAACTAAGTGGCAAGGAAGGTAATACAAAAATTAATAAAGATTAAAACAAGTAATAAAAATTAAAGCAGAAGGTAGTAATAAACTTTGGCTCTTTAATAAACATTTCTCCCAACTTAAGTGAATTTTTTTTACCTCTACCCCGACCATTTTTTTTTTTGCACACACACACGCATATATCGTCCCTATCAAAACAATACCGCTTTTGGGCGATTTTACAGGAGAGGAAAAAAACCGCGCTGTAGACTTGGGAGCTTTTCATCTATTTTTTTATCTATACAATTTTGGAACTATTACTAAAAAGATTGAAGAGAAGTATCAAAAAATCATACTCTGCCATGTTTCTGACCTTAATACGTCCGTTACCGTTACCAACTCATTTTCACCAAAAGTTGTGGATAGGCGGTATTGTTTTGAAAGCGACGATGTGTGTGTTGATATGTGTGTGTGTGTGTGTGTGTGTGTATAAGGTCAACTAATATTATTAATCATACAGATTTTATTGTTTATCAAATATTTTCGAAATAAATAAAAGCAATCCTAAAAGACCCATCAGTTATTTATTTCGTTGCTTTCTACTCCATCTTGTTCCTTGGCAACGATTCGCTCTTCCAATTAGAATGATTCGCTACAAAGCCGACTTTAAAGCAATTGCTAATTGATACGGAATCAATACGACTCGAAGTTAATTGATATTGTGCTTGAGGACTTGGAAGAAGCAAACAGCAGTTCCATTTCTTGCTGGCTATCAGCTTACACCGAACTCAGCTGGGATTGCTCCCAATTGTGGGCTTCCTTTGGGCGGTCCAGAACAACCGCGTCGATATAACTCACCTTTCAACTTAATGGTAATTCCGTCTTATCGCTATCTCGAAATTTAGCATCTCCCTTGTTAATTTATTTAATATAGAATCTCAAGGAGGGATAACGAATAATGGTGTGGTTAATAATAAATTAAAATAAAGACAAACTATTTCCAGATTCCACGGAAACCAGATTCATTAATGTGCCGTGCTTATTTAAATATGCCTGATATACCTGATATAATACAGTATGTTATGATCAATAATTCGAAGCGTTTTAGAAATATTGTTGGAGAACATTGAAAGTCAAAGGTTTGTGAAACTTCCATAAACAATACAATTACACATGAAAAGATATACGGGAATTCAGTTTAACAAAATTATGGATTTACTAAATTTCAGAAGAAATTCAGTTCGAGTCATGCTCGATTCGACCTATATTTAAGTTGACGACAGAAAATAAGAAATGAAATTCGGACAGTAGAACAAAGGTTTTAATTTTTATAACTATCTCATAAAAAATATTTCCTTTATGGTTTGATTGAAGTAACTTGTTGTTGATTAATCGTTTATTATTATAGTTTTGTAAATGAGATGAACAATTTTAGTTTGGCAGTATAAATACATACTCGGGTGGCACCAAACATATATTATCTCCTTATTGAAAACAGAGTAACATTGTGTGGAAACGGCTATTTTAAAGCCTTTCCGAAATTCTGAAATTCTAAATCATCATTGCTGTTGACCACATCAATACAATCTGGATCGAAACGTTCGTATGCAACATTTTTTTTTTAATGTTTGAGAATTTCCTCTCGTACCCAGATTATTAACACCACATTTTTTATAAATTGACTAATGGTTCATGATGATAAAAAAAAATAAAAAAATGCTAATTGCAAAGCGTTCCCCACAATCAGAACTATCACATGATAGGATGAATACCTAGTAACTCTAAGTCTAAACACTGTTTCTCAATAAATAGTTTAAAATATAATAGAATGGCTATTAGTTCTTGTAATAATAGGATATAAAACAATATTTACAAAAATGGGCTTTGTGTCCTCTTCGATGAAATCATTGTTGAACCTTCATTTCCATCGACTGCTCGGGTTTTATAGCAACTACTAAATTATTGGTTCCATTGCCACCCGACAAATTAACTGGAGACTAAACAATGTTTACCTCTATGATCAATAAGTTATGTTTTTTATTTTTATTCATGTTACCTCCTAAAGGTAATAACCTTCCAGTTTAATCAAATAACAGATTCAATATATTGATGAGATCCACCGATTACAATAGTTTTAGCTTAAAAACTTGTCCGATTATTTAAATCAGATTGCATCATTATTTTCTACCTCATTATTTTTTAAAGCGTTCTTAACCCTTGAAAACTACAAAAGTGAGTATCTGATCACAAGTTCTTGTAACTGCCATCCCTCTATTTCACTGAGCAGCACGAATAGGGTCTACTTGCTGCAGAAGTCAGATTGGACCTTGTCATACAAATAACTATTTTTTTTTAGTTTTTGACATTTCATAAGCTTGATTTTTAGCCTCGTGAGAAGATAGATATCAATATTTTCGTTTCACTTATCGTTGAAATATTCGTTAACAAAACGGTAAAAAAATTATTCATTGCGTGAGCCGTCAAAAATGTCACATTTGTCTTTAAAATATTAAAATTATTCCTCATAACATGTTCGCGTGTATAAAAAAAATGAGTTTATTTGTTCCAGTTGGGTTCATTCGAAAACTTGGAATATAGTTTGCAGCAAACAACAAGGAAACGAATGTAGTTCATTTCATGTCAATAAAGGTGGTATTTTCAACTTTAACACTCTGTTTACCCTACACGGGATGTTGTGGTACAGATTTTTTTCATTTTTTATATATAACTAACCTATCCACACACATATTAATGATAATTCTCATAAAATTTATTCAATTAATGAAAAATAACGTAGTTGCCAGACATTGCTAAAAAGTAACTTGCAGTCCTGAAGAAGAAAAGGCTTATTTATTATAATGAAGGTTGTAATAACAAATATTTTGAATGGTCATGAATGAATTAATATACATTTCATAAAAAAAATTCTTCCGCCGCGTCTTTCCGTCTGTTCGCGATTAACTCAAAAACTACAGCACGGATTTTTATGCGGTTTTAACCATCATATAGAGTGATTCACGTGGAAGGTTTAGGTTAATTAATTTTCAAATTTTTGTGTAAATTGTATGGAATATAACGATAATTGTTGGAAATGTTGAAAAAATTCAAGTTGCCTGGGACATTTCATCGACGACCCTGCCTAATCCCTATGAGATATCACAAAATAATTACTTACTTATAACAATTACTCGCCACGTACCGTTCTCTCTTACTGGCCCATATATCTTCCTGAGTATTTTCCTTTCCCAGACATTGAGTTTATAATAACAAAACAATGCACGGTGGAATATTCCTCTTTTATAGATCTACAAAAAAGTCTGCGATAGCTTATATCTATATTTTAAGGATAGCTTACTATATTCATTATAGTTTTGTTTGTCGATTCTAGGACAGACAAAACACGTAGGCGTAAAATATGCTCTGCTACCCGTGTGAAGTCGCTAGTTTAATATAAAAATTTGTCCATATTATATAATGAGCTTTATTCAGTATGATACAAAAGAACAATTACAGACACCTGAATGCATACACAGGCTATCTTTTGTGCTATATACACCATGTCTGTTAGTTATAATATAAAATATACTTATAATGGAATTCAAAATATTGACTTACAGTTAAGTTCATCGGCATGGTTGTCGGGACAGTCTGGCCAGCCATCGCACCAATAATATTTGTGCTTTAAGGTCCCATCTCCACACTTTCGAAAATTCTCTATTAATACAAAAATAATTAATACAAAACATGATACATTAATACATAAAATGAATAGTTTAGATAAAAAAGATATTCATGAAGTGTACAATTGTTCAATACACCATTATTTTCGTTACAAACACTTTACATATATACACAGAAATATCATATATAAGATATTTAAATTATATTTATTTTTTAACTATATGTAGCTAGAGCTTTTAATAATTTATCGTTTTCGGGTTTCCCAATTTTAAAACTAATGCATAATGCTATATTTTTATAATAATATACTACATTAAATTACCGAATTGGAGTAGGATGAATTTTAGATAACACGTGAAACAATGATCCTCTTTGATACACTATACAACTGGTTTCTTGTTTCTGCTCAAAGACCGTAATTTTTCATCATATTATGCCAAAATAGAGTGGAATATGACCTTACTAATGAAGAATGTTTGCTTTTGTGGTGGGGATTTTGTTTACTCTAATTTGGAATCCTGAATTATTCTCTCATTTTTGACTGCAATGACTGCTCATTTTTGATTTATTTTAAGTGCATTCAGAGTTTTTTGTTTTGAATACAAGAAGTTCAAAGTGTTTTGTGTTTGAAATATTGCATTTGTGTTACAATTCGAATTTATTACAATATGAATATTTTAGATATTTATGTCTATTAAAAATATAATAAAAGCATACTCCTGGCTTCAAAAGCAAATATTTTGAGGAACCCTCTTCATTTTTCTCAATGTTCAGGTCTAACCAAGCAAACACGATCACTTTCAACACAGACACAAAAAAAAAAGTTCAATTTCGTTGTCTAGTGTTATTATTAACGTTTAAAGTTCTGATATGTAGGATCCCCTGTGGTGTAGTGGTTAGTATAGCGACCTTTTATGTTCAAGGTCACGAATTCACAGCCCTTCAGGAGTTTGTAACATTAGTAAAAAATCTTTAGTTATGCTGTCCTTTGGAGGGGAGGTAACTTAGTGGTCATAACCTGTGCGGTGTCAGGTACTCGTTGAAGATCCCTATCCTAATTATGCCTGTATACGAAAAGGTTATATCGTCCGATTAGTAGCACGTAGTAGTTAGCTTTAAATGACACAAACAAACAAACATAACTGAGTAAAAATCAATTTTTGGAACTAATTTAATAATTTTTTACTATTTTTCACAACCTCTGACATGATTTTCTATTTTTTAATTTACAAAAGGTATTTAAAAAATAGATTGGAAATGACTTAACTGAAAATTAATTTTAGCGTTGGCCTTATTTGTCACGAGAAGCATCAAATATTTAAATAAATAATTTACTCGAATGTTTAATAATATTTCCTTTACTACGTTACATTTCTGAATAGGTTTGGAAAGTGGTAGAGTTGCTTTCGATAATAGACGGTTTTCATGTTTTAGTTGGATATTAATAGGACGTGGGACTAAAGTTAACACGCCTGAGTGTTAATGTTAAGAGTACAATAAATGACTCGTCACTTTTAGAAGGACAGCACTTAGCAAAAAACAACCAACTTACTAATTATGTCAAAGTGGTTTTGAGTGGGTTTGCGTTTACTATTTTATTAGAAATCACTCAGTTCACTCAGTTTGTCCAGTAGGACAAACCTTATGATTACATCTTAGTTTCGGGCCACTTCAACACTTACTAGGCAGGCACTCTATGTTCCCAATTAACTAAAAAAGGCTCATATACATGACTGTCGTATACAAGTTTTCCCTTATAATAGTTCCTATTTGGACTTATGGAGTAAAGCTTTGTTAATTCAAGCCATCGAATTTCTCTTGTATCCAATTCTTACAATCCAAAATTCTTCGTATAATCCTCAATGCCCCTTACTTTGTAAAGTCATCCACAATGACCTCAATGTTACATTTGTTGGTGATTTGGCCCGAACCCGATATTGATTCTTTCATGACACACTTTATTCACACTCATACCCACCAGTTTCAAACCTAGCAACCTCTTCAACTCCCAATAATGTTTGGAGGCGTCTGAAAAGAAGATGGCCTAATGACCTTCTAAGTTGAGTTTGGTATTGGAATACTACCACTTGGTAGTTTCTTGACTTCCCTTTATTCATTCGTGTTGTATTGTTATAATACATTTGCCAATTTCAATAAATAAATTTAAATAAGTTTCATGATGAGTAAAATCCAAATTAAAAAAAATATCGATTAAAAATCATATCACTGAATCTATTTCGATTAGTTTTGGAATCGATGTCACAGTTGATCTCAGGCTGATCCTCGGAACTCGTGAATATTTTCGTTGACGATCGATAGAAATCGATAGCTTATAAAATCATCAAAATCGAATCGAACTTTAATGACTTTCAATCGCTACTCGTTTCCATGGAATCCTGTGTTTAAGTAAATTGAGAACTATCAGATTTCTCGACTCTTGCCTATGATTTATTCTCCGGCCCCATCGGCCTCTTGCTTTCCCCTTTTTTTTCTTATTAATAATTTATAGGTGACGACTAGTTTTATAAATGATTAATGTACTTTGAATTTCTTTGCTTTCTAGACAGGTCAAGATTGAGAAGTTCCAATTGTTCTAATATTCTACCAGCTATAATATTCGCTAATATTGGTAAAATAGTTTTGTAGAATAGTACGGGAACCGTGTCACCTTTTAAAAAAAAAAAAAAAATCAAACCGATAAAAATGAAATGAGAACAGGCAAACCAGGTATTTATGAATTATATTTTGAAATTTAAACAAGTTCAAAAGCTTATTACCTGCAAGTCTCATTTTGAATAGTTAACGTGACATAGGAGTTGAAATGAAAACCTATTTGACAATCCAATACTGTATCGATTTTATATAAGAAGCGAACTATTGATAATATATCTCTTGAGTCTTATGCTCTTATTGAGTTAAAAATTACAAGCAGATTATTTGAGGTTTATTACGAGTAATATCAATACTTAGAATTAATTTATATTGAGAAATGGTGAATTACCTGGACCACAGTCAGTCTCATCCGAGCCGTCTTTACAGTCCTCACGCCCGTCACAGAGATAAGCGGGTCGCAGGCACTCTCCGTTGGTGCACCGGAACTCGGGGTTCCAGCACTTTCGGTGGACTGCAACAGAAAAGTCATCATCATTATAGAGGATAATTGTAAGATTACGGGAAAGATGGTAGGAATAAAGTTTAATGGGTTTAAAAGTTAAATAGAGGAGTCATATGGGATCGAAAGATATCCGGCCCAATACAGGAATAAACAATAGAGAATAAGGAAAAATATAGAACTACAGAACATTTATCAGGAACCCGATATTGTCAATATAATAAAACTGGGAAGGCTGAGATAGCTTGGGCATGTGGAAAGTATCCTGTTAAGCAGAGTTCGTAAGAAAGTGCTCGATGGAAAACCAAAAGGGAAAATGAGGAAGACGACGTCTACGGTGGGTCATTGACGTAGAGCAAGATCTGAAAACATGGAAGTGAGGAGGTGGAGAGAGAAGGCGACGGGCCGGGAGGTGTGGGGGAGGCTCGTCAGGTGGGTCTGGCATCTGTTGCGAGGGAAGCTTACGATTTTTTTTTTTAACATCTTTCGCTTCATATTACCAGGCTCCATTTTTAGGTTATCAACCTTCCGTGTGGGGACATATAAATTAAAATATTAGGCAATTTATATCTCCAAGACTTAATATTAGCAGAGAACGAAGGTAGTTTCATTGATGAAATTCAATAATATATTAAATTAATCTACTGATGGACAGACATTGAAATTAAGATGAATATTATTGCTTCAAGGAGAATGTTACCTCTCACAGGAGGTTACGCAAACAATAATAGAAAATTTATTATTATTGGATCATTTAGGCAAACATATTGCTGACAGGCAGTTGTACAAATAATTTCTTTATCCAGGAATTATTGGTTTAAAAAGTTAATAACAAAATGGTTGTACCCATTAGAAAGATTAGATTAGAAGGTTGTAAGGTCTTATTGTATGTAGGAAAGATTACCCATTAAAAGGTTGTACCCACCCATAAAATCAACACCAAAACATTCAACGTAATTGATGGGTTATTAGCCTAAAAAAGACTATGATAAATTGGGATGAGCTGAGCACTGAGTTTAGGAACTTAACGTAGATATCTCCAGGTCTTTGTCGCAATTTACAGTCGTAGTTATGTACTTCGGAAGCAGTGACTAAAATCGGGGTTTATATTATTTTTGCAGATTATTATTGATGAAACACTTTATCAATAAAAATCTAATAGAAAAGGTTCTTGTTCTATAGACAAATTTTGAGAATGTCCGATGATCGCTTCACAAAGTACATATGGAATCTTATAAAACCTAAAAAGATTTGGATGGTCTCAGGAATGTGATAAGGATATAAAAGGAATTGGTATTCCGGGGGACAAGATCATGCACAGAGATGAATTCCGAAGTGCGAAAAGCTACAAGAGTTTTCAGTTGGGAGAAGAACTTGAAAGACAAAGCTGAACTCAGTCGGAAAAACAGAAGAAGACACTGAGGGGCTCGAGAGGGACTAGAAAGATGTACAAACTGGTAGCGGAACAAAATCCAAATTGGAGAATTATATTAATTGTTAATTCGGAGTCGATTGCGCATCATAAAGTTAACAAAAGGTGGACGGCTTGTAAGAAATATATATATACATTTATTTAATATATTAATGTGGATATAAAAGAGACATTTTTATGAACTAACTGACTTAAGACGAAGGACTACATCTAGCCTTAAGACTATTCTCTTATATCGTAGAGCTAGTATATACACACATGTAAAAGAAGAGGGGAGAACAAGGATATTTACATCGCTGACAACACGGAAACATTGGTTAAACTTCCTTGATACAAAACCAATTTATAAACAATTTATTTCAGGCTATTGATATGTAACTAAACGAAAAAACTTTAACTATATGGGTAAAAAATAGTAAAAAGCCTCACAACGAAACCGGGGCGACCTGTGGTCTAGTTGTTAGCGTAACAAACTACTAAGCCCATGATCGCGCGTTCGTAGCCCGGCAGGTGGCCCTAGGATTTTTCAAGGGAGTAAAAAATCCTTGGTTACGCTGTCCTTCGGAAGGGACGTTAAATGGGGGTCCCGAGCCTCTACGATGTCAGGTACTCGTTAAAAAGCCCTATACTAATTAAACCTGAAAAGGAAAAATTTAGAGCTCCCACTGTAGCATCGTCCGATTAGCCATAGCAGCATAAAATGACGTTAAATGAACAAACAAACAACGATACCGATACTATGGTGCGGAAATCACAGCTATTACTGTAATACAGATATAAGATGAAATAAGTTAATACATCTTGGGAATTATAAATATTTGAGATTACATGGTATGTAGAAAAAAATCAATTAAAAAAAGTTAGACGAGCTTAAAGACAAAACTAAGTATTTTGTCCAGAAACTTGAATTTTAAAAAGACAATTGTGACTTAAGAGGTCGCCATGAAACTTACCTCCTTATCTCATGTACCCTCATCTTATCACTGGCTTCGTTTGAGTAGTTTGTATCTATGTTATTGAATTTTTATCTGTAACGTTGTTTTCTTGCTAATTTTGTATATTTAAAAGTTTCCATTCAATCATCTATTAAATTTAATTTGGTGTTTTTGTCTTATTAATTTAAAACGGACAAAGTACAATTTTGGGAATCAGGTTTTCGGAAGAAGAAGCTGTGTAATGCTCTCAAGAGTTCAGAAATAATTCCCGGAAGTTTCAGAAAAGATGAAATTATGTGAAAAGGTCATCAAATGGATTTTGACAGGAAGATGAAGAGGTTTTCTTCTTCGAAAATATAGGAAAAACATTTCTCTAAGAACAGGAACGTGGGTAGAGGAGTCTAGAATTAACATTGCACTATCGCATTTTGAATATTTCTATTTTCATTGATATGAACAAGAATGTAGCCGTCCTTCGGAAGGGACGTTAAACGTGGGTCACGAGCTTGTACGATGTCAGGTACTCGTTAAAAATCCCTATCCTAATTAAAACTGGATAGGCAAAATTTAGAGCTCTCACTGTAGCATCGTCCGATTTGCGGCATAAAGTGACGTTAAATGAACAAAAAAACAACAACGATGAGAAGTTAGCATTATCAGTATCAGAGTTATCAGTGAGCAGGTTACAAACAATGGCGGATAACAGTCCATGGCGACTTGCTCAATCACTAGTACCCTTGAATGTTACACAAATATGATCTTTAATTCTGTGCTATATGGTTCTGAATCGTGGTAATTAACTTGGACGAAAGGACAAAGCCGGAGTATCTTCTCTATTCTCACCGGAGAATAGAAAGATGCTTAGTTCTATGAAGGACATATCCTCGGAAGAATTCAGGAGCTTACACAAAGCGAAAGGAAGTTATGGTACGACTTGTGAAGTTGTAAGTCTTCCTAATTTTCAGTCATACGTCCATTGGGTAGGTCGAAATTTGGTGAAATCTGGCTTGAACTTTAGTTGATGGCAATCCAGGTTTGCCAACAGAAATTTGTGGTATCGGCATCGAATCTTCGGGTTCGCTAAGGTTTTATTATCGATAGTAATCGATTGAGAAATACTTTATTAAACCGAACCCATGGGCATTTGAAAACATAGCAACAAATAATAAATTATAAATATAATGATAGAAAGGATCGATGTTGAAACATGTAGATGATAGATATATGTAGCAGTGAGGTGAACCAGCTGTAGACTAAATTGCAATCAAGGCACCATCTGCTCAAACAATTTAACAAAAATTTAGCATTTACGAATGGTAAAAATAGTTACTAGTAAACAGAAACAAAATAATTATGCAGAGGAACCACATCCGAACCCAAATATTTAAACCCGTGAGTACTTGTTTCTTTTTTCGAACTGTTTTAACAACATTACTCTCTAGCTAGAAACAGATGAGGTCTTTGGTGTACCTAAAAGCACACTGTTTTAAATAGATATATTTCCCAAAAGGTTAACAAAATTAATTTATTTCTATCACTGAGCTCCTTAAATCGATAACTTTAATGTGCATAACTTTCAAACTAGCTTTAATTAAAAGGATAGCTTCGAAGTGATAAAACTACTAGAAATTACAGCAAGAATTTACTTATTGATAGCTTTTTACTAAAAATATAAATTGTTGAGTGATATTATTATTTACTATTTTTGTAAACTGATCATAACCTCTTTTCATGAATCATGCCTCGAAATCAGGAAATTGATTTAAATCGAAAATTTAGACAATATGACATCTTGTGATATCACCATATTAAATATAAGTTAGTTTGTGTGTTGTATGCTCGTTGTAATTTAACGACGCTTTCATGCTGCTGTGGCTAATCCGACGATGCTACAGTGGGAGCTAAATTTTGCCTATCCAGGTTTAATTAGGATAGGGCACAGGCTAAAGTTTTATTGATAGGTAACATGGCCATAAATTTATTATACTTTCTAATTGCCGGATTGTCAAACTTGTTAAAAAGTTTTAAGGGTATTATTAATTTAAAAATAACATTCAGAAGTTCAGCAAAACACGCCCATAAATCCAACCTAAAATTCTGATTAAAGTTGTAAATTCTCCTTGGTTTATTTCATATCTCATTAAAAGACAAAGAAAAAACTTGTGTCAGTACAACCCATGAAGGATTCAGTAGGGTAGAGACTGTACCAGTTCTAGGTCAACGGTTGAGCAGATAAGTGATTTGCTCGAGATCACGCTCAACCCTCCAGTTTTTCCCAATTAACATCACCCTATTCATCAAGCCTGCGTAAGACCTAGAAGAGTCTGTAGACACCACAGGGTCCATCCGCGGCTGTTGACAGATTAAATAATCTGCCACAATCGGAGTTGAACCAGGTATCTTCAAAAATTGATTACAAGCATACATGCATTTTATTTTACATCGAAATATTTTTAAAACATATGTTTTTTTCTAACGAATAAATCTGTGGCACCTGTGCATAGTGGGCTAAGTCGAATTTTGTGAATTTCAAGCTATCTACTTAGAATCGTTATTTTTCTGAACTTATTTTAAGTTCAAGATTGGAGTATCAGCCCACGATTCACAAAGGAATATCCTTCATTGCAATGGACGGAACACTTAGCGTGTTAGACACAAGGAAAGAGAAAAAAAATACGATTCTAAGCAGATAGCTTGAAATTCACAAAATTCGACTTAGCCCATTATGCACAGGGGCCACAGAAATAACGATGTTCCAACACACAGTTGTGTCAATGATACTCTTCCACTACGTAGAATTGTTAGCCAGTTTTCACGTTTTTAATAGTAAATTTAATTTGAGTTTTGATGTGAATTTTAGCAAATAGCCTGGAGAAACATCAGTAAACACTATTAAAAAACATAATAGCTTAGTATTAAGGTTTTGTAAGACTTTATAAATATGTACATAAAAAGTACAGTAAGCAATTGCCTCTTTAGTGTCAATATTTTTATTGAAAACTTTCGTGTATTTTGGTATTTGATAAAAGAACACTTCAATTCTCAAACATGTAACTATTTATTAAAACTTTAAAGTACATTAATACAAAATAATTGAACTACAAACAATTGATTCCTAACACTGTAATAATCATTCTGAGGTAGGTTCCAACCGGTTTTCCTATCTCCCAGTGTTGTCCAGATATCAGTGTTGCCAATGTGTCTCAGACACATCACTCTTCCCCTCTAAAATGGTGAGTAGGTAAGCCTCTTGGGTGGCCTGCGGTTTCTCCTTGGTCTTGTGGTGGTGGCTGGCTGAGATTCCTCAGACCAGGGTGTCTTGAAGTTTGGTGGAGAACCACCCGATGAAGTTTGAGGACTTGTTTTTTCTGGATTGGGGGACAGCAATTTCGGAGTCATGAAGGGCCTCAGCTGGGAGTTGTGCTTTCTCTCACCAGACTCCAAAATGTGTGTGTTCCTCCCACAACTTTGGTTGATACGTCCCATCTTCCAAGTTGTCCCTGTCCCTTCTCTCACCCAAACTGGTTGTCTTCCTGTGAAGAATTTCTTTGAAGGTGTTGTGGATTTTGGTGGTGTGTGTGTTTTGAGTGGATTCAAAACGTCTAATTTTGTTCGGAGTTGTCGACGCAAAAACAGCTCAGCTGGACTTATTCCCGAAGCAACAGGGGTAGAACGAAATTGGAACAAGAAGTTGCATAATTCCTGGCTTATGTCTTTTCCAGTTTCCATTAATTTCCGAAGATTCTGTTTGGTTGTCTGTACATATCTCTCAACCTGCCCGTTAGATTGAGGGTGATAGCTTGGAGTCAATATATGTTTAATTCCAAAGTTATCGCAGAATTGTTTGAACTCTGACGATGTGAATGTAGTTTGATTGTCTGTGACTATAGTCCTAGGAAGGCCATACCGAGTCAGCAGCTGTGATTTTATTAAGTAAATTGTTTTTTTAGCAGTCATGTCATTGACTATAAATACCTCTATCCATTTAGAAAAAGCATCTACCACAAGCAATAACATTTTCCCCTTAAAGGGGCCAGCAAAGTCCAGATGAATTCGGTCCCAAGGGTGTCCAGATGCTGGCCATGGTATGCATTCAGTAGGTTCCTGGTTGGCATATTTATTGCATATTTCACAGGACTTAATCTTTTCTTCAATGTCTTGGTCTAACTTTGGCCACCACAACTTACCTCGGGCCAATGCTTTAGTCCTTAAAATCCCGATGTGGGTTTCGTGAAGTGAAGAAATTAGTTGTTTTCTGAGTGTTGGGGGAATGATGACTCGAATTCCCCAGAGTATACATCCATCATGTGTAGTTAATTCTTGTCTTTTTCTGAAGTAAGGTAGAAGATGTTCATCGCATTTTCCAGGCCATCCAGTTAGTATAAAGTTATGAACTTTCATAAGGAGAGGGTCCTTTGAGGTTTCCCTTGCAATTTCTTTGATTTGCATTGGTAGGGAGTTAATATTTTCGTCAAATATTTTTGAGACAACTTCCTCAAAAGCAAAGTCCGTCTGTTCTACTTGAGTAATAGGCAGGCGGCGTAGTCCATCAACTTACATATTCCACAGTGAATGTATAATTCATAAGTAATAGGCTCTACCTTTGGAGTCTGTTTGCTGCAGTTTGTGGTATTCCTTTCTTGGAACGCAGAATGTGCATTAGAGGGCGACAATCTGTTTGTAATATGAAATTCCGACCCCATAAGAATTTGTGAAATTTTTTTATTCCATATATAATGGCAAGTCCCTCTCTTTCTATCTGTGAGTAGTTTTGTTCAGCAGAATTTAGCGTTTTGGACCCGTACATAATTGGTCGTTCAGTTCCGTCTGGGAATCGGTGTAAAAGACTTATTCCCACTCCTCTCGAGCTTGCATCCGCTGCCAAAACCAAAGGCAATTTTGGATCATAATGTGTAAAAATGCTGTCTTCTGTTAATGCTGTTGTTAATATTTTAAAAGCTTCTTGGCAGGATGGGTCCCATATAAAGGGTGTATCTTTTTTTCTCAGCCGGTTTAAGGGTGCACAGATGTCACTGAAGTTTTTTATAAATTTTCCGTAGTAATTAATCATACCTATAAAGGCTTCTACTTCTTTTACATTAGTTGGTTCAGGCATTTGTTGTAGAGCTTTTATTTTATTTGGTGAAGGGCGGAGACCTGATTTCTCTATAATGTAGCCTAAGTATTCCACTCTAGTCCTTAAAAATTTGCACTTGGATTTGTTTAGTCTTAGACCTGCAGTTTGAAGTCTCTCGAGCACTTAATGAAGCCTCTCAAGGTGTTGTTGTTCATTTCCTGATATTATTATGTCATCCATCAGGCAAGCGACACCGTCTATTCCTTGTAAAATGATTTCCATTTTCTCTTGGTAAATCATTGGACCTGAATTTATTCCAAAGGGTAGGCGCTGGAAACTATAAAGTCCAAAAGGAGTATTGATTACAAGTAATTTTTTTGTTTCTTCATCTAGTGGAATTGAGTAGTATGCTTCTGATATGTCTAATTTTGAGAATACCTCAGCTCCATTGACTTTGGTGAAAAGTTCTTCAATTACTGGAAGTGGGTATTGATAAACTTCTAGCCTCTCGTTCAATCCGGTTGAAAAATCTGCACATATGCGAATTTTATTATTTGGTTTCCTAACCACAACAATAGGTGCAGCATACTCTGAATATCTAATGGACTTTACTATGCCCAGAGCTTCCAATCTATCGAGTTCACATTTTAGTGGTTCGCGTAAGGCGAATGGAACCACTCTGGCACGACAAAAAACTGGAGTTACGTTTTCTTTCAGTCTAAGTTTTACTTGCATGTCTTTGCAGTGACCAATACCATCTTGAAAAATCTTTGGGAACTTATTTAATATCTGTTGAAGTTTTGCATCATTCCGAGGCATATTCATTTCTGTTTTCTGTTCTTCTGAGACAGAAAAGCAGTTTAATTTGTCTAAGTGTAAATTTAACAGAGGCTTGTTCCAATTCAACCCTAATAAATTCTTCCCATTAGGTGCTTTTGCTACAACAATTGGTAATTTCTTAGTTACACCTCTCCAAGTAGCCTCCACTATAGCTTCTCCCAAAACTTTGATTTTATGCCCTGAATAGCTATGTAATATTACATTTGAATTTTCAAGCGGGAATTTATTACAGGCAATCCAAGAATGTTTTGATAATATTGTGTATTTTGAACCACAATCTAGTTCAAATTCTGTAGGTTCAGTTTGACCATTTATGTTTACCAAAAGTCTGATTCTTTCTGTCTGGTTATTTGAGTTGATATTAAAAATATCTGTAATGTGATGACTGGCATCCTTATCTTTCAAAGCTTTACTTCGGCAATTTTTTGCGAAGTGGTTTAATTTTTTGCAAAAATAACACTCTTTTCCATATGCAGCACATTCGTTTATTCCATGTGTAGAACCGCAGTTTCTGCATTGAAATTTGTTTTTATTTTTAGTAGTATTTTTTGTACATGTTTGAGGGAAATTTTTCTGACCGTTTGTACTCCAACGTTTCTTTTCAGAAATTTTGTTTACATCTGAAACCGTAGTTTGTGATTTTGATATTTCTAAAGCTCCCATCAGAGTTTTAGCCAATTCTACAGATTCATTAAACGTTTTGCAATCTTTTTGTAATAACACGGTGCGTACATCTGAGCTTTTAATGTTCATGACGAATGACGTAATTAAAGCTTCCTCATAAAAATCAGCAGGAAATTGGCACTTCTCTGCCTGTTGTTTCAAATTCAGAGCATAAGAATTGAGGTTATCTGAGTCCTGGGTCATTTTGAAAAATTTACAACTTTCAGATATTGTAAATGACACGTCCTTGAAATTTTCGTCTAATTTTTTGAGTAATTCATCAACATCAAAATCGAAAGGAGCTTTAGGCTTACATATATTAATTAAAGTTTCTAATGCCTCTCCATTTAGGTTGCTAATCAACAATGCAACTTTTAATTTACTATCTTCAATGTTTGAAATTTGTAAACACGCTTGAAATTTAATGCGCCAGGTGTTCCACTTAATTAGTGATGAATCAAAAGATTCTATATGATAGAAATTTAGCTTACTTGGTTTCATTTTAGTTTCTGCTTCCGAGTTACTAGAATTCGGCATGTTTATTAATGTTCTCTTTATCCTCGTCGCCACTTTCGTGTATTTTGGTATTTGATAAAAGAACACTTCAATTCTCAAACATGTAACTATTTATTAAAACTTTAAAGTACATTAATACAAAATAATTGAACTACAAACAATTGATTCCTAACACTGTAATAATCATTCTGAGGTAGGTTCCAACCGGTTTTCCTATCTCCCAGTGTTGTCCAGATATCAGTGTTGCCAATGTGTCTCAGACACATCAAAAACCTATTACCTTTATCTGCTTTTCAATAAGATTTTTCATTACTTTAAAGGCTTCATGTTCATTGAAGCTGTAAATGACTGAGAGAAACAGTTTCTTAGAAAACTGTAAACTTTGAAGTCCTTCAAGAACTTTTGAACTAATCTAAATTTTCCAATTTCCAAGTTCAGGGTAAAACTTGGAATATCTAAGGATTTGTTATTTGTTGAGGAATTTGAATTGTTAATAATAAAGGTTAAAAGGTATCTGGCCTATTTAGCCGGTTCTACTTTGTTTTACATTCAAAGAAAACTATATTGATTTAGGTTAATATGAGATTGGAGAGATCTTTAAAAAGAATTCTGAGGACTGCTTCTGCAAATTTTTAAATGATAGCATTCTAAGTGCACGTCACTCCTTTAAAAGAACCTCCATATAAGTCGAAAATTGGCAAGTTAAGCCTTCATATTGCTTGAAGCTTTTTAATTCAGGAATGACTATTGATGGCTAAGTGAGCCAAAGTTGCGCCTGAGAAACCTCATGACTCCAGCGGCGTTGGTTTGATTCCGGTTTGGGAGAAGATCAAAATTTAGTCTAGATGAGTTATGACTTTCGCAGGTCCCAAGGGTATGTGTCGATAACCGGTAGAAAAATCCCGAATTATTTGATTTTTATATTAACGAATACTTGTACCATTTAGTACCTTTACTTTATTTATTTTGAAAATTATGTTTAATGTCCTTTCATTTTCCTGATAATGCATAATACTATAATAATAATATAGTAAAGAATTTTCATACGGTTTACAAATCTAGACCGTTTTGAGGAAAACGAGTCTATCACATAAAATGCCAAAACGACGTATTTATTTATGAGTTTTATTTCAAAGGAATATTTTCCCTGAAATTGAACCTTTTACCTTTCATTTTCCCGTGTTTTTTCATATAAACAATCTGAAACATTTGGGCGCCTTTGTGTCGAATCAAATGAAATTTTGATTTTTGTTTCTATCCTGTTTTGAGTGATCTAATTTTTAGTACTCGTACATTATTGAACATGTACAGACACTAGAGTATAGTTAGTGTAGTGTTTAAAACCTTTTCATAATAAATAAATATATGGTTTTTTGGTTCTTAGATATTTTACTTTTTGGTTTTTAAATATCGTTTGGTTTTTAAATATATTTAATATTGTTCGTATTATACACGTCCCTTATCCAACTATGGCTAATCAGATGACGAAAGGGCGGCATAACGAAGGGTTTTTTACTCTCTTTAAAAATCTCAAGTCGACCTGCCGGGCTAAGAACCCGCGATCTTGGGCTCAGTAGGTTGTTAAGCTAATTACTAGACAACAGGTCGCCCCTAATTAATATTTGTTTCAAAACTTCGACAATCCGGCAATTAGACGCCAATAATAAGTTATGACCAAGTTACAATCAATAAATTTAACTTATATTTAATACGATGATATTGTCATAAATGGCGATTTAAAGTTGTTATCAAATTCCAGATTGATAACAACTTACACTGACACTACTCCACAGGTGATCCAAAATGTTTTTCATTATTCTCGAAGAGTCTAATTTCAGATTAATTAAGCCACTGAAATATATAAAAACAAATTACAAAAATCGACAAAAACGCATGTCATTTTTTAATATTTAATCCAGCTCGAAATTTATCATTTATGAATTAGAAGAATTTCTTCTCGCTTAGTTCATTATTGTTAAATATTTATTTCTTATATAATTTGCTACAATAAACAAAAGTAATATGCTGTACCAAACATACCTGTACTAAAACTCAAAAACATTGGACAAATTTAAATGTATCTATGCGGAATCATATATACAATGAAAGAAAAAATTTACAAAAAAAACTTTCAACAGACTCACTCAGTTAAAAACCTATTGTACTAATACCGTAAGTTATTCTACAGAAGAAAATGTTTCCCTGCGGTTGGTCGTGATGAGGCTAACTTAATTTGAAAAATTAAGGGTAATAAAGACAGTCGTTAAGGGAAGAACTAATGAAGTCGTTTAGCGTTATTTATGTTTTGAAAATTATTGTCATTTATTTTCCCTTTAAAATAAATTGACAAAAAAAACTTGCTCGAAGAGAAAGGTGTAAAATATGTTTGGATTTTTTGTAGGCAATCAGACGTCAGATTTTTAGACAGCCAGATTGACCCTCTGGGGATAGAGCTGGTGGGGATATAGATCGTTTCGGGAGATTGGAAATCAGATCCGACAGGTGCAATATAAACCTATTGTCAGGGGCGGGAAAAATATACCGATGGGAGATATGTACAATGGAAAAAATGAGTTTACAATACTAGTAATTTAACACATCACAAATGTTCTAGCAAGTTTTTTTTTAATATCGTCGAGACATGTAAAATGTACGAAACAAATAGATATGGGTGAATAGGGATTCGAACCCGGGTCTTCCGCATCTCTAGTGGGGCACTCTCCCAACTGAGCTACCAGGGGTCGTAACCAGCCCATACAATTCTTTTCTCTTCACCGATTCTATATCCCCAGTTCTCGCAATTTTGGCGATGCACATTTCTCTTCAAAATAAAATTTTTTAAACGAATCACCAGTTATACATAGATGATTACTATGCATCACATAACTCGAGAGCGCGGGGATGTGGGATCGGTGAAGAGAATGGATTTGTCTGGCTGTATTACGAGCCAGGGGAGCTGAATTGGTTGGAGCACCACGACGGAGATGTGGCCCTGGACAAATCTTTTCTCTTCAAAATAAAATATTTAAAAATTATATCCTTTCTTTCACTTATTATTTTTTTAAAATATTATAAAAAAAATTATTTTTTTGTAAAAATAGATGGGGTTGAGAAATGTGCTGCGGTATGTTCTTCATGTTCAAGAAATAATTAATTTGTTAAATCAGGCAGTTGCATTTAAGTTGTAATGTATACTAAACTAGTTTTAGAGAAAATAAATGGCAGTTAGAACTTGTGATTTACCACTCGCTTTAGTGGGAACATCTGTGCATAATGGTAGTTATTTAGGAAACTGTGCAGGGTCGGCTTTACCTTATGTGCAGAGTGTGCGGGGGACGCGGTGCCGGGTTTCAAGGGGCGCCGCGAAGCGTCTCAGGGTCTCAAAAAATTTCATTTTATGTTGATCCCATAGCAAAATTTGTTTAGTTTTGATGGGCTCATTTATTCAGTTACCATCTCCTTAGGGTATTTGCCGGTTTTTCTAACACCTTGTATAACTGCAAGTGTTCAATTTTCGTTCAAGTTTCGGGCGCGTAGGTCACGATTGCACAAGGGAACGACATGGGCTACAGCTGAAACTTTACGTTCGATTTACCACATTAGAGATGAGAAGGAAATTAACGCTATAGTTATGATTAACTGATTTTCTACTAATTTAAAGAGATAAAGAAATTTCTAATAAAATTGAGAGGCAGGCTAGCTCAGGGTGTTGAGCACTCAGTTGTTATGCTGAAAGTTCCGGTTTCAAATCCGGAAAGATAAATTACTGGATCTGTTAACAGTTTGGGAGATACCCTCCTGGGACTAAACCATTCTCTATAAAATGGGTACCCTAAACCGGGTGCAAAACTGGTGGTTGAGCGTGATCTAGGACGAATCACCTCCCTGCACAACCTAGCAAACAGCTCAGTCCCGATCATGAAATGAACCCAAGACCAAGAGTGGTACAGTTTTTTTTTTTTAAAGTTCGAATCTTATTTCTGATTTCTCTGTGCCTCGTAAACTATGAATTAACTCATTGAGCATTAATTTGTAATTTTTATTTTTATTATACATATTCAAGCTATTTTTACAGATAAATTATATAACAACAGCTAATAGCACAAAAGCGTTTTTAATCAGATACACTCAATTTTTTACGATCATTCCACATTATATGTAAAATAAAATTTTATAGAATGATCAATAAAATGTCGGTTATATAATTGAGACATTATAAATAGAATATTACAGCCATTAATATTTCTGTATGAAGCACATTTCATCGCTGAAACAGCAGTGACTGATTTCTGGAGTGAGGAGTGGACTATCTGTTTTTGCCAGGAGACAGTTCGCGTATTAGCCTCATTGGATGACTGTGCTAAATAACACCTACTTGGATTCGTCTATTTTAAAAATGTTATATTGTTTTAACCATGTACAAGTTATTCAATGAGTTTTGATGTCAGTATACCGTAGATTGAATAAAGAGAAACGCGAATTTTTAAAAAAAAAATTTTGTCAAAGCTTTTGACACAGTAGACCACAATATCCTCCTCACCATACTATGAAACTTACCTCTATCAAACAGCGCTCTAGGATGATTCAAGTCTTTCCTCTCAGATGGCTCCCAATAAGTTCTAATAACCTCCTTCCATAACCCTTCCGCTGTCCTGTGGTGTCCCACAGGGTTCATCACTATCCCCCACCCGATTTGCCATTTACATAAACAACCTTCCACTTCTTATCCGACATTCCCAGTATCATGTCTATGCCGATGACTTTCTAGTGTACCTATCCTTTTCCGATCTATTACTAGCCACGGTAAAACTCCAAGATGTTCTAAATCGAATAAGTCGAAGGGTAATCGATAAAAGCTAAAGTTGAGCGTGGGCAATAGAAAGGCTATAGTAATAGGGTCAATCTACTTCCGTAAAACTATTCCCCATAATTCAATCCTCTTTCTAAACAATAATCCTATCAAATTCTACCCATCCATCAAAAACCTTGGAATTATTTTTGACCAAACCCTTTCCTAGAAAAACCAAACCTCTGAAATTTCAACCATATGAAAGTGTGGAACTCCCGGAACATTTGGAGCATGTCCTCTTCAGGGGCCCATCGTCCTCCCCCAAATGCCTTCTTTAGTCTCTCCTTGACTAGGGTTCTACCGATATTACCGATATGGGTACAGTATCGATACTTTTCTTTTCGATACCGATATTTTGGTATCGATACTTTTCTTCCGATATTTTATCGATATCGGTATGGAAAACTAAATATCGAAACAATTAACTGACTTTTTTTTTTTGTTTTCTTTTTTTTTTCTTATCCAAACGAAACCTGAATAAAAAGTTGTATATATCCTACGGCACATTCTTTCCATATTCTCAAAAAAATAGAATGATATGTTTCCTTTCCCTATATGAACCCTATTATTTTATTATTATGAATCCTATATGTACATATCACGGAAATTAATTAATAGAAAAAAATAATATATATGCATAGCAAAGAAAAATTCTTTCGATACCAGAAGAACAGAGTACTCTTTCGATATTCTAAAAATATTTTCCGATATTTCACAGATGGCTGATATCTAAATTTTTCATTATGTTATTAACCCTAACTGTGCATATCAGGGAAAGTAATTAAAAGAAAAAAAAACATATACATGCATAGGAAAAGACATTCTGTCGATACTAAAAGAATATAGTACTCATTCGATATTCTCAAAGTATCGAAAGATCTTTCCGATATTTCACAGTTGACTGATATCCGGGAAATAATTTAAAAGAAAAAAAAAAAAATATATATATATATATATATATATATATATATATATATATATATATATATATACATAGCAAAGAAAAATTCTTTCGATACCAGAAGAACAGGGTACTCTTTCGATATTCTAAAAATATTTTCCGATACTTCACAGATGGCTGATATCTAAATTTTTTATTATGTAATGAACCCTATCTGTACTTACCAGGGAAATTAATTAAAAGAAAAAAATAATATATATACATAGTAAAGAAAATTTCTTTCGATACCAGAAGAACATGGCACTCTTTCGATATTCTAAAAATATTTTCCGATACTAAATATAAAGTAAAAACATAATAAAAAATTTAGATATCAGTCAACTGTGAAATATCGGAAAGATCTTTCAATACTTTGAGCACATCGAATGAGTACCATATTCTTCTAGTATCGAAAGAATGTCCTTTCCTATGCATGTATATGTTTTTTTTTCTTTTAATTACTTTCCCCGATATGTACAGATAAGGTTCATAATATAATAAAAAATTTAGATATCAACCATCTTTGAAATATCGGAAAGATCTTTTGATACTCTGAGAATATCGAATGAGTATAAATTCTTCTAATATCGAAAGAATGTCCTTTCCTATGCGTGTGCATTATTTTTCTCTTTTAATTACTTTCCCTGATATGTATAGATAGCGTTAATAACATAATAACAAATTTAGATATCAGTCAACTGTGAAATATCGGAAAGATCTTTCGATACTTTGAGAATATCGAATGAGTACCATATTCTTGTAGTATCGAAAGAATGTCTTTTCCTATGCATGTATATGTTTTTTTTCTTTTAATTACTTTCCCTGATATGTACAGTTAGGGTTCATAACATAATATAAAATTTATATATCAGCTATCTGTGAAATATCGGAGATCTTTCGATATTTTGAGAATATCGAATGAGTACCATACTCTTCTAGTATCGAAAGAATGCCCTTTCCTATGCATGTATATGTTTTTTTTTTCCTTTTAATTACTTTCCCCGATATGTACAGATAAGGTTCATAACATAATAAAAAATTTAGATATCAACCATCTTTGAAATATTGGAAAGATCTTTCGATACTCTTAGAATATCGAATGAGTATAAATTCTTCTAATATCGAAAGAATGTCCTTTCCTATGCGTGTATATTATTTTTTCTCTTTTAATTACTTTCTCTGATATGTACAGATAGCGTTAATAACATAATAAAAAATTTAGATATCAGTCAACTGTGAAGTATCGGAAAATATTTTTAGAATATCGAATGAGTACCATATTCTTCTAGTATCGAAAGAATGTCCTTTTTTATGCATGTATATGTTTTTTTTCCTTTTAATTACTTTCCCCGATATGTACAGATAAGGTTCATAACATAATTAAAAATTTAGATATCAACCATCTTTGAAATATCGGAAAGATCTTTCGATACTCTGAGAATATCGAATGAGTATATATTCTTCTAATATCGAAAGAATGTCCTTTCCTTTGCGTATTTATTATTTTTCTCTTTTAATTACTTTCCCTGATATGTACAGATAGCGTTAATAACACAATAACAAATTTAGATATCAGTCAACTGTGAAATATCGGAAAGATCTTTCGATACTTTGAGAATATCGAATGAGTACCATATTCTTTTAGTATCGAAAGAATGTCTTTTCCTATGCATGTATATGTGTTTTTTCTTTTAATTACTTTCCCTGATATGTACAGTTAGGGTTCATAACATAATAAAAAATTTATATATCAGCTATCTGTGAAATATCGGAGATCTTAAAGATCTGTCGATACTTTGAGAATATCGAATGAGTACTATATTCTTTTAGTATCGAAAGAATGTCTTTTCCTATGCATGTATATGTTGTTTTTGCTTTTAATTACTTTCCCTGATATGCACAGTTAGGGTTCATAACATAATATAAAATTTATATATCAGCCATCTGCAGAATATCGGAGATCTTTCGATACTTTGAGAATATCGAATGAGTACCATATTCTTCTAGTATCGAAAGAATGTCCTTTCCTATGCATGTATATGTTTTTTTCCTTTTAATTACTTTCCCCGATATGTACAGATAAGGTTCATAACATAATAAAAAATTTAGATATCAACCATCTTTGAAATATCGGAAAGATCTTTCGATACTTTGAGAATATCGAAAGAATGCCTTTCCTATGCGTGTGTATTATTTTTTCTCATTTAATTACTTTCCCTGATATGTATAGATAGCGTTAATAACATAATAACAAATTTAGATATCAGTCAACTGTGAAATATCGGAAAGATCTTTCGATACTTTGAGAATATCGAATGAGTACCATATTCTTTTAGTATCGAAAGAATGTCTTTTCCTATGCCTGTATATGTGTTTTTTCTTTTAATTACTTTCCCTGATATGTACAGTTAGGGTTCATAACATAATAAAAAATTTAGATATCAACCATCTTTGAAATATCGGAAAGATCTTTCGATACTTTGAGAATATTGAATGAGAAGCATATTATTCTAATAAAAAATAAAAATAAAAGGTCTTTCACTATTTGATTGATTATCCAATGTGTGACGTTTTCCTGGCAATGGAATGTTTGTAGCCATTTGACGAACCGTGCTTTTAAACGACTAAAAATCTTCCGATACTGAGTGATATCGATATTTTTCTTTCGATATTTTCTCGGTATCGATACTTTGTTCCGATATGTCTCAAAGGCCTGGTATCGATATTTTTGGGTATCGGTAGAACCCTATCCTTGACCGTATGGCACGGAGTGTCTTCGTCTGCCTGGATTAAGTTACAGTATTTACTCAATTTATTATGTTGAATATAGCTTATTTATTGTATTGATTGGAGAGCATCTGTTCGGGAATTAAGGAGATGTAGGAATAGTTTGGATTTGAATGTGGATAAAGAAGACGCATGACGGATATCAGGTGGGAGTGAGTTCCAAAGAGAGGTAGACCGAGCTAGGAAGGACCACTCAAAAGTTTTGGTTCTGTGGGAACGGGAATAAAGATCGAAAAGGCGGGATCTTGTGCCCTGGGATTGAATAGAGGATTTGAACTGTAGGAGATTATAGATATAAGATGGATGTTGTGAGTTGATGGCTTGGTATAAGAAAGAATCTAGGAAATAGAGTCTACGGATAGAAGGAAGGAGCCACTTTAACTCATCATAGAGGTAGTTTTAAAAGATGCCGGGAACGATGGAATAACTTTATGGAGCTTTTTGATCGACGGGAAATTTGGGCAATGTGGGGTTTGTAGGAAAGGGTTTGGTCGAAAACGATACCGAGATTTTTAACAGAAGAACTGAAAGTAATAGGGTGATTATTTAAGATTAGTTGGGGAAGAGAGTTGATGGATTTAAGGAGGGTGTTGGAACCAATAAGAATGGCCTGAGTTTTAGCAGCAGTTAACATCAGTCTATTCAGGTCAGCCTAGGTACTGATCCTACCCAAGTCATCCTGAATATTAGCAAATGCAGCTATTATCTCAGAGGAGAAAAAAAATTGTTAAAATTTTTTATTTATAAGGAGAAATAAATCTGGGAAACGTCGGCATATAGATGGTGGGAACAGTGGTGGATTGATTTAGGAAGTTCATTAATGTGACAAGTAAAAAGGACTGGGGAAATACTAGAACCCTGAGCAACTCCTTTGTTCAGCTAAGGAAAAAGGATAGGGGTTGATTTGGGATGGAGACCGCTTGAGTCCTATCCGAGAGGAAAGCTTGGAGCCAGAGTATAGAGCTGTTGGAAAAGGAAAGAGCTTTTAATTTAATAAAAAGGATGGAATGGTTAAGCGAGTCGAAAGCTTTTGAAAAGTCGAGAAGAATTAGTACAGTTAGCTTTTTTTCGTCCACGGCAGTATCTATGTCCGTGGTGATTTTAACGAAGGCAGACTGTGTGGAGAGGCCAGGACGGAATCCTGATTGAAGTGGATCAAGGAGTTTGGATTGTTCCAGAAAATTTTACATTTGGGATTGAACTATTCTTTCAAGAGGTTTGGAAAGGTTAGAGCGAATAGAGATAGGACGGAAGTCATTCGAGTTTGAGGGATTAGATGATTTTTTAATAGGATGGACTATTGCTTTTTTCCAGGAGGAAGGGAAAACTGCATTTTGTAGGGAAAAATTGTAAATGTAGAGAAGAGGGGCCAGGATTTTGAGAAGGCATACTTTTAACAATTTGACGGGAATACCGTCAGAACCTATGGAATTAGAGTGGGATTTCATTAGGGAGGAGATAAGGACAATGGGTGATATGTCAGAGAAATAAAAATTGTTGTAGTTGAATGATGGTACTATTGAGAAATTGGGAGAAGTAAATTGTGAGTTATTAGAGGAGGAAGACAAGAAATGTATTTCAGCTGAGACCGGATACACTACAGGAGAAGGGCATTTATATAGGGAGAGTTTCCGAAGGATTTGCCATTTGGATTTAGGATCGGGTGCGGAGGAAAGAGCTTCATGAAAGTATTTGGATTTCGCTTGCCTTATTGTAGATTGTGTTAAGTTGCGGAGAGTCCTGAACACTTGATAATCGTCAGTCAGTCTTGTCCGTCTGTCGCGTTTCCGGGCTGCGTCGCACTTCATTTGCAGTTCTTTTATTTATTTTTATGTGCATTTGGTGTGTCATTATGTATTTATATATGTGTATGAGTGTGTGGAATTTTTACCACGTACATATGTATAACCAATATCATCTAGTTGGATATTAGAAAATAAATAAAAAAAAGAAAAAAAGACATGAAGGGATTAAATGTAAATCTCTGATAGTATTGTTTAATTATTCTTCATTTTTTTCTTTGCATAAATTTGATATATATGTAACCATAAATTGTTTCTCTTGTATAATTATTGTTAACTTATTTTAATTTTTTTCTTTCTCTTCTTCTAATCTGTTTTTAAATATTGTTATTGTAGATAGTTCGCATTTTTTTTTCATTATTATTATTGTTTATTTTATTCTTTCTCACTTACTAAATTACTTGTAATAATTAATTAAATGTAATTAATTTACGCTCTATGACATAATAGCTTACAATACCTGTAATGTTATTCTATAGGGACGTCTCCCTGAATAAATAAAGACATTATTATTATTATTAATTTCCGGAATGGCAGATAAATGACAAGAGGATTTATTGAAGGATGTTTGGACCTTAAAAGAAGCAGTGGTTTCTCAGCGGTGGTTACTTTTTACCACAGGGTCTTGCAAGCTCATATTTTTCTCACATTGCTCATCTTTTATAAAAAGAGCCATAGATATTCTCAGGCAATTTCCTCTGAAAGATGGATAGGTGTTCTGAATTATAAATTTCTAGCAAGTAGTATCTAGCGACCTTTAAAGCATACTAGTCCATGCCAAGTCTTGTTATTTATTAATTTCAAGAGGAAACTTTTTAGTAAGCTTAGAAACGATAAAATAATATAAATTTTTAATGTTTTTAGCGTTTCTTCTTCAATTTTTGTTTACTCAATAAAATAGGATTAAAATTTCTTTTTGCGAATTTAACAAATGTTAATTACTTTTTTTTGATTAAGTACTTCAATAGCAGAAATCTTTTCCCACTAGAGAGTAGGGGGTGGGAATGAGATAAACAAACTTGATCAGCTCTGATTAATAGTAGCGGAGCTTGAAGAACTAGACAGAGGAGAAGTGATGAATGACGGATGTGTGGGTGTTATTGTAAGAGCCAACCATTAATTGAGATCCTCCTGAGGCTTATCCTGCTCTAGTAAAGTGGATACCCTTCATTAAGAGAAAATGCTGGGTACATGGGCTCATTCAGTGGGACAGTGGATATATATCTACATCTATATGTGAATATAGACCTTTATACCTTCCGGGGGCTCACCCAGGCTCTTCAAAGCGGGCTACCTTTACTAAATGTAGGGAAAATTGCTACCGTGCAAAACAGTAGGCTGAAGGCACAGAAACAGTATCGTCTCTATGATACACTGATAGGGTCCAATATGCGATATTCTTCATAAGTAGGGTAGTAGTGGTACAGATTTTTTAATATCATGGCGCCTTATCAACGAATTACTATAAGGATTTGTTATTAAATTTTATATTCAACAGCTTTTTATGATCGGAATAAAATTTTAGGTAGAGATGATGAACCTAAAGTAATACTTTACTTTAAACCGCATGTAAAATGGTATCGCGGTAATGCCTTCATCATGGTAATGATATCGTGAAAAAAATTACCTGTTAATGTTTTTCCTCCGAAAAAAATATTATATAATTTACCACTTTTAAATTTAAATGTATATTAATACAAATACATATAATTTGTTAAAACTTGATAATGTCCATTTAGATTTTTATATTATTCGTAATCACTTCTCGAGATCATTATTAATTACAATAGACGTTCGAAGAATTATTACAGTGCCGACACTAAATATTTTATTGATAATGCTAAGCACAAAGTAGGGAGCAAAGTGGCTCAGTGGTAGAGCGCAGAGTTGCCGTGACGAGGGTTCAAATCCCGCTGCCGACAGACTTTTATTTTGTTAGTTTATTATTATAGTTTATTAGTTAGCAGCCGGTGACGGATCCTATGTGATTTTTTTTTTCTCCCTACCTGGCATACGGGCTTTGAGGATCCTATGGGAACTCGGATCCTCCTGGTCCTCTATATAGTGGGTACCAAACATTGAGGGAAAATCAGGTGGTTGATCTTGACCAATCACCAATCACTGGACAAATCACCTCCCTGCACAACTGCTGTCCAAGAAACAGGACAGTCTCTACCATAGATTGAATCTAAGACCCTACGAGGGTTGTAGTGGGTTTTTTTTATGAATGAAGTGAAAAAACCCAGTAAAATAACTTGTGTATCCAGGACTACAGTGAGGTTGAGAGAAGTTGTCCTAAGAAGGATGAGATTAATAATTAAAGGACATAGGACGGGGAGGTCCTGCAAGATTTGGTTTTCAGAGTAGAAGAAGTAGGGCGGACATCCTTCCCATATTCTAGGATCTACTTCCTATCGATTAGGGACTTCTTATTCATGAGGTCTTATACCGTAGAGGTTCTAGCAGTCGATAGTGACCATTTGCGATTTAATTAACATCTTATAACTATAACATCAAGGTGATAATTTCAATAGAACTTGTACTTGAAAACAATTTTCACCAGGGATTGAAACAGTAACTTTTTTTTTTTACTAAAGAGTTCAACTTTAACTGCTTAAATATGACTTTTATCAATACACGGTTACTCACAAAAGTTTTTTAATAACTGTTGAATAAAAAGGCTTGTATGAAAATGTTTTAGATTTTTGATATCTATATAATCATAAAATATTTTTTGTTAAACTTTTATTTATTTATGCTTTATATATATATATGTGTATATATATATATATATATATATATATATATATATATATATATATATATATATGTATATATAATTAAATATCCAATATTGTATAAACTAACTTTAATTATACATGGTTCTCCGGCAAATCACGTTTCTATAGAAAGGGTATTTTCATCTTTAAAATATATTTTTAGTAATCATTGGTACAACTTTGGTGATTACTTTAAAAGTTAAATTTTCATTAAATCATTTTCCAGTAAACGGTTTATGGTGACAGTTTAAATAAAACTTTTATAATTTAAGTTAGAAAATAAAGTATTAGAAATAACTGTTTTGAAATTATTTCTATAGATAAAAGTAAAAGTTAAAAAAAAAATCATTTAACCATCTTAATATAAGTAAAATTGGTATTTTTCCGTTAACCGGGCGTAAAAGTTTCTGGCAAATGTGTTATATTCTCTGAATTAATTCAAAACAAATCAAGTTTTCCTTTTTTTCTTCAGTCTTAATTTTTGTAAAAGAAGGATGAAAATGTGGAATTTAGCCAGAGCTGAAAAAGGTTTATTTTCAAGAAAAAAATATATTGGCAAAAAATGCTACATGCGATCAGAGTCATGAGATGTAAGTTCTCTTATAAGTCGACATTTTTTCAGGACCACCGATTTTTATTTTTTCCTCAAAGACAGTTCCGTTATATGATTCTGATCGTATGTTGCATTATACCATTCATATTGCCAATATACCATTCTTTTGAAAAAAAGGGACTGCATCTTTTTCAGTTCTAGCTAAATCCCAAATTTTCATATTTTTTTTTTTTACAAAAACTAAGACTGAAGAAAAAAGAGAAAACGTGCTTTTATTTTCAATGAATAGAGCACATGGTGTTGAACGAACATTCCCCATATGATCATAAGAATTTTGGCGGAATTCTACATTATTTGTTGATTTTTCGCTTGCGCCCAGCTAACGGAAAAGTACCTTAAAACTTAAACATCTAGTTTTAATCATACAAGTTGACTGTTCATCCTATACTTTACACATATAGTTTTCAAAGTTACTAACAGAAATTTAAGTTGAGCAATGAACGAATAAAATAATAGTATAATCTTAATAAATAACCTGATTTTATTTAGTCTTAAGGCGTTTCATCTACAAGTCATTCTCAATCACAACAATTTCTTGTTTAATACATCAAAAAACCATAATGTAGGGGATACACCTACATAACTAAATAAGTTAAAAGTCTGTCAAAAAATGAATTTTTTTTCAATTTTAAATGTAATTTTTAATAAAATATTTCTTTGTTTAAAATGCAGGGTCTACTGTATTGAATTTTCTGAAGTCAGTTTTGAATTGAATTCAATTTTGAACAGGAATGTGGACTATAGGGAATAAGTATACCCTGCATTTTAAACAAAGACAATCTTTATTAAAAATGACATTTAAAATTGAAAACAATTTTTTGAAGAAAATTCTGACTTTTAACTTGTATAGTTATGTACAGTATGGTTTTTGATGCATGAAACCAGAAATTGTTGTGATTGAGAATGACTTGTAGTCGGAACGTCTTAAGACTTAATAAATGAAGAATTTATTGACTGGATAATAGTTTTTTCCTTCTTAATTTGTGAAAATTTGAAGTAATTTAGACCAGTGATATACATAAATTTCTAAAATAAGCTGATTACATTCAATACCGTATGCATTTTCTGATATTTGTAAGTTTTGTTTTACAGAAATTTAAATGATTTTCCTATAGTTCTCTAAATAATTACTGTATTTTCTTTAATCCCTAAAATCACGGATCCTGTTTTCTCCACTAGCGTCCAATTTCCCTCACATAGAATTCCTTTTCGTCGAAATTTCATGCAAATCAAATCCTCTCCTATAGGTTGTAGTGTATCGCCCTCCTTTAGTCCCTTTTGATCCTATCTTCGAGTCTGTCCTTTACAACCATGTTCCTCTCTACGATCACACTATAATCTCCGTTGGCTTTAATACCAATGTCCTGGCCCAATCCAATGATAAACTGTACCTTGAAAACCGTTTTACTATCTGCACCTCTCCATTGTCCCATACTCTCCTACACATCACACTTTCCTATCTGACACCTGGTTAGACTTGTTCATCATTGACTCATCGCAGAGACTCCTTTATTCCTCACAATTACCTGCCCTTTTTCTGTCCTCTCACGATTTAATCCAAATCTCATATAATATCCTAACTCCAGAAATCCAACCGAAAACAATAACTTTTCGCAACCTAGATGGACTCACCCCTGAAAATATATCTCCTTCCCTCGAAATCCTGAATTGGAACCAAATTTATTCCTGTACCACCGTCGATTCAATGGTCGACATACTCACTGCCAATCTCAAAAGCATCATGGGTACCCATGCCCCACTCAAATCTTCAACCTTCCGCCACCATCCTGCTCCTTGGATGTGTCAAAAAATTAAAGACCTGCAAAGGAAACGTGAAGCTGCCCGTAGGCGCTTTAGACGCGCTAGGCTTACTGAGGACTACCAAGCGTTCAGGGCTCTTCGCAATTTGACACAGTCTACAATCAGACAAGCAAAATCCAAATATTTCCACGAAGCCCTTTCCACTGCTCCCCATCCTAATTCTAAAAGGCAATTCCTCCGAAAGCTCTCCCTCTGCTATCCAACATCCTCCAGAGCCTTTCCTGCTTCTCCCGATGAAACGAACTCGTATTTTTTGACTGCCTCAATTAACATATAAAATCCTACACCTCCGTCTTTTCACTAACGCCATCTTTCAACCCCGACAACGTTTATTTCTTAAACATTTCACCTACAGACATTATTTCCTCCGTTCTCAAATCTCGCTCCAGTTCTACCGGCTCTGACGAGATACCGGTCAAAATACTCAAACTATGCCTCATCGATATCCTGCCTGGACTATAAATAAAACCCCTACCCCATTATCTCCCAAGGACTACCGGGCCAATCTCCATACTTTTCAACCTTTCCAAACCTCTCGAAAGAATAGTCCAGTCTCAAATATCAAATTTTCTCGAACAGTCCAAACTCCTTGATACGCTTCAATCAGCCTTTCGTCCTGGTTTTTCCACACTATCTGCCCTCGTTAAAATCACCACGGACATACATACGATCAATTAGTTCCCTAAAATTATTCCATGAATCTAGGCTTTCCCTTACACAACCTACCCGGAAGCTGCTCGTATCATCCCTCATCTTTCCCCACTTCGACTACTGTAGTGTGGTATAAGGGGGCCTCTCGAACATGCTTGAGTGCCGCTTAAATAGGATAATGAACTGCACTCTAAGATTTGTCCTTGGTACTCCGAGGCGATAACGGTGAGGTCTCACATCACTATGATGAGTTAAAGTGGCTCTTCCCTCCCATCCGTAGACAATATTTCCTTAGAGTTTTTCTATAGCAATCCATCAACTCGCAACACCCTTCATATATCTATGTGTTGATGAGCCTCCGGTCTCTCTCATGCAATATAAAGTAACTTTAACTGAAAAAAAAAGGACGATTGACCCCGAATAACCTACCTCATCGTGTACTTAACCTAATAACATAGTAGTGGTACATACTATTTTTACTTTTCGAAAAAAAAAATGAAAATTAAGTTTTAATTTTTTTATTATTAGATTACTTAAAGATTTTATCAAAGTTCTTTAATGTAAATAATCACTCTATGTATCGAAAATTCATAAAAACATCATGATACAAATAGCAAAATTTAACATAGATACAGATACGAAAATGTAAAACAGAATATATCTACTGCCCCTGTGAATAAGTGGTAGGTAAAGTCAGATTTGCTCCAGAGAGAGAATTAACTGCTTTCAGATAACAGGAATCGTATCATTCTCGTAGTTTTTGTCTTGAAATGGAGTTTTAATATAAGCAATAACTTTACCAAGCCCCTTATTAACTACGAAAATAACTCGATTCTGCTTAAACAATCAAACAGTTATTCAGCAGGGCTGTATATATATTCAACAAGATTAGTGCATGTTTTTTACTTCTGTAGAGTCATATAACCTATAAAGTCATTTTCAGGAGATTGAAGTAAGGCATGCTAATTTTAGTTTCTGATCTGCTTGAATCGTCAAAACTTTGGGTAGTTGTTTTTATTCTGATATGTGGGAGACTATGATGGAATCGTGAAGAAAAACGTTCTCTCTGATTTCCGATGAAGAATACATTTTCTGCGATAAATTATTCCCGCTATGGCTTCATCTCAAGAACAAAAAAACTTGCTGGCAGTAACTGATGTGCTGTCAGGGGCAGTCGCTCTCTGATGTTGAGGACCAATGTGTCATTTCCACTTTACTTGTGGCTCAGTATATCAATTCTCGAGGAAATCAGCTAATTATTTATTCGATAAAACCGAAAATAGGTCAGATCAGTTTTTTTAATAAAAAAAAAATAGTTTTTCAAACAAAAATTTTAAATATTAAGTTTTGGCGTTGAGCGAATTCTGTAATAGAAAAGTCGTAAACTAGAATACAAGACCGATTGAGGAGTTTGTTCTATATCTTAAGGAATTTTATTGCTTGCCGTTAAACCATTCGTTCCAAAATTTAATGGGGACCGAGTCCGAATGACATTGTACGATTTAATAATTTTATCTCAATTCAACTCAGACTAGACACAAATCTATATCCAGTATCAAGTACCAGAACTTATAGAGGGTGTTTTTTCCTAGATTACGCTCAACAGCCCCAGGTTTTCAGCTGTTAAGGGTAGCCGCTTTGCAGAGGCTGGATGAGCTACAGGAGGACCTCCAGATCCTATAGGGTCCATCCCCGGCTGTTAACAGCTTAAATAAATTATTTGTCACAACCGAGTTTGAACCCTGGATCTTTGGTAAATCAAATCAGCGTTTAAACAACTGAGCTATCCCGATATCAATAATTTACTTCAATTATTTTTTATTTTTTAAATTTCCCATGGAAGCATTCCCTCAGTTAGTGAAATTGAAAATGCTTTAAAAAAAGTTATTACAAATCTTAAGTTTAAAGAGTCTTAAGATGAAAATAGATTAGAAGACATTACATAAATTTCTCGCGATGATTGACCTGCAAGGAGCTTAGTATTAATTTTATGTTAAGTAACATATCACTCCTCCAAAAGAATAATGCCGTTACTAAAAATAAAAAATTTCAATAGAGGTGAAAGTTCTATGTCACTTAAAAAAATTATAATTTAGCTATTGGTAAAGCAAACTATTCCTATTGCAATGATGGTATTGAAATTATTTAATTAACCATAAGAAAATTTTTAAAAAACTTTATACTTTTTTGATTTTAACGTATGTCATTATTCTCATACAACTTTAGGTTTATAAGCATTATACAACTCAAAATATGACTTTATTACAAAAAAAACAAAACAAGAAAAACATGTTGGAAACGGAATAACAGCTATTTGGTTCCTAAATTAACCAATCAACCAATTCAATTTCTACTGAAGACTCAACTAAAAATTCCAAAATTTGAGTTATGCCGTTGTTCTTTTGAACGAGCGATATTAGAGACTATTGTATAGTCTCATCTGGTATAGAAGTGGCAATGCCAGAATCTTTTTTTTCTAAATTTCCTCATGCATAATAAAATAAACTCCGAATAAAGGATGAAATGAGAGGCTGAGAAGAAATTGATGATAATTTATGGGATGTAAAAAAAGAAATAAAAAAAAAAGCCCAGACTCGTTCTGGCACATCGCCAACAGTCTGAGCCTTAGGGTTTTAGGGAATATTCCAGAGTAGGTAATGCTTCTTTGCGGGGATTTCCTGAGGTAAAGAGGGAAAAACACGGGGAAGGTGGAAATCCGGGATTTCGAAAGTCCCCTTCGTTCTGGTCGGCTTACTTCTACTTTAGTGAGTCGGTAAATATGGTATTGTTTCATCGTTTCAGTTTATGTTCCATTCGGAATCTTATTAAACGAAATCAGAGAAATAATATTTTTTATTATTCTGTATACAATAACTAATAATTTATGTTATCAAGGATACATTGGCAGAGATTTTATCAAAGATACATTGGCAAAGATTTTATCAAAGATTCTTCTTTATCATTAATATCCCCATTATTTCTTTGTATATTCCACTATTCCTCTCTATGTCAAATACCATTTATTATATCTGTACCTCAGAGGTAAACTATCGTAACTGTCATTTTTCAAACTTTACAGGAGAGCAGCTTTAATGTTAAATTTTCATTTTTATTGTTGTTCACGGTTTTCAGTGATAATTAGAGGTCATCAAGATCAAGATCAATGATGACCTCTAATTATAATTGAAAACCGTGAACAACAATAAAAAGGAAAATTTAACATTAAAACTGCTCTCCTGTAAAGTTTGAAAAATGTCAGTTACAATAGTTTACCTCTGAGGTACAGATATTAATTTATATTATTGTCTTTTTGAATTACTCGATAATACTCTCTAATTATAATCTCTGTTTTTTATATTCATCTAAACGGTTTCCCATTATTATTATTTTCATTCATATCTCATGATATTTAAATGTATTTCTATTCTTTACAATGTATCATATTTACTCTGTCTGTATCTTGTATATCTAGCACTGAAGAAGACCTGCAATGTGGGTAGAAACGTTTGCTTTCAAATAAATAGTTCTTTTTACTAAAGATAAATTTTCCTGATCTCCACTCGGACTATTTTCTTCCTCATATATTCCAGGTAAACTAATATAGTTGAAGATATACGGAAAATTATTTGCTTGAAGAGCTATTTTAATTTAAAACTATTATCAATATCTACTGTTTTAAGAAAATTTAATTTGGGTGATTTAAAAGTCTTTTTGAAAAATTCTTTCAGAATATCTGTAAATTTTAGGTTTTACTCCGGAATTTACCATCTCTCTTTCCTTTACAATGCTTAACTCTTTATCTTTGTTCGAAATTTTAAATAATTGTAATGTAATTTCTTATGGGGTTTGAGTGTTTTTTCTTCTCCTGTTAAGTCAAACAGGACGGGATGGTACGACAGGTTAGTAACCTTTCTAATAAGAGTGGAAAAGTCGATGGTCATTCGATGGTAAGCAACGAAATAAGTTTTAACTAATCCAGGCTGGATTCGAACCTATCCTTTATTAGTATAGCTCAACCAAATTTTTCCCTCTCCAATAACGTTATTAACACTATATAATATGAAATATTTTGTTGTAAAAAGTTTAATTTGGTGAAAACGACTTTAACAAAGGGAATTTTTAATTAAAAAAAACATCCTATCGCAACATATTTTATTAATATTTAATGCCTCAAAAGCGGAAAAGTCAATTTCTCCTGATCCAACTCCACTTATATTAATTATTACATTACATTACAATATTGGCGCGACAGACTCATAAAGAAGTCCTTGGCCTGCTCAACAGCTCTTCCCCAATCGTCCCGATCGCCTGCTCGAGTGATGGAGACCTTGCTCAGCCTCAGATCTACACAGACGGCATCCTTCCATCTAGTTTTGGGCCTTCCTCCAAGTCTTACTCTATCCGGATTTCCTATATACAGCTTTTTAGCTGTCCTTTCTTCCTCTATCCTATATACGTGGCCCAGCCAGTTAATGCGTTGAATCCTGATGAAGCTCAATATCGTTTGGTCTCCATTAAACTCACTCAGCTCCTTGTTCCTTCTGATCCTGAGTTGGTCGTTTTCTCGCACTGGGCCGAATATTTGCCGCAAGTCTCTTCTTTCGAATCTATTCAGCTTTTCCACGCTGGATTTATTCAGTGTGAGTGTTTCACCAGCGTATGTCGCTACTGGCCTAATGATGGTTCTATATATCATCAGCGTGGACTTTAGGCTAAGGAGCTAACTCCTCAGGAGCTTTGAGATCCCAAAACATGCTTTATTAGCTGATACTATCCTGGCTCTAACTTCTTCCTCCTCATCCAAATTTTCGTTTATACGGCTTCCTAAATACTGGAAACTTGACACGCGTTGGAAAGTGTATTTTCCAAAAGCGTAGCTATGAGGTGGTCGGTTTTGTTTCCTATTCTTTATTACCATGACCTTGGTTTTCTCCTCATTCACATGTAACCCCATTTTTCCAGCTTCCACTTCCAGCCTCTCAAAAGCTTCTTTTAAGAGAATCTACAGAATAGATTGCTTCATCAATTAATATAGCCAGACCCACATTATTTGTCTTTAATACCCTTTATGAGTTTAATCATAGTATTCCAATGTTCTGTAGAATATTCGTTTAAACATTTCCTCTTTATATGTTCTTTTTAAATCAGAGAAAAAGTTATTATGTTATATTATAAGATCTCGAGTAGCAATGCAGCTCAAGGTGTAGGGCGCTGAGCTGTTATGCTGAAGATATAGGGTTCAAACAACGATAAATTATTTAATCTGTTAACAGACACGGATGGACCCTATGGGATCTGAGACCCTCTTGGGGCTCGCCCAACCTCTATAAAGTGGATACCCTAATTAGAGCGATAAACAAAGCCGTTGAGCGTAATTTCGGACTAGTCATTTCACTGCACAACCGTTAGCCTTGAGCAGTACAGTCTCCACTATTTACTGAACCCATGAATCTTTATGGGTTTGAGTACAGTTTTTTTTTAAAACAAAGCGTATTGTATTTATTAGCCAAGTGAATTATTTAAAGAACACACATTTAATCAGTCGAATAAGGAAAGGCTACGTATGTTTCAAAGCAGGCAAAAAAATAATAAAAAAATATACGAGGATATCAGTTAGCCTTTTAAAAATAGTCATTATATAAGCGACATAATCACAATACAGTGACAAATAATTGTAAAGGGCAACGTCAATAACAACAATATGATTATTCCAAATCTTATTTAGCATGACATGTATATTTAGCGTGTAGATTATGGTACTCAATTAAAGAATATCAGTGACCCAACACCCCCATCTTGTTGAATAAAGGCAGGACGGTGTATCTGTATCAGTAAGCTGACTTTTAAATTCAGACATAGTTTTTTGTATTTTAAAGAGAAGAGATACCCCCCTCCCCCCGCCGGGATTCGAATCCGGATCCTCTGTCTCTCCGTCACTTTCACGGAAAATCTTTTCTCTTTAAAATAAAATATTTAAAAATCAAAACAGTTGACCAATAATTATAAAAACTATAAATATTTTTTTATATTTAAGTGGATCTTTGTTTTCTTTTCTTTTTCACTCCCAATGCTTAAAATCAATGGAGATTATGATTTATTAGAACATTTACGTTGTAAACGTGTAACTAAGTATGAGGCTATAGCGTAACAATTAAGATACCTAAAATATAAGACTAATTAAATTTATTTATTTAAGGATAAAACCATTAAAACTATTAAAAAGTCAAGATTGTGGTTAAAATGACAACAGTATTAAGGTAACAAGATACTGAGGAGAAACACGAGCCACAGGTCTCTGTTCTCAGGTTTCAAATCTGGGTTAGGTCTTAGGTTAGCCTCTATGATTATTGTCGAGAAGAAGCTCAATCCTTTGACACAACCTAGACCTTGGCAAGACTTGATCGTAATAGGCTCTAAAAGAAAGCATTCTCTAGTAATAGTTTACTTGATTTAACAATAATTATTCGGCAATGGTTGTTGAATTGAAATCAATATTATTGGTGAAGCAGGGATCTAGGGTGATAATGATATGATGCTATTTTCTTGAATGTATGATTTTCATGTCGGAATAAACCATATTGTGTTCAAAATTATCGAAGGGTTTATTATTGTATGGGTAAGCCCCAAATTTTCCTAAATCAAATGCGCACACAGACCTTAGCATAGGTTTATTTTTTATGTTGAGTGGAATCAGCAATCTGAAGATTTAATGGTAATTAAATAGGCCAGGATTTTTTTTCACATTTTTAATATTGTTTAACTTAGCTTTTTTGACCTTGTATAGTATGTAACCATGTATAGCATACGAGTATAACAAACAATAAAAATAACCTGTACCACTACAGTCTACAATCTGTTTTCGAGCATACAGTTGTTTGTTGGAAGAAGATGATCATACCAATATCACGTTGAGTACCTACATTTTCCCCAATTACAGATAAAAGGATTAAAGATTTTGTGTACTTGTACACTTAGGTGATCGTAGATAATGACGGGAGTGCTTAAGTAAAGAGTAAAGACCGATGCTATTTTGGGGTAAGAAACCCATGTGCCATATTCTCTCCAGACAGACTGGACTCCACCAAGAAAAAAAAAACAAAAAAAAACTATCAGAAAAATCTTGAATATTGGTGGAAATGGTTTGTGGAGGCCTGGACCAGTCACCGGATAGTTGAGTCCCAATACTAATAAATAAATAAAGGGTAAACGATTTTTCATTTTATAAAACCCAGGTGAGCCCAGGAGGGTCTCAAGGTCCAACACAGTTGATCCACAATAAATTTAAAAAATCTACTTCAGCCCGTCTCAAACTCAAAAACGAAGAAAAAGGGTCTCTGAATTGCTGATTAATTAATTAACTGCTTATTGTTTATTTAAATATATTTTGTGTTTTTTATCTTAATAATTTTGTTATCGCGTATTTAAAATTAACAGAATGACAGTTTGGGAATGGCCATCTTCAAAAAAATAAGCTATGGAATACTTCTAGAAGTTTGGAATAATTTGAAGCACGAAATTATTTGAAATGGGCCGTGAAATGGATTTTGATAAGAATAGAAATGGAGATGTCTTCGTCTAAAGTGTTGGGAAAACTTTTATATAAGAAGAGGAACCTCATTATTGCATTTTGTATATTTCAATTTACATTAATATGAATCAGATGGAAGGTGTTATCAGTGTTCATCTTATTAATAATTGCGGATAACAGCTCTGCAGACCGGCTAATACATCATCATCATCACCAAGTCCTTCTCTACCGATCATGCTTTGTGAGTTTTTGGTTTTTACTTTCGATTATTGTTATCCAGAAAATGGGTTATCGGCCCATACACCTATCTCTGTTATGACGGGCTGCCGCTTAAAGGGTATACAGACAAACCCTTCTTCCTGCGTCACCGTTCTTGGTATTCTGGATGAGGCAACTTCCTAATTGGTTGCAAGGAGAATGACTCCTCCTTTTTCCGGGCTTGGGACCGGCAACTATCTCTGAAAGGCAGTTGGTTGTGTTCCTGTTAATACACAAGTACCAAATCAGCGTAGCTGTGTAGAGAAACAAAATTTGTTAATGTACCTAAAACATTAATTTTAAAACCGTTTTTTTCTTTTCCAATATATGTCTATATGTACTCCTGCCACAGGGCCTGATCGCCTGGACAGGCCTCCACACCGGCGGAAGACCGTCCTGGAGCAAGACGAGCGAGGAGATGCGAGGCCTGAGGATGGACCAGTCGATGGACGTGCCCAGCGTGCTCGCGAACCAGCGCGAGGTGGACGGCGAACTGGAGGGCTTCAAGAGCCGCTTCTACCACGTGGACCCTAACGATCCGGAGCAGTCGGCCAGGGTGCTCACCTACTTTAAGTGAGTACTTGTTGGATAATACATGTTTAATATTGTTGTACAGTAGTTGTTGTTGTTTGTTCATTTAACGTCACTTTATGCTGCTATGGCTAATCGGACGATGCTACAATGGGAGCTCTAAATTTTGCCTATCCAGGTTTAATTAGGATAGGGATTTTTAACGAGTACCTGACATCGTACAGGCTCGGGACCCCCGTTTAACGTCCCTTCCGAAGGACGGCGTAACTAAGGATTTTTTACTTCCTTAAAATAATCCTAGGGCCACCTGCCGAGCTACGAACCCGCGATCTACAGTTGTACAGCGTTGTACAGTAGTTGTTATTGTTGATTTGTAGTATGCTTTGTCGTTACTAGTTCCCTATCCTTGTACAAGTTCCCCGATTTGTGGTATATCCTTCTCCCTAATATGTTGGGTTGTCAATAAATATAAATGTTGAGAATAAAGATTTGAAAACTTTTACTTGTCTATTTATAAGTTTGCTTCAAAGGCTCTAGTTTCGAGTATCTTGCCATTGCTTGCATTTTCTTTGAGTTCCGATGATGTTGAAAGGGCCGATTCGATCATGAAATTATTAGCTGCCTGACCCTTTTGGTTCATACCAAGGAAATCTGGGTGAGGCAAAATGATATTCGTATGGAAGTAAAGATACGTAACTGACAATCCTATTTGGATTTTAAAGTCCATCAACGGGATAGTTGATTTATTTTGAATTTGGATTGGATTGGATTGGAAGCTGCAAGAATCACCCTATTCGCCTGAACATCAGAGGTAAAGGAAGATGAAGTTGCCTTAAGCAAAGTAAGTGTTCCGAGAAGTTGTGTAAGTGGTGACCTCCATCTTGCAGCTTTATGATGAGTGTCGAAACAAACAGTTTTCGGCAAATGAAAGAAGATGAGACCCCTATAGCAATTGAGACACTTCACCGCATCGAAGTAGATACAATTCATACCGTCTTAGTTCTCTCCTTCAAAGAGCCTCTCTTCTTCACCTTCTTCTTCCTAAGAAGAAAGCAGTCCAATTATGCGAGAGCCTCAATATTTCTTCAAAGGATCTTAGCGTGAAACGGAATCTTTTTGAAATTAAATAAGAGGAAAATATCTCTAGAGATGGGAATTTGGAGTAATTAGCAAGATGGTGGGGAGGGAGAATTGTTTCCGCTAGATTACTTCCCTCCGTCCATCCCCTCCCTACCGCTGCCGACCAATGGGAAGGCTTGCATTTCGCTCTAATGAAGGGTTCGCTATAGCGTCCAATGAGCTGGCAATTAACGGGGCGGAAGGACTGGACGAATATAGAAAGATTTATCTGAGGAAGCAAAATCGGATGCGGAAATCGGAGAAATGCGGAATTGTAAATAGTGCCATTTGGGGAATCATAGAGCTTAAATAAAACGAGGCGAGGGGTAGAATAATTTATATAACTGGTTCATAACTTCATTGAAAATTAATTTTGAAATGATCGGGCAAGACTAAAGTAACGATTCATCAAAAGAAAAATAATGGTATACTTTAAAAATAACTTAGATCAAAATCACTCTACGCTATTTTTTAGTAATCGACTAGACCAAAGTAACGGTCATCCAAAGCGAAACACGGTTTTTCTCCAAGTAACTTGTTGAATTTAAAAATAACTACATTCCAAACTAATTTGGAAACAATCAATTGGGCTAAAGTAGTGAGTAAAGGAAAAATGTTTAACTTAAAAAAGTTTACGACGGAGTAACTGGTTGAATTAAAAAATAACTTCATCCAAATCATTCAATATAAATTTTGAAATAATCGGTTTTGAACAAAATAGCAGTTATCCAAAGCGAAACATCGGGTTTAGCTCAAAGTAACTGGTGGAATTTCAAAATTTAATTGATTCAAATAAATCGAAACTAGTTTTAAAAAGATCGGTTAGACTGAAGTAACGGATATTCAAAGCGAAACGAAGGGATATAGTTCCAAGTAAGTAATTGAATTTAAAATATTACTTTTTAGATTTAGATATATAGCTAATTTGGCAATAATCAGTTAGATTTAAGTAACTTGAATTCAAAAAGGTTTAGAAATGACGATAATCAGACCTTTGGCTGAATTTTTAAATAATAACTTAATTACAAACTTATTTTAAAATAACCAGTTACCCTTAAGTAGCGAGTAACTGCTAGAAACGAGTATAAACTAATTTTGAAATAATCGGCAAGACTAATGTAACAAGTAACCAAATAAGATATACGAGTTGAGCACTGAGTATCTGGTTGAGCTTAAAATAACTTGATTCTAAATTAATCTTGAAGTGATTGGTTAGACTAAAGTAACAGGTGCACACCAAGGCGGACATTGACTGACGGGAGAGGGCCAAGGCGAGTTTCCAGCGCCTTTAAACTGGATCATTCGACTAGGGGAGGAAACCCCGACAGATAACTCTGGTCCTCCAGGTTGGGGGTTGGACGCGGAGCCAACAACCCTGTTCCGTAAAAACTGTAAGTGTTTTCAAGAAAATGTGGAGGCCAGGCCCCTACAAGAGCTGTAGAGCCACGGAAGAAGAAGACAAACTTATTTTAAAATAACCAGTTACACTTAAGTAGCGAGTAACTGCTAGTAACGAGTATAAACTAATTTTGAAATAATCGGCAAGACTAATGTAACAAGTAACCAAATAAGATATACGAGTTGAGCACTGAATATCTGGTTGAGCTTAAAATAACTTGATTCTAAATTAATCTTGAAGTGATTGGTTAGACTGAAGTAACAGGTATTCAAAACGAAACGACTGGATTTAGCTCGAGTTTAAAATATTACTTTTTACCTTTAGATAGGTAGTTAATTTGAAAATAATCGGATAGACTTGGTACATATTATATACATATTGAAATACCAAATCATACTTACACAGATTTCACATAAAAAACGACAGTACTTGCTCAATAGACAATGAAGAAAAAACATTTAAATATATGACTGCCAAATGTATGAAGGACGAAGGTCGAATTATCTCCACAATATTAAGAGGGAAAGTTTGACCAGTTGCTGAACATGACCGATACAATATATTTCGACCCGAATTCACTAAATTTATTTATAGTATCGATTTCGAAAAGTTGACATCCATCTAAGAGTAATCATACAATGTAAAACTTAGATTAATTATTGTAATATTAATTTTTTTAATTTGTAATAGCATGTAGATATGTTAGATTAATCAAATTGTGGTTAATGTGGTTAGTATACTCAAGTATGGAATGTGCTAATAAATAAACGGTCCTTTCAAAGGGTTACTTTGAAAGGGGAAAAAAAAATGGACTTGGTACGTGGGTCCAAAAAGGTTGGGAAATGTCAGTTACGATTTCAAGTAACAGGTTGAATTAAAAAAATTACTTCATTCAAAACTAGTTTTAAATGATCGGTTAGACTAAATTATCTGTTATCCGCAGCGAAACAACGGGGTTTTGCTCCAAGTAAATGGTTGAATTAAAAAAATAACTTTATTCAAAATCAATCCAAGCTAATTTTAAAATGATCGGTTACAGTAAAATAACGCGAATGGGTATCCAACGCGAAATATAGGGTTTAGCTCCAAGTAAATGTTGGGTTTAAAATATTAATATTTACAATTACATACAAATTAGCAGAAACAATCAGTTGGATTTATGTAACGCGTATCCAGTTAGTATGTATGTAACGGTTGTGAGTTAAAAAATAACTGAATAGGTGGTGGCGGGTTAACTCAATCCGTAGATCACTCTTTTGCTGAGTCTTGGGTTCGAGATCAGCGTCAGCAGGTAAAAATCTATTATGTTAACAATCTTAGGTCGACTCTGAAACCTTCTTGGGTTCATCCAGCCTCTATAAACTAAGTATCTACAATTGGAAGTTTCACTACCCTTCACAAATATCGGCTTAGTAATCCTCCAGTTTCTAACATGTACTGACCTTAAGTCATTCGTGGGTTTATAGTTTGTGTGTTTATTCCAAAATGATGAGGAACGGAAATTCATTTTCAATATGATTATGCTATAAATTATTTTTTCTAATTAATAAATCCGCACTTACGGTCTATTTTTTTATTTTATTTCTCTCTGCCTCTTAGTAACAAAGTCAAAATTCGTAATAAGGCCTTACCTATAGATGTAAATTATGTATCCTTCCAAAGGAATCCTTTTTAGCCATAAAGTATACAGGCCTTTGCCCCTGGAACAGTCTTTGTAATTTGTAACCTTAGAAATTCTTGGATCCATTAACGGCATTAATCATTCAAGATGTGCTGAAAAAGTTTTTTATTAGTTTTTACAATTTTCTACTGCTTAGCAGAAAAAATGTTTTTTCTCTTAATCTATATTTTTTTAAAATTAGCGTGATTATAGCGATTATATCATAATATAGTCTGAATATAGTGTATATAGTGTGATTATAATGAATTAGTTTTCTATCGAGCTTTTATATGTTTGAGTTAGATTGATTAAAAACATACAATCTTTATCGGCACAGAAATTTAGACGTAAATTCTTTATCATGACCTTAAGGTTAGAAAAGGTTCAGGATAGAAAAGTATAGGAAAAAAATTCTTCGATTGACAGCTGGATTGAACAAATTTGATTCGACCAGTTGTCTTATTTCTTTGCTTATCGAATGTTCATTTATTATACACAAGTATTTGGGATAGAATTTCATAATTTTAACTTCTATGGTCATAAAAAATAATGATTTTTTGTATTCAAGCTCCATTGTTTAGAAAGGTTTTTATATTTCCTATGATTTTAAAAAGATAAATGTCTTCCCAAAAATGGGTCATGTCTTCCATTTCTCGCTTTTGAACAGAATGAAACTGATATAATCCTTGTTGAACAAAGTTTTAAAAGCTTCAATTTCCCATTGTAAATTGTAGGTTGGAATGAGAAGGCTTATTTTATCGAAAATAGAAGAGAATTTTCATGAGATTAATATCTCGTATGAGTTGAATCCGATTTACCTAGTGTGGGCTTATGAGTGCATAAAATGGGAATCTGATAATTGTAGGACCATGTGAAAGGACTTCTGGGTAAACTAGATCCTACAGGCATCTGATCTGTTGTTCGATGAATAGAGGATGTACGAGGGTGATGTTTGATCCGATTGCATGAAATTTAGATGAAAGGAATGAACTAACAAAATCATAAGCTATATCTAACATATAGGGGCGTATTCAAATGGGATTACAGTTTACTGTTTCAATAGAAAATGAGTATCACTAGCATGTTATCAGGAAATGTTTATCTAATAGAAAACTATGGTAAAAACAGTAGTTGGTAATTTACAATGATTGTTAAAATAAACGAGAATAATTAATTAGGATCGTACCTAGGTTCTACACTCCTCTACCCTGCATCCATTATTAATATTATTGATACACATTTTAGAACCTTTAGATTTCAACACATTCCAGATTCTATTTTTATTATTATTGCTGGCAACCCAGGGAAATAATGAAGGATTTTATGTTTCCTTTGTAAGACCACTTCAAATAGTAAACCGTTTATGTTTTACTTTTACAAATGTAAATATTATTAATCCCCTTCCAGACAAAAAAGTTGTTTTATCTCTGCAATACGTAGAAATAATTTAGTCTTTATTAAGATGTCAAAGCGTGATTTGCTCACACATTTTTTTTACCAGTTCAAACTCCGCCTTAACGTCCAGAATTATCAACCAAGTCTGGAGCGAAGGCAGTATAAGTGAGTGCACTGTTAGAAGTATAAGTGAGGATGATTTGAGACTTGAAGGAAAAGAAGGTCGTGGAAGATGTTCAGCTCTTGATGACGATGTTCTCCGAGCTTTGGGGCAAAAATCCCAGGATAGCTATTAGAGAACTGTCAGGGAAATTTGAGGTCCGCAAATCGACCTTCATTGACCATCTCAAGGCGAAAAAGCTTGAAAGTTAGTAGAATTTATCCAACGGCCTTCTTTGTCTTCAAGGCTCCTCAAGTCTCAATCTCGAAATCTCTGGAACCACCGTTGAGCTGCCCAAACGCTTACATTGCATTCGTCCCAGACTTGGTTAATACTTCTGGCCGTTTGGGTTTGAGTTTGAACTCGTTAAACAAATTTATTGAAGATTGGATTATTTCCAAGTAGCAGAATTTTAAAAAGGTAAACGAACGTTGTTTGAAAGAAGATGAATAAGGGTTTATATTTATA
>CM073760.1:51636982-51762162 GCA_037127475.1 Arma custos
AGCAGAGATTGCTGGTATCGGAATCGAGCCTTCGGTTCGCTATCTCTTATTATTATCATCATCATTATATAAAGGAATGTGACTAATAAGTTTACTATGGTAACAGCCGTAAAAATCGGAGTGAAATTTAAATCGTTTCCACTTCCGTATAATATTTGTAAAGGTCATCTTTCATTTGAATTTTACTGATACGGTTGCCAACATCTGTGATATAAAAAATTGGGGAGGTAATTCAAAGTCGTGCATTTTTATTGAACAGTTGAAAGAAGTGGACTTTGTAATCAATGCGTGAAAGGTTAATGAGCTTAAAATGACGTTTTATAATGTTGATAGATTCATAAATTTTATAATGTTGATAGATTTATACACTAAATGAGGTAATAAAAAATAAATTGAGTTTCTCTGTAAATTAAGAAAATTTACTTTTATTATAGCAATATTTTTCTAAACCATTTTATTTTATAGTGTTATCTGTAAAAATAGGTATCTCACAAACTAAGAAAAATTTTCTTCATTAAATTTTCAATAAACAAACACAACTCAGATTAACCTCCTAGTTTTTATATCACTGATGTTACCATAGTAACCATATGAGTAAAATGCAAACGGAAGACGTCTTTTACAAATATTATATGGAAGTGGAAGCGAATTAAATTATAAAATAATACAAAGGTATTATTTGAATTATTTGTAACTGGTTTTCTGCAGTATCATACTTTATATTCTTTGATTCATTTATTTTTATTCTTTACAATTTGTATGCATGAGTTTAATTTGTTTTTATTAAGTATATCTGCCTGAACATGAAGCCCTGAAGAAGATCTGCAATGTGGGTCAATATACATTATTGATTGAATTACATTATTCAAATAAATAGTTAAACCCTATTAACAAAATTAGTTCATTGTCCTCCACCTGGACCACATTCTTTCCTTATGATAGAATCCCTTTAAAAGCGTATTTTTTTCATGTCATTAAATAGAATTAATGTTCTATTGATTAATTTGGACTGCCACTGACTATAAACTATATATTTTACTTAACAATTAAAACTAATATTAACCTTGATACGTCAACAGCCGGGGTGAATAAGTGGCTAAGTCGGATTTTGTCCAGAGAGAGTTAACTGCTTTCAGATAACCGGAATCGTATCATTCTCGTAGTTTTTGGCTTTAAATGGAGTTGTAATATACGAAATAATTCCTTATCAAGCCAATGGTTGACTTAGCCTCTTATTCACTACGAAAATAACTGGATTACGCTTACTTAAGTACAAGAAACTCATTTTGGAGAAAAATAGAGTTGACCACTTATTCACAGGGGCTGTAGACGTAAAATTGGTATAGTAACAACATATTTGCCTTATTAATGCAAAGGCTAGAGGGAGAAGTAATAAAAGCATGGATATGCTTTGACTTAGTGAAGTGTACTGCGACTGGCTGGGTCCGATTGTCGTAGCGTTCCGAGCCTTGAATAATAAAATGGTATCATGATTCCGTTTAAGCTGTAAACAGTCAAATGCGATAAAAAGGCCAATAAAAGACATTAATGGCGAGTTTGACCTTTTCGTCTGGTAGCGACTTGTCGGGTAGTATGTCTTCCTTTCTTCAAAGAATTATTTTAAGATTTATTGTATCTACAACAGTATCATGAAACCATTATATATATATATATATATATATATATATATATATATATATATATATATATTTATTTATTAAAAGGATTTACTCGATAACATTGAGAATTTAATAGGGCTAAAAAAATTCATAGAACTTTTGAATTTACAATAATTTTATTTTTTAAGTAAAAAACTCCTATTGCCACGTTGAGCGAATTCTGATAGGGGATAAAGTTGAGGCTTGGCGTCGGCAACATGCTCGGGACTGGCGACACCTAGCGGCCTCTGCTTGAGTTATACAATCAGTTTTAATCCAATTTGGTTTAAGGGTTAGAATTGCAATGATATATGAATAAATATATTTATCTAAAAAGTCGTTTAATGAGCGTGAAATTTAATTTAATCAATTTAATAGCTAGTTCAATTTTTCGTTTTCGCTATAAAGTTTTATTTGCCATAATCACATGCCTTGTTTAAGTTCCTAATGGATGCAAATACACAAGAATTTGTATGATTTAAATAAAGTATTGTATACTAATAATGTAACAATATACTAATTATTATTTCAATTAAGTTTTGTTGATATTTCGTATATTTAGAGCTTGTGCAGGCCATTATATGTTTTGATTAATAAATAAACTATTTGAAAATATGTATAATTATTGCTTGGAGAGCCAATAGATGTAAAAAAAAATACTAATGATTATAATTCACAAATTATGAAATTCAAATAATTCAGACTATAAATTATTCATATATTCAAATAAGAACACAGTTATTCCTAAGTTTTAAGGTTTCATATATGTCGGCAGTACTTAATTTTTTTTGTTTGTGTTACGTTTTTTCATTGATTTAAAAAAAAATCACAAATTATGAAATTCAAATAATTCAGGCTATAAATTATTCATATATTCAAATAAGAACACAGTTATTCCTAAGATTCAAGGTTTCATATATGTCGGCAGTACTTAATTTTTTTGTTTGTGTTACGTTTTTTCATTGATTTAAAAAAAAATCACAAATTATGAAATTCAAATAATTCAGGCTATAAATTATTCATATATTCAAATAAGAACACAGTTATTCCTAAGTTTTAAGGTTTCATATATGTCGGCAGTACTTAATTTTTTTTGTTTGTGTTACGTTTTTTCATTGATTTAAAAAAAAATCACAAATTATGAAATTCAAATAATTCAGGCTATAAATTATTCATATATTCAAATAAGAACACAGTTATTCCTAAGATTCAAGGTTTCATATATGTCGGCAGTACTTAATTTTTTTTGTTTGTGTTACGTTTTTTCATTGATTTAAAAAAAAATCACAAATTATGAAATTCAAATAATTCAGGCTATAAATTATTCATATATTCAAATAAGAACACAGTTATTCCTAAGATTCAAGGTTTCATATATGTCGGCAGTACTTAATTTTTTTTGTTTGTGTTACGTTTTTTCATTGATTTAAAAAAAAAATCACAAATTATGAAATTCAAATAATTCAGGCTATAAATTATTCATATATTCAAATAAGAACACAGTTATTCCTAAGATTCAAGGTTTCATATATGTCGGCAGTACTTAATTTTTTTTGTTTGTGTTACGTTTTTTCATTGATTTAAAAAAAAATCACAAATTATGAAATTCAAATAATTCAGGCTATAAATTATTCATATATTCAAATAAGAACACAGTTATTCCTAAGATTCAAGGTTTCATATATGTCGGCAGTACTTAATTTTTTTTGTTTGTGTTACGTTTTTTCATTGATTTAAAAAAAAATCACAAATTATGAAATTCAAATAATTCAGGCTATAAATTATTCATATATTCAAATAAGAACACAGTTATTCCTAAGATTCAAGGTTTCATATATGTCGGCAGTACTTAATTTTTTTTGTTTGTGTTACGTTTTTTCATTGATTTAAAAAAAAATCACAAATTATGAAATTCAAATAATTCAGGCTATAAATTATTCATATATTCAAATAAGAACACAGTTATTCCTAAGATTCAAGGTTTCATATATGTCGGCAGTACTTAATTTTTTTTGTTTGTGTTACGTTTTTTCATTGATTTAAAAAAAAATCACAAATTATGAAATTCAAATAATTCAGGCTATAAATTATTCATATATTCAAATAAGAACACAGTTATTCCTAAGATTCAAGGTTTCATATATGTCGGCAGTACTTAATTTTTTTTGTTTGTGTTACGTTTTTTCATTGATTTAAAAAAAAAATCACAAATTATGAAATTCAAATAATTCAGGCTATAAATTATTCATATATTCAAATAAGAACACAGTTATTCCTAAGATTCAAGGTTTCATATATGTCGGCAGTACTTAATTTTTTTTGTTTGTTACGTTTTTTCATATATATAATAACGACTTTATTGACAAACATTGTGTTCATATGTCGTTTCCAAAAAGAATAGTATTCCATTCGTTCTTGTCCTGCCATTGGCCTTCTCTAAGCCCTCGTGCAGCCATCCCTGCATACACCGCCTCCATCCATTGCTTCTTTGGTCGTCCTCTCTTTCTTCTCTCTTCTGGAGTGAACTCAAGCATGCGTTTGGGCCATCGGTCAGCTCGCATCCTCATGACATGCCCATACCAACTGAGCTGTTAGGTTTCTATGGAGTAAAGCATTGTCTTTTCTTGGTTAACTGTCCTTCTTGTTTCAGCGTTCGGGACGTGGTCAAGCTTTGAGATCCTGCTACTTCTTCTCCAGAAGTCCATTTCTAAGGCTAGCAGTTTTCTTTCTTCATTCTTTTTTACTGTCCATGTTTCTGAACCGTATAAGACAGTGCCTTCTATAATGGATTTATATATCCGCTTCTTGGTCTTCATTGTCACTTCGTTACTCCACAGTACGGAACTCAAACAACCAATCAGTTTCTTTCCCTTTTGTACTTTTTGTAAAATATCTTCTTCGCACGTACCTTCTGTAGATATCCATGTACCCAAGTATTTAAATTTCGGGCAGCTATTCAATGTCCAATTCTCTAATTCTATAAATTTGTATTGGAATTGAACACCATGTATTCTGTCTTGTCCTTGCTGACCTCCAAGCCCCATTGATCGTATATCTCAATGAGCTTCCGAAGCATATACTGTGAATCATATTCGTCTTCAGCTATAAGTATTTGGTCGTCTGCAAACTGGAGAGTGTAAAAAAATTGATCTCCGGTCCTGATGCCCATTTTGGAGCATTTCTTTTTCCATTCTTTAAGAACTTCTTCAATATAAATATTGAAAAGTAGAGGTGAAAGAGAGCAGCCCTATTTTAGACCCTTATTCATTGGAAATCTTTCACCCAATTTTTGACCGATTTTAATTTGGCCTGTTGGATTTCTGAATAACCCTTTGATGGCTTTGATAAGATATTTACTAATCACAGTTTTCTCGAGCGCATCCCATAGTTTGTTTAAGGGGACAGAGTCATATGCCTTTTTTAGGTCTACAAAGACGAGGTGAACTTCGCTGCCTCTTGAAAGTTTCTTCTCTAACAGTTGGGTCAATGTAAAAATGAGATCAATGCATGATCTATTAATTCTGAATCCTGCTTGCTCTTCGGGCAGGTAGCTTTGGTATTCTTGTTCCACCTTTTTTTTCAAAATACGCCCTAATAGCCGACTCAAACTGCTTGTAACAGTAATATCTCTATAATTGTCGAGGCATTTCTTTGCGCCTTTCTTGAAAATTGGAGTAATATATCCAATGTTCCATTCTTCTGGGACTTCTCCCTTATTAATACAGTCAGTGAACAGTTCCCCCAATTGTCTTTTCATTTCAGTTGGTGCATTCTTGATGAGTTCAATATAAATACCTCCAGGGCCAGGTGCTTTATTGTTTTTCATTTTTTGGAGAGACTTGTTGATTTCATCTACAGTTACTGGGGCTATGGAAATACTTTCTGTATGTAGGATTTCTGCCGTGCTTATGGTTTTAAATGCTGGTCTCCTCCCTGATAATAGGTTTGAAAAGTACCTTGACCAATTTTCAATTGGTATTATGTCAGTATTCAACTTTTCTTTCTTAGGATTCTTTATGTTTTTCAGTGTTTTCCAGGCTTCAGATGATTTTTCTCCGTGTAGACATCTATCTATTTTATTGCAGATTTTTCCCAGTATTGGGTTATGGCTTTTCGTCTCAAACTTTTTACTATATTGTTCCACTTTTTGTAGATTTCCAAATTATTTGTAGTATTGCTCATCAGCCATCTGTGGTAGGATTCCTTTTTTTCATTGATTTAAATAAAAAATCACAAATTATGAATTCAGACTATAAATGATTCATATATACAAATAAGAACACAGTTATTCCTAAGTTTCAAGATTTCATTTATGTTGGAAGTACTTAATTTTTTTTTGTTTGTGTTACGTTGTTTCATTGATTTAAAAAAAAAATAGTATCATATGTTTATCGGTCGGCACATAATTATATGTAACGACAATAATTCTAGCAATAACCCATACCTTCTTTTAATGTTATTATCTATGTTAATTACATAAAACCAAGTAATTGATATACATCCTTTATCAAAATTGGGATTTTAAGGAGCGAGGTAGCTGCTTGGCTGTGTCCACCATATTTTACTGATCCAAGACCGTGGATTACAATGATAAATTTATTCTTATTATATAATTATAATTTAAGAGATTGCATGTTTAAAAGAGCTTGTAGTTGATGAGAGTACGGCACGTGCTCAGGAGTCGTTAAATTAGAGATTACTGCGAAGTTAAGCTAATGTCACTACGTCTTCTACTACTACTTCAGCTTTCGTGAGCGACAATAGTGTAATTAAGAAAGTAGTGTCAAAGTAGTGTAATTAAGAAACTGTCCTTTGTGTTCACTCGGGTTCACCTTCTTTAATGGCGAAAACTTCCACGAATAAGTCATGTCACCGGAAGCATTAGGAAAGAGCCCGTATTTAGATCTCATTGGATCGATAAATGAATGAGCCACTTTTAAACCTGAAATCCAGTAGATGAAGAAAATATAAAATCTAATCGACTATTTCATTTTATGATGGCGTTATATTATACTTATAGAAAAGACAAACGGAAATGCCTTTTTTCTCGAAACTACAAGGTAAATTTATGTTTTTATAATCGGGTGACCATTGGGAAAGAAAATATTCACTCGCCAACAAATACGTTAAAATTTTGTTCATTCTTCAAATATAGGGGAAATGTTTCGTACCACTCTATTGAACATTTTGAATGATTGCAGATTTAATTTTTAGTTTCGGGTAAAAAGGCGCGATGTTGGTAATGTCGAGACCGGTAGGTGACAAGCATTTTCTGCCTTTGATTCCCCGAAGAAATAAGACAAATACAATGACAGAATTTGATCATTATTTTTTAAATTACATTTTAGAATATAATGTATAGAACAATATAATCTGTGATGTTCCAGGGTAATAGGTAATAGGAATTTAAGCATATATTCAGTTTATTTATTTACATGGTGAATTAGAAAAATAATATAAATGAAATAAGTAATAAATAGATAATTTAAATAAGTAGAAATAATGAAATAAAAAGTATAATGTAGTAATAAAATTAATAAATAAAAATATATCTGTCCTATCTGAATAACAGTGAGAGAGAGTAAGAGTACTGAGTTGCTATGCTGAAAGGTTTCGGGTTCAAATATGCCAGCAGCAGATAAATTATTTAATTTACTAACAGTCACGGATGGTACCAGAGAGGATATCGACCCTCCTTGGGCTCACCCAGCCTCTGTAAAGTGGGTAACTTTAATTTAAGGAAAAATCTGGTGGTTGAGTGTGGACTAAGGCAATTTATCTCCTTGCATAATCGTTGTCCTAAAAACATTACGGCCTCTACTACATGAACTTAATCCAAGACCCTTGATGAGTTGTTGTGGTACAGGCCAATGTACATAGTATTACGAATAAATGAAGCTGTAGCAATATAAGTTCGCCTTTATAATACAAACAATGCGAACTGATTCATACACAAATAAATTATTTTCATTCTGTCTTAGAAAACTCCAAATTAATCTTACATTTCCTTCCATAAATGCAGATGGTATACAAGGGTTCCAAGAGATTCCAGAACCTCTCCCTAATATGCTGTTGAGTTCCCACTGGTTAGTAATAATCAAATAAAGAATAAAAAAGGAAAAAAAAAACCTGATTGAAATAAGTTTGAACATAAGACGGAAGGTGATGCCAGCAAGGCTAAGTGAACCATTTCATCAATCTTATTGATGGATTACCGCTTTCCCCATTAGTTAGAACAAATGGATTAATGTATTTGTCTGATTTATCGTCGTGATAGAATATCCGCCAAATTCTATCGAATAAACAGCAGTTAATTGCCAGATTTAAGCTAAACACTAAACTAATCTGACGCTTGAACATCCCCGGCAAAGAGGAACGGGATAAAGACAGATTTCGCCCACAACCAAGATTACGTTCGTTGACATGATAACCTTTAGTGAGGCTGATACGATATAAATATTGACTGACACAAGCGAGAATTGAACCCACACTTCTCTGTACATAGTTTTATAGAATTATTTCTTTTTAGATCTTATTTATCAGAAAATACTATCAAAGCGGCACTACAGTTGTGAGGCTCCAGTTAACAAAAATGAAGAGCGCAGGGGAAAAAACAACTAAAGTCAAAGTCAAAAAAATTAAATATTGAGATAACTATGCCATCTGAATCGTCAAATTCTTTCTGTCAACTTGCCGAGGTACGCAAGGGAACAAACAACGCATTCGCGGGTTATTTAGGTGTTTTAGTTCGTCGTACAGGAGAAAAAACAACTGAGTCAGTTGGAATCTGGGGAAAACCCAAGTTGAAAAGATTTGAAAATGCTATAGTTACTTTCCCTGTTCGTGGGCATTCTTATAAGGAGGCAGATAAAAACTACGGTTCAGTATTTTTTACAATATAAAGTTTCAAAACTGTATTTTTAATTTCCTTAGAAACACACTTTTCTGAGTATGTTGGTTTTTCCCTTGCACCCTTCAAATACAAACTTTTTTCATTAGCAAATCTTTTATTTACCGTTATATATATATGAGCGTTTGTCGACGAAACACCGACAAAAGGAAACGGCCATCTTCAAGCATTCAATGAAGAAAAAGGAAGTTCTGTGATCGTGAAAAGTTTCTGTTCCAACAGCCAAAGAATAGATTCTGACTGTTCACACACTATTTTTGACAAGTTTCGTATACGTGATTACTCAAATATAGTGAGTTAAACATAGAAACTTAAAATTATGACTGAAATTTCTGTAACATCTAATGTGCCACCTCTTCTTTTTATCTTCACCCATATTTCTTTTTATTTCAAAAGGTAATTTATAATACGAATTTTCGTTTTAAATCTAGGTCTCCTCCTAATTCTGTTAATGAATACGTTATAGACTACGGGTCTTTCAAAATTTCTAACCAGGATGGAAGAGTTAAGATTCATTCAGGCTTCCTTATAAAGTAAGTGTCAATCCTCCCTGGAAAGATTCATACTGATGCAGTATCAATGATAATGTCGCTAAAAAGAAGGTCAACACAGCTCTGATTTTAAAACATTAACTGTTACTTCATATTTTTTTAAAACATATGAAGAACCTCTCGCCTTCTACTTTATTTATTCTATTCCACCCCATCGCACAGGAATGGATAGAACCAGGAAATAAGATGATCATTCCACTTTAGTATACCAAAATAATGCATTTGTTCTCTTTATTCTAAGCAATTTCTAATCATGTAAAAATCATGAATTAAAAACATACTATTTCAGATCACGACAACCTCCTCCTACCGAAAAGAAATTGTCTTTCAGAGACGCCCTTAAGAAACCTCGAGAAGAGTTGAAGAAGCCGAGGGAGCAGGTGGTATCCTCGTTCATGAAGAACAGGCCGGGCAGAGGGAAGGCGGAGGAACAGGAAGAAGCGGTTGAGAAGAAACCGAAAGGTCACCCGTTCCGGAAGGAACAAAACTGACGGTCAAATCAGTTTCTGTGTGTGCAAAATTATCAAAATCACATCGTATATGTCATTTGTATCAATTAAAACCAAACTCTACCATCATTTGCATCTTATTTATGATTAGGTAGACTTGAGGTACTTTTCGTCAAGGATCCACGTAAACAGGTATTTCTTAAAATTGTTTTTGTGGGTTTCCTCACCAATCATTTGGCATCAACCAGAAATTTTAGTCAAGAAAACATTTTTTTTCAATTTCTTTTTTCGTTTCCTCCTGGATTGCCGTCTTTTTTCGTTTCCTCAAATCATGACCGTGCATGCTTCCCTCCAATCCTTCTATCCACGTTTTCAATGGCATTCCTGGTCTTATTCTCTTTTCATTGTTAAAAGTGAACAGAAAGTTAAAATTTTCTAAAATAATAGAAAATTAAATTAAGGAGAGGGGCAATCTTTTCCCCTTCATTCCTCTGAGATGAATGTACCATTCCAATAACTTTTTTCCATACTTTGTAAGACGTCTTGTTGAGTTTTTGTCCGCTCTCTGATTTCAATATTAGTGCTTCTCCCTAGCCTGGACATCCCGGCAGCTTTCCTCGGCGAAGAGTAGATTGTGGGGATGGCTTAAATTGTTATGTCGAGAAACCAATAATTTTCATGGTCTTGGCATATAAATATAGGCACATCTAAAAAAGGTATTGTATTACCAAGCGGTTTTAACTCGCACATCTGATAGTTGTATTATAAAAACTAGACCCTGTACTGAGGAAACCTCTCAAATGAAATTCAATAAAGGTCGACCTCTGCTGTTGGGTTTCTATTGCCCACAACTCAGTACTCCATTGCCCGTTCACTAGCCATTATATCAACTCTCGTGTTTGTTTCGTGGGAAAAATTGTAGCAAACCACTTCTCGCAATTGGCTATTGGCAACAATCGACTAGTTTCTATTAGAAAATCCGAGTATGACTTACTAGTATAGAATAGAATAAAAAATGTAATCTAGTTTCTTGATATTGTTGTTTCTCATAAGATTGATTAAATAGTTTAGATGCAGATCAGAATGGTGTTTTTATTCACTGGGAAAGATGGAAAATAAATTATGTGATAAATTATTATAGTATTTAACTTTAAAGTGTTTAGCTTCTTTAATTGTTTACTGACTCAACGCTTGTTTTCACTTGAATATTTTTACAGACTTTTTCAAAAGTATTTAGAATGTTTTTTTCAAAAATATATTGCTTAACGTTCATAGAATTGTCGCAACATAAATTAAAAAATTCTGTTACTGATTACAATTATTTAGATGGTATTACTACCATATTTCTTATTATTTTATTTTAAAAAAATATAATATTTCGTTATTTTTATGTATTTTAGTCGTATTTGCTATTAAAATGTCACAACGAGTCGAAATCAGAGAAATGAGGTTTTTATTCTTTAACTAAAACACGTATAATACGGTTATGGGACTTTTTGAGAAACTTGATATATTTCCTTATTGAGGTATAGGTGTCTTCCCTGAAACAGAATATTTTTTCTCTCATACTCTCATGAATTGTTACCGATGTTACAGGATTCGTTCACCTTTCTCTGAGAACTGTTGAACCAAATTTAGAAGCTTTCTATATATTTTTGTAATCAGTTAGCTGATATTTTTCCTTCTTCTGCTATTTTTATGGTTCATTTTTTTTTAATTGAAAATAAGAATAGTAATATCCAGTTGTACTATTATCGGATTTTGATTTATTATTATAATAGTTTTCATTCGATGAACAATGTCGATTGTTTCTTACAAGAAACTGTATTCTTAAGCATAAACGTTAACATTGACTGTGTTTTTATTTTTTTTCGCAATAAATTGCGATTGTAAGCACTCTCCGCCTTTCACTAAACTGCTAAATTCCCTCTTCTAACCAAGCCGTTTTTGAACTACTCAATCAGGATTTTTCATTTTATCACTTTCTTATTGATCTCATACATATGTAAGTTCAGCATATTTATCAATAATAAAATAAAGTTCAGCATCGCATAATATACGATAGGTACATTTTTATTAATCCTATATAAAGATGGCAATTTTTAACTTCCTCAATGACAGAAGATTCTACCTTGAAAAGTTGTTTCCACGACATTGTTTAGCCTATATGTAATTTAGAAGATTTCTGGATTTCCGAGGATACTCTGAATTTACTTCAGCAAAGTCCATAAATACTATAACTATAAGTTAATTTTACATTTAAATATGTTTAAAGTAGCTTTAAACAAGTCGCTTTTTACTAAAGATGTATTCAGTCAGGAATCAAAAACTATGTTCCAAAATGAAAACATATCACCGATCTTTTCTAATAATTAAAACAAATAGGTAAATTTCAACTAGGATGTCTAGGCTGCAAGGAAGGACTAATGCCGAAACTAGAGAGCGAAAGTAAACTTAACAATACCTCCTCAAAAATATTAAGAAAAAAGGATTGGAATGATATGGTCATCTCAGAAGAATGGTGGATGAAATATTGCCCAATTTTCAATTTGAGTGCTGAAGTTAGGAAACGGCGAAGAAGACCACGAAAAAGATGGATAGAAGGAAATGAGGAAAGTATGCACGAACATGGTGTGAAAGAAGAAAATATACAAGATAGAGGAAAATAAAAAAACAACTTAAGAGAAATATTTGGTTGAAGGAAACCCTCAGGAAAAAAAGAAAATTTGGCGTTAAAACTCTTCTATGAGACCGGAAATAGATAACAATAACATTCTGCATAAAGAAGAAAAACGTTTGGTACTCATCCAATTATAACATCAAGTACAAACTCATTTTTAACTAAGTAACTATTAACTGACACTTCCCATCAACCTAATCCAAGATCCTACTTAGGCTCCGGCCAATCGATGGTTCTAATTAACAGTAAGCAGGTAACTAAATTATTCAGCCTGACCTCAACCTGATGCAATGTTAGAATTAGTTTACTATATCCTGTGTGCTATATGCTGGGATGGATTTTATGGGATCTAGGACCCTCCTGGGACTCACCCAGTCTTTAAAAAGTGGGTGCCTAAAATAAGGGAGAAAAATTGGCGGTTGAGCGTGATCTACGACAATTCACCTCCCAGCGCAACCGATGTTCAAGTAACAACGTTAAGTCTCTACCATGTACGGAACCCCAACCCTTTATGGACTCTAGTGGTACAGGTTTTTCTTATGTGCTAGATGTCTTATGTTAGGGACAGATTGCTGTATCTAAATATGGAACGAACATGTCAAAGTTATAAATATATCACTGGATCTCAAGTTGAGCTCTCTTGTTATTCTGTCTTGTTTTCCACGAAGCTGAAAGAAGCATGTTCTATTATCATTACATGTTCCAATTAGTTTGGCAGGGCGCTGGTATATAATAAGCCGCTCGGTATTGCAGATACGTTTTCCTCTTCTGAGTAAAGATGGATTTTAATGAAAGATTTATCGATAGGCTGGGAATTGAATAGGACTTTAAGTCGTTTATTTAACCATCTTAGTTTATTAAGTCCTAAGACTTAAAAAATAAAAGTATTGAAAAAACTGTTTAGTTAAAGATTTTATTGGTTGTTAAGTTGAAAAGTTTGCGTTAAGCCAATATTTTTTCAGCATCCAAGCTTATTCAATTTCACTCACTAACTTATATGGTTAAGCAATTAACAACTGTTAAACTGACCATTTAAGAGAAGTGGGGTCATCTGCAGTGTTGTAGTTAGCAAAACAGCTCTTTTTTGCGCAAGGTCGTGGGATCACAGCCTGTCAGATTGTGTAAAATGTGGGTCCAGATGTGACGTGTGGTGTCAGGTACTTATTAAAGATCCCAATCCCAATTATATCTGAATAGACCATATTTAATAATTGCTACTGTATCTATCATCTTCCTATTAGCAACAATCAGGGCAGAATGTGGATCTGCCTTTGGTATCTTGTGTAAGTATCACTGTCATTACAATAGAAGTGTGTTAGGTATTTACAAAACCATTCTTAGAAAATGGATGTTATTGCTTATTTTTTCTAATGAAGGAATATTACCGAGACAGACAGGATAGTGATATTGCTAAACGTTACTTAAACTTGGACATAATAACTATGTACGTAGTTTCTTCAAACATATTTGCTAAAAAATTGATTATGTTTTTGCAGATATAAGCAGGAGAATATTGAAATACGCTTACAGTGATGGAATCAAATACAAAATCATTTCTATCTATGATGTAGCTCCTGTAATATCGCTTAGAGTTCAAGATATTAAGGAGAAGCGGGTGTTTCATTATAAGTTCTAGTAAATATTAACTAAGCGTCTTATTCATAATAATGAGATATATCCAGCCAAGGGAAAATATATTGAGCTTCATTATTGTAGTTCTGTATGTTCTATAATCCAATCTCATCGTTAGAACTAAAATGACAATAGTATAATAATTTAATTAACATTAATTGTACATTATATTTTGGCTCGCATAGAACAGAACTATAATATCGATTGGATTTGGAATGTGGTAAGTTGGATGATAGATAAAAAATGCAAAAATTTTAGTTTGATAAGAATTTTGAATATATAACAAACATAAAAATGAAATAAGCAGTCATGAGGAATACCGACGGAAGTGGAAACGCAAAACAGGAATAAATGTGATCTTTTTTAATTTATGGACCAATAATAGTCTGAATTATTTCAATTTCATAACTTGTAAATTGAAATAATTTACATTAGCCTAGTTTTCATATCTAACATATTGACACCCCTAGCAATAATTAAATACATTTTCAATTATAGTCTATATCTACAGCCCAGGTGAATAAGTGGTTAAGTTGGATTTTGTCCAGAGAGAGTTAACTGATTTCAGATATCTGGAATCGTGTCATTCTCGTAGTTTTTGCCTGAAATGGAGTTGTAATATAAATAATAACTCCTTTTCGCTATACTTCCAGCCGTACATGCCAGCCTTTTCATGCCTTACTTAGCCCCTCAATCACTACGAAAATAACTCGATTCCGCTTACTTAAGTACAAGAAACTCATTTTGGAGAAAATTCGACTTACCTAATTATACACCGGGGCTGTAGATATATTACCAGTCTAGAGCATGTCGGTGATCTCATAAGTTTTTTCCATAGCGAAAGTCGCTCAAACGGCTAAAGAGGTCTTCTATTAAAGAAAAAAATAATACTTTTTCGATGTTTCGAGCTTTTTTTATCGACTAAAGTTCTTTTTAAGAAAATATTGTTATAACTTCTATTATTCGATTTCAACCCACTCATTCCATTTCCAATTTTCCAAATTTTCTAGATAAAATCCAAAATCTATATATTTGACATTTTACGAGATAAAATATGTAATTATGTCCTTTTCTAATGTATACAAGGTTGTTTAATAGTTACAGTAAATATAGATTGTATTAGTTACTCTCTTAAATTGCCACGGCCAATATTATTAATCCATTATAGTGAAATTCTTGGCCGACGTTCCGCTGACTATATTGCTAGCTTTCTCAGGGCTTAATCTGAGACTGAAAATGTTTTTCCAAAGCTTCGGTATTTATAGCTTCTGGGTCGGTGGGCGGAGCCTATTTCTCCAACGATCTGATTAGCTAGATATATTGTACTGATACAGTTGATATATTGTGGTGACTTTAGGTCTAATTGGACATTTTGTCTTTTTTTTTTTTTGTATGATGTGAAACAACATGGAAATAATAATGCTGTCGACTGGAGCTGATTATATCCACTAGATCGGAAGAGAGACGGGAGGGATACAACACTAACGACCACCTAGCCCTCGTCAATCTGCTCAGCCTACCTTCATCCAATATCCTTTTCTCTATAAGTCTATGTCCTTCTGTCTACTTCCTTAACTGCATGTCCTGTCTATATCCTTCTCCATATGTCCTTCGCAACACTTTATTCTTTACGATTTGTCTATTTGATATTCATAGAAAAGTCTAATATATCTCTAGACCATGGAGAGGGTAACATATCAATCTATATGTAAATATATATTAGTAACACGAAGGTGAAGGACACCACGCACTTTTTTGTATCCCTTCTAGAGTGTCTATTTACTTATAACTATTCAAATTATTTTCTTTATTATTTATAGAAACAGTTTAAGCAAAATAGTTGTATGTATATTGTAACATTAATCTTGTAATCCCTACTAGAGGTGTATGTAACGGCGCAAAGTCCTTCCTTACCGGCTATACAGTCAGGTGCTGCGGGTCTGCATGCGCTAGTCATTGCAGGCGTTATCTAATAAATTGGAATAAAAATGTATTTCACAGTTTTTGTCGATGGCAAATGGCATTTGTATGATTTCTCAAATAAATATTTTTATTATTATTATTACTATGTCGATAATAATTAGTTGCTGTTAATAATAAGTGATTGGGAAGATTGATAATATGTCAATTTATCTAAAACATTACCTATTTCGTGAATATGGCATCCATTACTTCTGAATCCCAGAAATTTGATATAGAAATAAATAATTTCCGTACCATTATTTTTTACAAATACATTTTGAATAATAATAGTTGATTTTATGTATATGTATATATATTTTTTTTTACCTCAACCCGGACTATTTTCTTCCTCATATCTTACAAATAAGTTACAATCTATTTTTATCACTGGAGTAACTTTCTTATGCAATAATATATTTAATAAAAAAAAAACCGGTACCACTACAACCCCGAAGGGTTTGGGGTTCAGTACATTGCAGATTCTTGGACAACGGTTCTGCAGGGAGGTGATTTGTCCAAGATCATGATCAATCGCCAGATTTTTTCCCCTTATTTTGGGTACGCACTTTATATAGGTTAGCCCTGCATCCCACAAGATACAGCTCCGGCAGCTAACAGATTATAAGTCTTCCAGCGTGCAGTATTTGAACCCAGGACCGAGAAAAAAAATAATTGACCCCAATTTTCCCATTATAAAATGTAGTATAACGGTGTGCGTGCTATTCACCGTAAAAAAGAATAGTGCTTTGTATATGAAAATTAAAATATTGATTAATTGAGAGATTTCAAAGGTATCTTAAAAATCTTTTAACAGTGTTTTTTTCGAGTTTTCAGATTTAGTAACATTGGAAAGACGGGGGAGGGAACATATGAAGTGTTAAGGAATTTTTATGTATGTTTATAAACAATTTTTATTCTTGATATTGATACTAAAAAACGAATGTCGAAATCCAATAAGTTTCTAAAAATATAAACTAAGTGGGTAAACAAAAAAAAATTGAAAAAATCAAAACACCTTGCGTGGTTTTAAAATGATTCAAACATTTTCAGATTAAGCCTCATAGACTACTGAATTGATTTATATGCTAGGATTAAGACGTACCGCATTAAGAGTGTTAAAAATCGATTAGCATAGCCGAAAACTCCTCATCGTTTTTATTTTAACGCAGCTTATAGACTCTTGACATTTATCGTAGTTAACAAGCAGGATCGAGAAATAAAACAACCGTTGTAATTAAAATGTAACCAATATTAAATGCTTTGTTTATAGAATCTTATTTATAGAGAAGTATAAAACAGGAACACCGATTTTCGGGGTTTTATGAAAAAATAAAAATACTTAAAAATCATCAAACGAACCCCAATAACTTTGAAAGCTGTTAGTTCTAGTTTTTAGTCAGCAGAAAAAGTTTAACAAAATAGGATCAGCGCTTCTTAAGGAATAAGAACTTGGAAGTAAGAAGAATCTAGTTAAGAGGGATCGGCCTGGATAAAGTTCTAACGATATCAGTTCCTCAACATTAGGATTTTTTTCGAGAGTCGAGAAAGTAAAAGTAACTATTTTTAGGTCGTATGAATATTTAAGCCTAATATAATTTAAATTTTAGAATTATTTTATGGATTAGTTCAAACAGTAGATCTTCTTTTATGGCCTAACCAATATATCCTTCTGGCCTATTGAACTATTAAATACATAGAAGAGTTCAAGGACTCTCATGGTGGCGTTGAAGGACATTCTTCTCTTAGGAATTTCAGAATGCTCAAGAATTTCAAGAAAACCCATACAGTAAATCAGTCGAAAATAGGACAGAAGAAATAAAGAAAAGGTGATATCACACGTTCTTGAACTTAAATTAAAAATTCACATGCAAATATTAATACCAACTACAATTTCGAAATAACTGTTTTCTGCCATAATAGAGTTTTGAGTTATACTAGTAACGTAACTGAAAGACACATTACCACAGAAGGCTGAAACGTCTCTGGAGCAGGGATCTACTACTGTGAGATAATGACATATACAACGCTAGGAGTGCCTTCAATAGGAGGTTTCTCCATATACGCTTCCAAGAGAATCCCTTGAGAAGGGGAGGCTTTCGAAAGGAGATCGAAAATACAAAATGTGACTAATGACATTTGTATCATTTTTCAAATAAATATGTTTATTATTATTATTATTATGATATAATACTTATTATGACGTAGAGAAGTACATATAGACCCCACATTAATTTTTTTTTTTAAATATATTTATTACTGTATACAGAATACATCCTGTAAATATAATGAAAGATAAATCATATCCCGCAATAAAGCCAAGTAGAGAATCTAAGGTCATTATGGATTACTTTGTTAATAACAAAGTAAGGAGCATTGAGGATTTTACGAAGGATTTTGGATTGTAAGGACTGAATACGAGAGGAATTCGATGGCTTAGGGAAGCTCTATTCCGTATGCCTATATGGGTCTAATGATTGTCATGTATATGAGTCTTTTGTAGTTAATCGGGAGCTTAGAGCGTTTGTGTACACATTAAAAATAAATTGAGGAATGTTCAAAATTGACATCTATAAATGAAAATTAAATTTGAATAATTTATCACAGCGTCAAATGAAGTAATTAATCTACAATTCATTCATCATTTATTCAACTCACAAGTTGAATCCAAACCAAACAGCCTCCAGGCATTCTCTTTGGTCTCAACATGATCTCCAATGTTGGTACGAGTTTTATTAGTATCGTATTTTAGTTTATGAACATAATAGATTAATATAAAAAGTTATATCATCTCTTTAAAAAAACAAATATTAATATGTTATATATCAAACAAAATAAATTATAAAACATTTAAAATGGTTTATAAACCGATATTGATTAATTGTTTGAAATTCTAAATTACTTCTAACGACTCGCTAAGTATGTCTTTAATAATCATACCGATTTTATTAAATACATAACCCACAATATTCTCTAATAAGGCAATGATTAATAACTTATTTATCTTTATTAATTAGATTAATTAGATGTAAGATCACTTATTGAGCCCATAATTTATGATTTGTCCTCTATATTTTGTAATATTCTATAATTTTATTTGTTTTAGTGAATTTGTATTTTTTATTTGAATGAAGAGCAGTTTTTAAGCAACATAACTATAAATTAGTAGCGATATCCAGAATTAAGATTTTTCATATCATTAGATTTTTTCTTATTTTGGCAGTTTAAAAAAAGCAATCCCATTTCTCATTTTCTGATTATTCTCTTTGAAAAGTGTGCAGGATTACTTGTGCAGTTCATCTTATTCTTATTAATGATAAAAACAGTAAACAGGAAAAATTATCAGAGAATTTACTTTTTTTAAAAACTTATGCTTATGGTTTAAAATTATGGTCTACGAAATCTTATGTGCAACCTCAATGTTACCTTTTTCCTTCCATACAATGTTTATCGTCATAATATATCTACAGCCCCGGTGAATAAGTGGTTAAGTCTAATTTTCTCCAAAATGAGTTTCTTGTACTTAATTAAGCGGAATCGAATTATTATCTTCAAGTGATTAAGAGGCTGTCTGGCATTGGCTTGAAAAGGAGTTATTGTTTTTATTATATATATATATTTTACAACTAGTTTTGTTAGTATAAGTATATATTAATAAAACTAGTTATAAGGTTAATAAGTATTAATTAATTCATTAAATGTATCAATAACAACCCATTGAATATGTGAATTCATTTTAATTGACTATTTGAAGCTAGTTGATCCCAACCCCACTCAAAAACAGTAGTGAACGATTATTGCTAGTATTTTCCCAAAACATTTGTAAAATTAACAATATGTGCGGAAAAAATAGTGAAGAGGTTTTTTAGTTTTCGGTCTCGAAATTACTTAGTTCAATTATTGCATCCAAACTTAGGTAAGGCAAAAACAGATGTAACATAACTATTATCCTATCTATTACCCCGTGCAGGTGTGGAATGCGGAAGTTAGAAGAAAAAATACAAGCCTTAAAGTTATACTAATCCATAGACTAGTCATAAGTTTACAAATGCGAAATTAAAACTTAACAACAAGAAGAGGTTTACCTTTTAGGGATATTTGTAGCCTCATAGGCTACTTAGAATAGCATTTAATACTAAATTGTGATTTTAGAAATAGAATAAAAGTTTTCGTTACCGGTCTGAAAAGTATGCTTACAATAAATTTAGTTCAACAGAGATTCTATAACGGGAATATTGTCTACTTTATGGTGGTACTATGGCAGCTTATTTCCTTTGAAATATTTATGAGTGGTCACTTTGCTATCCAAAAAATTTTCTCTGAAAAATTAAAAAAATCATTTACCATCTATGTATAGGTATTTATTTATTTGTTCGCTTCCTGAGATGCATAATTAACTCTTGAAGTTGAACTTATTCTAATGCTATGCACCCTCTCTCGCTCAGAACACCACGTTTCCAGTCAATAAGTACAATATACAAAGAAGCAGAGTGTCAATATTCACTTCTCGTTTCCCCTCTCTTAAACTACAGCCACCCCACACTCTTTTTACCCTTTTCAGTAAAACTGTCATAAAATGTGACGTATCCTTTATCAACTTTTTTATTATTCCCTAGTGAACTACATCCGTTCCCTCCTAGTTTCTTGTCTTGCTCTCTCCTTATATGCACACACACATACGAATCGCTCCTTCAAAAGAAAAACGACAAACAAAACATTTGGCATTTTTGGGTTAAGCATTCAGTAGCAATTGTATTACTTAAAGGTTTTCGATTAAGGAACGCCATATCTGGTATTCCATTTCCAACTCAAATCATCACATTATTAGATTAAAAACAAGTCATATTTTGAATTATATTATGTTTGAACTTGAAGTTTTATGAGAATAGTGACATAAGTTTCAAGCTTTTAAACGTTTTCTAATAGTTAATTGATAAAATAATTCCATTAGCATCATTACAATAGGAATGCCTTGCTTTAAAAATACCCATTTTTTATTTATTTTATCTGACATGAAACTTTCAAATCTCTATTGAAAAATGAGATTTTTTGAGTTATGTTGTTATGTATACAATGTTCATCTGCAGGGACGATATACATTTGTTCTATTTATGCATAAACATTTCTTTATTTACCCGAAACATATTTTGAATTTTAAACAATATAATTCTACGCTAGTCAAAAAATGCTCCACCGGCCATTGTCTTTCTTCTCATCCTCAGGATGGTGCTTCTTTTACCACGCCTGAGTCTCTATTTTCGTATTCTTCCTTCTAGAACCATTTTTCCCTCTATGATTATCACCTTCACGATATGGTCGCACATAACCAAGCCATTTCACTTGACGATCTTCTAACACTGCTTTAGTTAGCTTACATCTAAAGTCATCTTTTATTCATGATGTTCCCCTTAATGCTGTCCCATTCAAAGCCATCCATTCTTGTCAAGCCAAGTCCTTGGCTTATCATTTTATAAAATTTGGAAGGAATGAATAATTTATTTTCATATGTCTCGAAAAGTATAAAATTTCCCTTATTTGATTGCAGGAATATAATTGAATTCATAACTCCATAAAAAGTTTTCGTTTGGATCATTTAACTTAAAAATGTCTGAGCAACGAAGGGAGCAGAACAAGATTTGTATCTTGTTAACGAATTTGCTTTAATGTTTATTGCGGCAGAATATACAGTCTAGCAAAAATTTGTCAGTTTATTACTTAGAATTTTTTTTTTAATTTTTCAAAATTACAAAAAAAAAGATATTTGCTGAAATAGAACTCTTCTAAGTTTAAACCGGATAGATAGGTCCCGGATAAAGTTTCGTGTATTAATGATTTACCGGGAAGGAACAATTCTATTGTTTATTTTAACTCTTCATAGATATTTAAACTATGCTAAGAATAGATTATCATAATACGAAGATTAAAATACAGTTCAATCCTTATGAGCTATTCCCAGAGTAATACTCCTTATTGGATAAACATATATATATATATATATATATATATATATATATATATGTTTATGTATATATATATATATATATATATATATATATAATTTATATTTATAAATATATATTTATATTAAAGTATAAAGACATCTACAATGTGATCTATAAAGTTATATATAACTAATTGGCCAATTACAGGATTCCACAGATCTGTTTGCTACCGCCCACAGACTTGTCAGGTAATAAGCTTAATACTACCCACTCTATCAGCTTCAATCTCCATCTTAAAGATGTATATTAATTACTGCATAAATATTTTTTTATAATTATATATTAGATATAGTAATTATATATTTAGAGATATTTTTTTATTTAAATGAGTTGTTTCTTTATTGCAGTTGTGGTTTATCGCATGTTTGTTCGTTAATATTTGATGTATGTATTTTTTGCTATCACTATTTCCTTTAAATCCTTTATTGATTCGATTCAAATCCGTACCCTTACTTTAACACTAAACTAAAATATGTATCCCTACTTAGGAAATAAAGAATAATTGTTAGTAAAAAGAAAATTAATCATTATTTATGAAAATCTTTTTCTGAAAATTTAGAATCTATTTAATCATCGGTAAATATCAAGAATAACGAAAATACTTTTGTAACAAGTTGAAATGATGAAATAGTACTTTAAATGGAGCATAGTTATGAATTAATGAACTATTTTTAATACTTGGAAGTGACTGCCAACTCACAAAGTGATAAACATGTTGAAGTAACAGAATAATATATAAAATAATATACATCCAGTAGCACTAGACACTATACTAAAGTCAAAAATCTTATCTTAGATTAAATTATTATCAAAGTTGACTCCTGACTAAGCTGAAAGTTAACAAAGCAATAGTAAGACCAGTTCTCACCAATTATGAAAAACTTATTACTTTTGAAAACAAGGTGCTAATTAAAATATTCGGAACAATCAAAGAAGGAGAAACAAGGAGGATTAAGCACTATTAGAAAATTAGAGAAGTTTTGAACGATCTTGTGGCAGAAGTTGAGAGCAGAAGAGATGAACCGGTGAAGTGACGACTCCAGTGTGCTTTACCAAGTATAAGAAGTAGGGGTCCGATTGAATGGATACCGCGAGGTAGGAAAAAAAAAAGGCACCATGTCAAAAAAGATATTATCAAACTGAAGGAGACATATTAACAAGACATCAAGAAGAGTTTAGAGTTGATGGAGACAAAGCGTTGGTGAGGTTGTCCCAACTTAGGTTCTCATGGCCAAGGAAGTAAGTAAGTAAATTACTAAAAGAGAACTAAAATATTGAACAATTCATGAGTGGCCTCCAAATCTTACTTTGAAATGTTAAACGTTCAATATATCGATGCCTTAGTTCACATATCTGTTAAGTGCCGAAAACAAGATTTTACAGGAGTCAACTTTGATAATAATTTAACACAAGAAATGCTGTTCAAGTTTAAGCACAAGATGTATTTTTTTAACCTTCACAGCTTCTCTATTAATTTTATATCAATATATGATCTATGACTTCCTGATCACAATTTTACAATATTATTTATATAACAAAACCCATTTGTGAAAAATTTGCACTTAACATATTTGTGAACGAAGGCATTGATATATCTTCAATCGTCGTTGTACTAATTTACTTGATGAGACAAACCAAAGTATAATGGAAGCATGTGTATTGTGGAGCTCAGTATAATATTATAGCTGCAGAAATAGAGACAAGAATATATCTATGTGTATCCTCAAGAAATTTAGACTTCCCTGATACACGTAAGAAGAAGATGTGCACTTTTATTCCACGTTAGAAATGGGAAATAGACCTGCGAAGGCAAATCCGGAATTGTTGAATATGAGATAGGCGCTAAGATGATAGCTAGTTCGAACACACAAACTCTGATTACGATAACTACCATGTAATTAGGTCGATATTACGGATGGTAATATCGAGTTCAGGGTGTTATCCAGAAGGAACCTGAGGCTTTAGAGTCAAAAGTAAAAAAGATGTTTCCGTTCGAGGTATTTCGAAATATATAACTTCAGAATTGAATCGAATCAGAATAAACCATAATTATATTTTCACTTTATACTAAATTGAAATGATTTGAAGAAAGCGATATTTCTGCCAAGCATTTCATTAACTTGAACCGTTGATATTGGAGCTGCGCAGATGCTATTTAGGAAATGGCTCAACGAAAGTAATATCGCAGATATTGCAAGGAGGAAATAATTTGTAGTTAAATTTAAATTTAAATTCCTGCCCCCCTAACTTCTTCTCTTTTGTTATGAAGGAACACAAAACATTTTCAATATAAATGTCCACATTATTTTAAATTTCGGAACGTGTTCACATAGAATAAACGTTTCGCTTAATGAAACCGGCCTTTTTTCCTTTTTATTAATCCTTATGGTCAAATTATTTAGATTTTAATTTTGTTTAGTTCATAAATTCCTTTTGCTTTAACCCCGCTAATTTTTGAGATATTTTAAAACATGGATAACTGCCTTATGATCTTCGTAACGAAAGTAATATAGCTCACTTTTTTTTTAAATGAAAAAAGCCACAGTGAAGGAATATTAGAAAAATCCAAAAAATTGAAATGAATTCTCTTGGAATTTCTTGAAGCGTGTTGAGTGTTGGTCGCTTCTCCTTCAGCGAGTTAGATCTGACCACGTTCCTTGTCCAACATTGAATGTTGGAGACATTGCATCCCATTGGTCAGATGGTTACTATGGTTACTATTTATACAGCTGAACGTCGCACACTGGGAAGAACTGAACAGCCTTGTAAAGTATTAAGCAATGCTTTATTATTTCCATAATGAGAGCGGAATGGCTCAGTGTTAGAGCACCGAGTTGCCTTGCCGGAAATCCTGATTCAAATCCGTTAAGGGCAAGACTTTTATTTAGTCTGTTATTTAGTCACCCAGCCTCTATAAAATATTATAAAAATAGGGTACCCGAAATAAGGAGGAAAAATCTGCCGGTAGAGTGTGGTGATCTAGGATAAGTGACCTCCTAGCAGTACCGTTGTCCATGAAACAGCACAGTCTCTACCATGTACTGCACCCCAGACCCGTTCATGGGTTGTAGTGGTACAGGTTTTTTAAAAAAAAAATAATGCATAATAAAAAATATTAGTTTTTTCAATTCCTTAGATTTTCCTTAGTGATTTTATTTTAAGTATTTTTCATACGGGCGTAAGTCATAGTAGCAGAAGTCATACTCCCGGAGATTTATGTTTTCTCTTCTTTAATTAGTTATAGTGGGAAAGTATTTTATTTTTACATCAACAATGACCCAATTTATATTTTAAAAATTCATTAAAATGTATTTTTCATTGCGATCAATTACCGTTTATTTGTTGTCATTGCTCTAAACTAATATTATTTCCACTGTTTTAATTCTTTAACCAAAAAAATGTTTAAATTTTATTATATCTAATGTAAAAGTAGTTTTATTTAGTAACCAACTCCTTATCAGTCAACCGCCTCAACCTTTGGAGAAGAGAAGGATGTTTCAAATTCATTAATGTTACAGTATTACTATACCTCAATCATAACATCCTCTATGTGGCTTCCCATATTAATATTTAAATGTTATTCAGATCAAAGGATCTTAACTTTTTCTGAGATCAGTGTTTGAACAGTGAAGTCAACATAGCAATACGATAACATGAAGGACTATTAAGAGAGATCTGGCTAGAATACTGTTGATTCTGATTGTCATAATTATTTTGAATAAATTTGCATTATTATCGATTTTAATTGCTCCTTCTATTTAAATTGATTAATAAATCGACAAATGATGTGGAACGATTCAATATTTGAATCGACAAGGTAATTAATTGCTACGAAGCGTCGCTGGCAATTTCCTTTGTCGCTAAAGGCTCTCGAACTCTCCATTCCTAGTTCCCTCTCGAACGTTTAGTTCATTGGTCTCGTGGGACAGTCTCAAAGCGGGTATTCAGTTCTGGCATACCTTGTCTGCTTTAGCAGGAAACCGAATATTTTCCACATCACATACATGCATAAAAGATATATATATTTCATTTGTAATGCAGTATCTGGAATGGCAAACGAATCAGAGGACGCTCTCAGATCAGACTTGAAACTACTGGATGTACAAAACTGGAGGGTGATAGCGCAGGATGGCAGAGATTGGTTGGCTCTGGTGGTGGAGGCCCGGATTCTTGTGTTGGTGCAGGACCGTAGTGGCAAAACAATAATATTAATGTATTTCTCGTATTTGATATCATAAAAATAAACAAGATTTACATACTTACATAATATAAACAAAAAGCAATGATTCGAAATTTTACATTACATAATTGTAATCATGTAATTCATAACATTCCACTCATCAAAACAAAAGCAACAAAATCAATTCGTTCCTCCGCTTCCCTACTCCCTGTTAATTGGTTAAATAGACTTTGGCCAAGATAACTCCTCAACTATTGGTATTTCCATTTCCAAAACTTGATGTTTTGTTGATTGATGACCTGTAGAAAAGCAAAGAGAAGAATGCTTGGATCAAATTTGCTAGAAACATAATTGCACAGGTGCAAAGTAAAATCAAAGAATAAATAAAAATGTAGAAGTTAAATACAAATGAATTCTTTTTAACTTTTATAATTAACACTTTTCTTCTCCTCCCATGGCTCTACAGCCCTTGTAGGGCCCTGGCCTCTCCAGTCTTCCCTGTCAGCAACTCGACCTCTCCATTGTCCGATTCCCATCCTCTGCAGATCGCTCTCCACATCACCCAGCCATCGCAACCTGGGCCTTCCTCTTCCTCTTCTGCCTCCTGGTTTGCCATATAATAGTTTCTTCGGGTACTTGTCTTCTCCCATTCTCTCCACGTGCCAAAGCCATCTTATACGGGTTGATTTGACATAGGTGACTAGGTCTGGTTCATTGTACAGTTCATGAAGCTCTCTATTATTTCTTGACCTCCATTGGCCTTCGTTACATACTGGCCCAAAGATCTGCCGTATTATACCTGCCGAATTAACACTTTTATGTCATTGAAATATCATATATTAAACCGGATGTATTTTTCTTACAAATAATTTTTTTTGCTTCCTAGTACACAGTAGGAGAAGATTTAGAATCGCGGAAAGTTCGTTTTTCGAATTTCGACAAACATATATCTTTTACCATCTCTATATTCATTTTTACTAATATCTGTTTCAAGTCAGTGTGAATTTTTTTTTGCTTATTGTAATCATTGAAAATGTACTTAAAAATTGTCTGACAATTTTTGTAAGGAGTTCTAATGCATTTCATACGTGAATTTACTGAGATAAAACTAGGTTGAAACATTATTTTAGATTTAACTTAACAAAATAAGCCTACAAGGCACTTATTTTTGATGATACTAAAACTGAACTATATAGGCACAATGACTGTCCTCACGCTACCTAATCTGCTAAGATTTAAATTATTTTCTGAACGTATCCCGAATTAACTACACGCACTTTCTCCCCACAAAAGGTAGCCATTTTATAGAGGCCTGGTTAACCCCAGAAAGATCTTTTCAAGATCTATCCACGGATCTTAATAGATTATTTTATTTATCTTTCACTGGCGGGCCCGACTTCGGATTCACAGAAAATCAATACAGAATGATACACCATGATTTACCCCGTTCCCATAAATAAATTAAATTTTATGAAATATTTAAATTTTTATTATAGTATGATTGGTTTTATTTGACGAGTGTTGGTCGTTACGCCTTACCCCGAGAGGCAGAAGCAAAGTCTCTAACTTATATCCTTTGCAGGGCATTCCTTATGCAGCAGCGCTATCTCACGTGAGCAGGTCACCACAACTATTTCGATTCATTGTTCCTCCAGCCTGTACCTTAGCCATTTTGTTGTTCCTTTCAGCCCTAGCTGTATTATTAAACTTAAAGATAAAAAACGCCGGGAAACAACCTAACAAACGACCAAAAGGGGCATAATAAATATATCTCTAAGTTCGAACTACTTATATACACTTTTAAATTTCCATGGCCAATATTTTTAATCCATTCATTAGGTGTTTCTTCTGGTTTCGACCGTGTAGTCAAATTCTTTGCCTAAGAATTTTACTACACGATTGAAACCAGAAGAAACACCTGATGAATGGATAAAAAATACTTTATGTGCTTATTTTAACTTCAAATATTACCATATGACTATTATAAGATATACCTTCTCGTATCCATTCCTTAGAATCCAAAACCCTCCTTACATACTCAATGCTCCTAACTTTGTTACGATCATAAATAAATAAAATCATCCATAATGACCTAAATGTCCCATTTGTTGTTGATTTGGCCTGAGGCTATAAGTCCTAATATGACAAACTTTATTCCGGCTTAAAGCCACTAGTTTCAAACCTAGCTATTTATTCAATTCCCGATAATTCTCCGAGGCGTCTGAAGATGGCCTCGTGACCTTTTAAGTTTTACTTTTTATTTAAGTACTACTACTAGGTGGTTTCTCTACTTGTCTATATTCATGACATTATGTATCATCCCTGCCCTTTACTTGCATTAATTCTATAATATAGTTGTAAATTTGTATTATTAAATTAACAAAAAAAGTATTGATTTGCACTGACAAGGGAGTGTTATATGCTTTCAATGGCTTTTCGTATCGTATTTCTGGAATGAAATACCAAAAAAGCTCATCCATCAGCTTTTTAGTACCCGACTAATAGTCTTAGTAATATCTCTGATGTGCATGGTTAAATCCGTGTAAGTTATCATAAAATCTATGAAAATTCGTTGCATGTTCGTTTACAGTTGCTATCACAAATACGTATCTAGATAGGCCACTAATGAAAATATATAATATATGTATCGTGCTTTAAAATCATTATACCAAAAATAAAAAGGTATGCTTTAGGTATGCATTCTTCAACCCTAAATGTATTTCATCGATTTTCTTTTATTTCAAATATCATTGAACCCGATTTAATCTAGAAACGGATTATTGATTTTTATTTACAGGTTTTTTTGTGCTGTTTGCACAAAACTACATAAGCAGTTATGATTATGTACAAAAACATGTTTAAAATTAAAAATGTTTTTTTAATTCTATGTATGTGTATGCAGAAAAAAAGGACTTCACGTTATTAAAAAACATATGCAGCTTATTTTTATAGTACTTGCTATATTATAGTAGAAGTATTCGTGTATAGTGCTCACTAAGTATATCTATGATTATGAATGTAGAATAGTCAGATTATCCATCTAACAGTAGTACTATTTTTATCTAGGACTAAATGTATCTAAGATGATGTTTTATAGACCTCCATACTTACCCACTATATCTAGCATTATATATAGTACTAATTTGTGTAACTAAGCCTGCGTGTATCTAACTATGATTATGGGTTATACACTTATACTATACGTACCCAATATATCTAAGACTACATGTATAGTACTCCTTATACATAACTAAGACTACATGTATAGTGCTCCTCATACATAACCAAGACTACATGTATGTAGTCATAGCACATGCTATATTTAATTATATGTGTATTACTCACGGCATTTCATCTCGTCAGAGTTGTCCCCGCAATCATCCTCGAAGTTGCAGACGAGATCGAGAGGAACACAGAAGTGGTTGTTACATTTGAAGTGGGTGACGGGACAGAGGAACGTTTCTGAAACAAGTTTAAAAATAATGACAATCATTTCAAAATTTATCGGTGTATTTTATTATGTTATTAAATTTTGAGCAGTTTAATGTTATTAAATGACTAAACTTAAGACAAAACACTAATGTTTGAATACTAGTCCTATCCAAAAATCAATGACTAAATTTAATAGAAATTTTCCCGCTGCTTCCGACAGTTATTACTTGTCGCCTTTAGGCTTTATTGACTGTAATACTTTATATTAATTTGTGTTCGTATTTTCCTCAGAGTTAGCCAGAATTGGTGTTATGTATTTTTTAATAAATAATTTTAATATACCATACACTGATTTATAATTACCATATATCTTATAATTTTATCGTAACATTAATAAAATTTTATTATAAAATTATAAGAAATATAATTTGATTCTCTTCAATATATATTTTTTTAAAAATGAAGGCTAAGCTGTTACGGATGGCACTCGACATTAGCTTCGCCGCAACAAATAAGTTTTTAAAGTTGATCTTATTTTATTTCTAGGTTATTGTATTACAAAATTTGATATTGAAAATAGAAGAATGGTACATATCGTATTATATTTCTGAAAAATAATAATAGATTTGATATATCTCAGTTTAGTTTTTATTAAAAAGTAATATTTCATTTATAACTGCCTCTATAGCTTCAGAAATATAATACTCACCGGTTAAAAGTTCCTGGGGATTAATAATCATTCACATTTAAGCAATAAAGTTGAACTAAAGCAATGAATCAGTTTCAAATATTAAACTCGTGTATGAAGTAGACTGTAATAAATACAAAATTTTTTTTTAGTGATTATTGATGAAAAAAACAAGTTTATTCTCCCAAAAATAAAGTTTTACGGATTATGAAATATCCTTAAAAACATTGTTCCATTATTTTCAACATAATCAAATGTTTTGTATTTTTTACCTATAAGGAGTTACTCAATATCTGAAGCCATTTATTCCAAAGATACCATCAGAACCCATAATACCATTCAAAAGACTTCTATTTGATATACGCTTGACTATTGCTATGACCATCAGCAAGTCTCAAGGCCAGTCAATGTCCATTGCCGGTTTGGACCTAGAACATCCATGTTCCTTCCATGGACAATTATATGTCGCATGCTCACGTGTTAGTAAACCATCTAATCTAATTTGTATTAGCAAAGGACATATTAAAAAAATAATACTGGTCATCGATTAGCGCTCTATTAAATTGAAATAAACAGTTATAAAAATATGATTAGCCATAATTAAAAATCAACCATGATATACCTCATTGATTAATCTAATGTTTATATTTTATCAGTTAGGAATTTTGTATATTATTTATTTATTATACACTGTACTTAGATATAAGATGAATAAAATGTAAAATCAAAAATCTATTTAATTCATTGTTTCCATTCATTCATTGTTTCTTTAAAATTTACATTTTAACGTGGCCGGGTTAGCTAGTACATGTATATAATAGTATTTTCTTGACCTCCATCCTGATCATTATTACTTTAAAAAAATAAATATCGTTGTAGTATTTCTTTCATTAGTCCAAAGTAATTTCTTTGAAGTTGGTCCTGAGACGTCAGAATATAGAAATGGTCTTTTGATGATAAATTGGAAAATAAAAGGTTTTTATATTGTTTCAACTTGATTGTCTTTTAATCCTTTCATCTTCCGCCCTACCATTCACCATTTTGGAAATGAGCATAAAATCTTCAACTGGATTAAATATCTCTTTGTGAATTATAGTACCTCGAGGGTGAATCAAAGAAAGTATTAAAACAAAAATACATTTATTTGAATATTTTTTAACAAGGTTCGTAGATGCCAGGTGAGGCAGGAAGAGAAAATCTTCCCATAATTAGTGTAAAGCAGCATTAATGCGATTCTGATTACAAATTCAATTTTTTGTCCCTTGCTGCCAGGAAAGTATTCAAACAAAAGAAAGTAATAGGGAAAATATTCGGATTTTTATATTTCAATGGAAACATCCATTATTAGCATTCCTGAAGCCGCTTGGACTAGTTTCAGTGTGAATTATATTATAATAATTATTATTATTATTTAAGAAATTGTACAAATGTCATTTGACACATTTTGTATCTGCGATTTTTATTTGAAAACCTCCACTAAGAGATTCACGTGGAAGCGTATTGTGAAGTAAACTGTATACTGTATACTAAGTAAAGTGGTATCGTATAAATTAAAAACAGCTGGTCTTAGGATGTTGATATTTTATAATTCGAATTGTACTAATAAATCCAGTCACCAGATATGGCAGGTTACTTGAAGGTTATAAAAAGTTCTTGTAAATGAAAAAAGTAGGAACACAATCGAATCCTAAATCTGTTCTTTAACAGATGTATGTTAACTGAATCATTGAAGAGTATGTGATAGTTGTGATGGATCAGCAGTCTCTAACGAAAAAATATATTTATTTATTTTTTTTAAATTTGTATCACTTCAATCCATCTGGGGTTCCGTACATGGTTGAGACAACAATGTTTCTAAGACAACGCTTTATAAACCCACTTTATAGAAGTTGGGTAACCCCTAGGAGGGTCTTCAAATCCCTAAGGGTTATCCGTGGCTGTTGTCAGATTATATGAATATCCAATCATACGTGTAACATTCCCGCATCATCCGCGGCTCATTTCATCAAATTTCAATTTTTTTTTTAAATATGGAATAAAAAAATAAAATAAAAGCTCTACAAAAAATTGATTATCCACCTTGATGACTTATTGGTTATAACTGACAGAAATAATTTAGAACAAATTGAGAAAGCACTTAATGAACAAAATATAAATATTAAATTTACCAAGGAATTAGAAAAATATTATTCCTTAAAATATTTAGATATAATTATTATCTGGAACCCAATTAGCAACATCCTTTCAACAAAATGGTTTATAAAAGAATTTATTTCAAACAGATTATTAAACTATTATCACCCAAAACATCAAATTAATAACATACCCCAAAACATAATAAACAGGTCCATAAAATTGACAGACTTAACGCACAGGAGTTTAACTTGAAAGCAAGGCCAGTAATGAATACTTATAACCTGACCCAATAACCTACCAATAGTTTTCTAATATCTTGACTGTTTCCATATAATATTTTGTAAATATCATATTATGATTAAACTGATTAAATAAAAAATAAATTAGTGAATTTTTTTACTGCACCCCCAACTATCTTAATTCTCCATTGTATCATCCAGTCAACTATTTTCCTCTCATACATGAAAAAAATAAATTAATTTAAGAATTATGTATTTTAATTTTTTTTGTTGTTTTATATTTTTTTAAAATAATCTAATTCGTAAAGAATTTAAATAGCAGTAAAATATAAATAACATAATCATATAAAACTCACTTTACCTTACAGATCAAAGTTTAAGCCAATTACAGACTATTGACCATGGAGGATAGTTGATCCCCAAGAAAATAAAAACAATTTTAAATTATTACTATGCATTTTTTATGAGGTATCTATTCTTGGTTTTTGCTAACTGTTTAGGAAAAGTTTTTTTGTTTTGTTTTTGGATTGTACAACTGATTTATGATTGTTGTTTTTTTGCAGAGTTTTGACTTGTAACTTTTTAAAAGTTATATTCGGATGTTTATATTTTTTTAAATATTGAAAATGACATTTAAGTGTCGAAACGTCATTGTTTGAAAGAATAAATGAATTGACTGGAAGCTATTTTTTTTTCAAATATGATAATTACATATGTATTACTTATTAAATTTAATTATGTCTTTTTGTCTTATTCCTTTTGTTAATGCCTATTTAAATTAAAAAGAATAACTCTTTGGGAATAGCTGTCTTTATGAGAAGAAGCAACGAAATAATTCCAAAGAACAAATTATGTGAAAAAGGTCATCAAGTGGATTTTGACGAGAGTAGAAGTGGAGATTTTTTCGTCGAAAGTTTAGGGAAACATTTATATAAGAAGAGGGACCAGGCTAGAGGGCTCTAGAATTACCATTTTATTATTAAATTTTGTATATTTAAATTTACATTAATTATAAGTGTTTTTTTTTCATGTCATTTGTTCATATAGCAAATTTACGTGTTGTAATATTATTACAGTTGTAATTATCAATAAATTAATCTAAAGAAGGTGTGTGTTATCACTATCTGAATCATCAGTGTTCAGGTTACAATGGTGGTTATAAAAAATCGTGGATAACAGTTGGTGGTGATGGTGACCGGCTAATACATAAGTACACGTGAATCTTACGACCCGATAATCGGAAGGTTGAGATTAAATATAGAATTGTAATAATTACATTTTTTAAGAAGAAAAATGAACCAATTATTGCGATCTTTCGAGTAGTTTTTGTCCTTTTTAGTTCATCCACCTAGCAGCGATGCCCATCAGAGCGAACGCCAAGTCTTTCAAGTTTTAATTCTTAGATAAGTAATGAGTTCCTTCTAAGGGCTTTCAAACTCGAGACAAGTAACTTGAGTCATTTAGCTTATCATTTTACAAAAAGTTTTTTATTAACCAAAAGTTTGAAAAATTTATGTATATATATATATATATATATATATATATATATATATATATATATATATATATTTATTTATATAAAGCCTGCATCACAATACATTTAGCTTATGCAAGTGAATATATAACCGTTGTTTATTAACGTTATTTAAATTCTCTTCGTTAGATTTTTTTAAATCCGTCGATTAATTTGTCATTCATCAGATTAAGCCCACAGGCCTCAATAGTTCTTTTGATGTACTATTGAGGGTTTGCGAAGTTCATCAAATAATGTAGCGAATAAAGGGCAATAAACGACCGTCTATTTACGATTAAAACAGAAATTTCGACATTAAGAGTTTAAGAAATAATTTTCGACGTTTCAGGCTCCTTTAACATTTACAAGACGAACTCCCAATTAATTACATAAGACTCGCATACTTATATACGAACAAAGGAATCCAAAATGACCTCAATGTCCCATTTGTCATTGATTTAGCCCGAATTCGATATCAATTTTTCCATGACAAACTTTATTCCCGCTCAAACCTACTAGTTTTAAACCTGGCAACCTCTTCAATTCCTGATAATCCTCCGAGACTTCCCAAAAGAAGATATCCTCGTGACCTTTTAGGTTGAGTTTGTTATTCGAGTAATAATACCATTGAGTAGTTTCTCTACTTGGCTTTATATCGTGTCATTATTTATCATTCCTGCCATTATATTTACTCGTCGTATTATTATAATACAGTTATATATTTCAATAAATAACTTTAAAAAAAAAGGATAAATAATTTATAAAAGTGAAAGTGCTCCTTTTATTGGTAGCTCTATAAGGGCGGTTAAGTTATACTATTGTTGCAAACCAGTTCTGTATTGTGGGTTTTGCGTGGTCTTGCGCCGGTAGAATATTCACTGTGGGGATTACTTATTGAGGAATCAGCTATGCCCAACAGATTCAGACTCATTTAAATTTATCTTTATAAGTCCTTACAATGAAATTATAATAACTAATTATACTATATAATATAAACATAAGATACATTATATTCCCCAGATTCATTTCGTACATTTATTTTCACACAACAGTGCCAAATCAATACATACATACGTACATAACGGGCTCTACATCCCGTCACCGAGACTGGGTCTCCTTGCCAAATCAATAATAATATTTATTATTTCTATTGATATATTGCACACAATTTATTTCCTTTCCCGCTTATTTTAAAATCCAGAATCACGTTTTCTCCTATAAAAAAAGCATATAAGAGTTGTCTCCAATCAGACAGAACTAGTGAGCCCCATCACTGGATCCCCCACTCCTTCCATTTAATTAATGTTCAGAAAATCCTTCAGACAATCCTCTCTTAAAATGCACCTGGTGCAGTAGAAGAGATACAATGTATCATTAGTAATATTAATATGTTATTTTTTCAAATATTAATAACAACCAAAGGGGTAAAGAAATAAAAAAAAAAAGTATATATATACGAGTTGTAGTGTTTTCATACTACACATGACTAAACTCGTGTTTTTTGTCCCGAAATTTTCAAAATCATTCTTTCAACTCTTTACGGATGTGAACCTTGGCCTCCCATAGAAGAATGAACAACGTCTTAAAATAAGCTGTTGTGTTGAATGTTCGGTCCAAAAAGGAACGAGATCACTATAGAATATAGGATATTACATATTACATAACGCGGAATTGCGAAGCATACATCCAGTAAATATTATTCAAGTGATGGCGTCACGAAGATAATATGGGCCTGTAAAGTTGCTGGGCTTAGTAACGAACGAATTCCTTAGATTTTAATAAGCCCTGAACCGACTGGGAAGCGTCTGAGGGGTAGATCGAGGCGTAGGTGGGAAGATTGCGTTAAAAGTGACCTGAAGAATGTGGGTTTGGGTAGTGGCTCGTGAACGGAAGTTTGTAAGCAGAGATTGGTGAAATCGGCATAAAACCTTCTAGTTCACTAAGCCTGATTATTAAATATCTTTATTATGGTATACATGAGAAGTTGTAGGATTTAACTATTGCATTAATAATTCATACTCACTCATTGACTCCTTGGCACTAAGGTCCTATAAGGACCTGGGCTGAATTAATAATTACTTAATATTATTATATTACTTAATGATATCTAATTAATTAAAAAACCTGTATCACTACAACCCATGAAGGGTCTGTGGTTCAGTACATGGTAGAGATTATACTGTTTCATGGACAACGGTTCTGCAAAGAGGCGACTTTCCTAGGTCACGCTCAACCGCCAGATTTCCCCCTTTTTTTGTTTCAAATCTCATTTATTTTCATAATTTACATAAATTTACAATATATACATTTTATTTACAAATCAATATATATATGCATACATCATAGGTACTTCATTTTCCCGGAGGTATTATAAGTATTTACAAGGTATGGGACCGCTTAAGGCGTTTTCTCTAAACCGGCACTAGGCCGCTGGCTCGATACAGTTCAAAATCGGCGAGAGACCGCTTTTCGGGGTAGGAGATAGGAAGAAAGAAGAAAGTGGAAGAGGAAGGAAGAAAAGGAAGTGGGTAATTGGACTAGAGTGTCCAGACCCCTACTCTAGGCCAATGAGAGCACGTCGACCATAGGGGCACTGCCTTGCCATCTCCCAGGTCTGGGAGGGGGGACTATATCTTTGAATAATGGGTTTTCACACGCCTTTAGCCTCTCAAAGAATTTGAGGTGCCTCCGGCTAATGTAATTAATGATCGTCGGAATATTTAGTTCCTCGTGCAATTTAGTGCTTCGTGCTATTTCAAGCGACGTGCCTCTCACTATGCGCCTCAGGATAGAGGATTTAAAGAGGTGCTTAAGTAGCGGCGCACCATGGAGCAGCGTGGGTCTAATGACAGATTTGTATATCTGGTATTTAAGCCGCAGCGAGAGCTGCTGAAAGCAGAGCAGGTGGTAGAGCCTATGGAATTATATCGGGCCAACTTCAGCCTCTGCCTGACGTGACTCGAGAAGGTAAAGTTCCTATCTAGAGTGACGCCAAGGTAGAGTAAATTGTTCGATACGCGGAGATCTTCACCTTCAATTGTGAAGGTCGCCGGTAGGCGTTTTTTACCTTGCTGATATGACGATGGCGTCCGATTCACCCTGATGCCACTCAGCTTCAAATCATCAACGATTGGGACCGACGCCCTTTGTGCCTTTTTAAGGGCATGCCGGGCGTTGGCGCTGGAAGCGTATATCCCTATGTCGTCCGCAAAGGCAGCTACTACCGCTACTGCTACTTTCCCCCTTGTTTTGGGTACCCTATTTTTATAATATTTTATGGAGGCTGGGTGGGCCCCAGGAGGGTCCAAGATCCCATATGATCCATCTCCCGCTGCAAACAGACTAAATAAAAATCATGACCTGCAGCGGAATTTGAACCAGGATTTCCGGCATGGCAACTCTGTGCTCTACCACTGAGCCACTCTGCTCCCCATCTAATTAATTACTTAATATTATTAATTAGATATGTTATTATCTTTTCATCAAAATATTTCTTTGAAAATAGAAATCGTTAATTTGAATTTGAAATTAAAACTGATAAGCGACAATTAGCTAAGAGGGAGGCAAATATTGTTTGTATTAATTAATGTATTCATGTTGAGCGAAGGATCAGCTGATTTAATTATAAGGGTCCTGGCCATGTTGCTATCTTGTCTTGTTATCCTTCCATCCTTAATTGTTATAATTCCTGTCGAATATTATATTATCAAATATACTTTTAGTAGTTTAAGGGAGCTACTGTGAAGGTTTTCAAATTATTCCTTCAGAACTAACTTATAACGTAAATGTGTTAGGAGTTTATGTTAACGAAACGTTGACGAAATACAAACCATACAAATAGGATCTATTTCTGAATAGTTTTGATACTATTAATTTATTTTTCGTCTTGATAAAAGTGGTCATTAAGCGCGATGCTAGGCAGATGGGAATTTATAGATGCCTACAGAAAGATGTATCCATCATCAATTATCGGAGCATGCAAAGTTAAAAATACCAATTAGAGGTTTTTTTATCAATAAGCCTTGCCTATATCCGGTTTTCGTGCGATTTATCACAACTACATTTATTAGCGAGCATGTCCAATCGATCTGTGCAGGTACGATCGAGTTAATTTTGTTCATGCTCTAGGATTGAAAAAGGTGAATTGTGCATGATTTCATTCGAATTAACCTCGTTTTTCTTGTGAAGATGAACTTTTATATGCTTAAGACTTAAAACTTATAATGATTATCATTTATCCTTACACTATTGTGTAAGGATATTTTTAAATAGCAGAAAAGGAAGAAATTTTGGTGGTATTGTTGTAGGAGGAATACTTGTCGAGAAGTTCATGCACTTAGCGTTTATGGTAACTAGAAAAAACGAAATTCAAGAGGAAATAAAAGCGCATTTAAAGGGGGGAAATGCTTATCAGTCGGTCTCGATATTACTTAGCTCGCGTCTTTTGTCCCGAAATCTAAAAATCAGAATGTATAAAACCATCGTCCATCCAACTCTTCTTTACGGATGTGAAACGTGGCAGCTTGCGGTGAAGGTTGAACGTCTTCAGGTTTTCGAAAATAAGGATGAGACCTCTGGGAAACACAGGAAATTACATAACGCGGAATTGTGGAGCATGCACCGTGTAAATACTATTCAAGTGATAGCGATTAATATGGACTTGTAAAGTTGCTGGGCTTTGTAAGGGACGAATTCCTAAGATGTTGATAATCGGTGTAACCACTGGGAAGCGTCTGAGGGTTAGACCGAGGCGTAGGTGGGAGGATTGCGTTAAGAATGATCTGGCGAATTTGGGTCGTAGTCCCTTCTGTAGTGGACCGAAGTTTGTAGGCAGAGTTTGGAGGCTTCGGCATCGAGCCTTTGGGTTCGCTAAGCCATTATTATGATTATGTTTATAAACTTAATAGAAAATATTAATAAATAATTATAGTTAAAGTTGGCAGATTTAGGAGAAACTTTTGATATTAGTGTTTCGGTTAATTTGTGGGCTTCACTTTTTCCGCCTTGGTACCCTCCTCATGAAATTCTTCTCATCGTGTTTTACTTAATGAAACTTTAGATAGCTTAGTTTATGTAACATATGCGCTTAGTTAATTATCAAAAACGCATAAATAAATTTTTAATTCATGCAATACATTTAAATTTCATACACTTTTCTTTTATTTTTTTTCTAAATATATTTAGTCCACTCCATTAATGCTTAACCAATTATAATATTCGTGCCCATATCGTTGTTTAAAGCATACAACCCTCAAATACCAGGCTAAATCAACAAGCACGTGGAGAAGGGCAACTATTTGAATTCTTAGAAGGTTTTCTTTTCCAGCATATTCCTGGAACTTTATCTGTATATAATGTTCATTCTAACATTTTTGAACATTTAATTGTTTGTATATATTAGATTGTGTAAATAAGTAAAACATATATATATAGATTTTAACCTGTAATTTAGACTGTATATTAGAACTCCCGCTGCAGCATCTTTCGATTAGCCCTAGCAGGATAAGGTAACCTTAAATGAATATAAATCCAAGATACCATATATTCTAAACTTAAATATATTTGACATCTGTTCCTACTGCAATGGAATCCAGGCAGAGCTGATACGCTATGAAGGAATGCAACTGAGAAAGGAACTCCACAACCTCATTTTGAAGATATGGGAAGAAGAGAAGATGCCTGAGGATTGGAAAAGGGGAATTATCTGCCCACTGCACAAAAAGGGGGACCAGTTGGACTGCGACAATTATCGAGGCATAGTGCTCCTCTCATGTGCTTATAAAGTTCTCTCTATCAGGCCCTGTTGGTAATGAACGTCCCAACTAAATTGATACGCCTCGAGAAAATGGCGATGTCGGGGTAAAAGTGTGCAGTACGAGTGGGGAGTGAGCTGTCGGAGGACTTCCATACTAACTGCGGGATATGCTCTTGCCTGTCTTCTTTTTAACTTCGCTGCTGAGAAAGTAGTACATATATCCGGAATCCAACTCAACGCAACCCACCTTAACAGTACAGTTCAGCTTCTGGGGTAGGCTGACGATTTTGATATTGCTGCCGGATCGGAACGTGCATTACGAGAAGCATTTTTGTCCATAGAAGATGCAGCAAAGAAACTTGGGTTGCACATTAATGAAGCTAAGACCAAGTATATGAGAGTCGGAGGAGATGAACTAGGAACCTGTACCTTTAAGGCTGGACCATATAATTTCGAAAAGGTAAGCAGCTTTGTCTACCTCGGGTCTGAGATCAACTCCGGAAACGACATCTCTCGAGAAGTCAACAGGAGGATAGCAGCGGCGAGACGGTGCTACTTCGGCCTTGTGAAGCATTTTGGAAGCAGATTCCTCTCTAACAGGACCAAGATCACTATCTACAAAACCTTGGTCCGCCCTGTTTTAACTTATGGATCGGAAGCGAGGGCCTTTAAGAAGCAAGATGAAAGTAGACTTCTGATCTTCGAGAGACTAATCTTCAGAAGGATTTTTGGCCCTGTTAGAGAGGATGGAATTTGGAGAAGAAGGAGAAATGCTGAACTAGCCGCCCTTTATAAGGATATAGGCTTGGTCAAGTTCATCAAGATAGGACGACTTCGATGGATGCTGTCCGGAAGGATGCATGGACAAAGAAGGGTTTGCAGGCCAAATGTCAGATGGGAGGACTCAGTGACATCGGACGCACGGGCTCTGATGGGAGTCTGAAACTGGAGAGCTGCTGCAGCTGATCGTATTGACTGGCGAAGGCTTTTGGAGGAGGCCCAGTATCGGTGACGGGATGTAGAGCCAGCCATGTATGTATGTATGTTCCTACTGCAGCTCCACAGGGCTCTCAGGACTTTGAAAAAGAAACACTTGATTATTTCCTCACCATTACCAGTACCTGTAAGCTTTTTGCAATTTTTTTTTAGCATTTTCTTTTACATTTTTAGTACTGGAAGGTATTTTTTAAAAAGAACTTAACTAGAGCTCAATTAGTTACTAGCCTTAATTTCCTTAATGTTGACGATCGACTAGAGAAATACCTCTATTGTATGAGCCAATCAGAAGACCCTAAGTGCCTCTTAAAAACAACATAATTTTTCCCATTAATAAATATGAAATGTTTTTTAAAATTTATTAATCGAAATTTACAACTGTATTATAACAATACAAAAAGTGAATATACAGGAATACAGGTAGGAATGATACATAATGACATGGATAAAGGCAAGTAGAGAAACTAATCCAGTGATTGTACTCAAATGAAAAATTCAACTTAGATGGTCACGTGGCCATCTTCTTTTCTGGCGCCTCGAAGGATTATCTGGAATTGAACATATAGCCAGGTTTGAAACTAGTGGGTTTGAGTGGTAATAAAATTTGTCATAAAAAGACTGATATCGGGTTCGGGCTAAATATGCAATAAATGGGCATCCCTGGGTCGTTGGATTACTCTGTGCGTAATAAAGTAAGGAGCATTAAAGAACTTACGAAGGATTTTGTATTGTGAGGATTTGATACAAGAAGAATAATATGGCCCAGTGGAGCCTCAAAAATCTACTCCGCAAGCCCGAATTGATCTTATATTAAGCATGTAGATGAGTCTTTTGTAATTAATGATATCTTAGAGCGTTTTTCTGGTAAGTGTTGAAGTAACCTGAAACAATGATATAAAATGTTAAGTTTTAATATTCCTTTCTACTTAATGATTGTTACGGATTTAATTATTTTAATTCAGTCAATAAACTAAGTTAATGATATAACGTACTACGTATATGGTTATAAATCCCAAGAGTTTTATTGGAGGACGAGATCTAAGGGACAACAATGTTAAGGATACTTCTCTTTAAAACGCTTGGGATGTCCGGCACGGTCACTAGATTAATGATTTTTTCACAGGACGTTTCCCAAGGACAGTATTTTAAAACATTGTTTTCATTCTCTCGAAGACTTCCAAAAGAGGATCTGGCGATAAACCATCTCTAGTCCAAAAAACCTCCTTAAATAACGGGTAATATTTGGTAAATATCTAAGTTTTGAAATTTACTGATCTACAATATTTACGGATCTACAATATTTAAGAAAGTAGCCTTTCTTTTGCTGTATTTTATCCAAATCCTTCACATTATTTCAATATTTCATTCATACTTTATATAAGGAGAATGATACGTGGGTTATAAAAATTATTAATATAATAAAGTATTATTATATTTACTTACTTTATTAGTATTATTTTTATTTATTTATAACTTACAATTATTATTATGGTTCATTTTTCTTTCTCTTTTTTTTTTTTTTTAAGCGGGATTTTTTCTATATTTTTCCTGCTATTGTAAAACTTATTTATAAAAGACAATTTTAATTAATTAAAAGTACTGTTCTTTAAACATGTAAAGGAAGTCCGGAACATGTATTTACACTTATTGCAGCTTGTATATGTAAAAACTGCAGATAAAGGTTGTGTTTTTTCTTTTTTTTTTTTAATTTGTAATTACACATGTATAAATTAAATGTTGGCACAATATAATTAGTTTGCTGAATATATATTCCATAGCAGTAACCTGAATCTCGGCCAAGACATAATCTTTTCTCTTAAAAATTAAAAAAAAAAAATGTTTAAATTATTAAAAAGAACCATAAATACCATAAATAATATATATATATATATATATATATATATATATATATATATATATATATATATATGATATATATATTGAAATGTTGTTTATAAATATAATGATCGTTAGTTTAAATAGCGTTTGAATCTATTTAGACTCAGGGTTAAATGATGGAACCAAGTTAATAAATGAGGTAAATAAAAGTCATGATAGTGACTTTACACAGCATATTTTGTCGATATTAAAATGTTAAAGAGAAAAGTTTTGTCTGGATGCTCAAGACAAGGCAAAACGCTTTACAAAACGTTAATTAGACTGGTACCTACCCAGAGTACATGGACATGGGCATCACTGCTGCAATGAAAAACCAGCTCCAAATATTCGAGCGAAAGGTCTAATGAGATTGTTTATACTGTTTTTGTTAGTGTAAGCAAGGTATGACTTCTAATGCCGAGGCACCAGGATGAGGTCCAATTCAACAGGGCATGCCGCATAAAATTGTTGGACCATATGACAAGAATGCCTCATGGAAGAGGACCGAGCAAGCTCCAGCAAGGTTCTACTATATATTGGGCCAACAAAGAGTTTGCTGACCACGCATGTTAAAGAGGATCTTAAAGTATTAGGCGACGCTGGAAGGAAGCAGAAAACCAGAAAAAGAGAAGATTTGGTAAAAGTTGTGAAGGAAGCCCAGGCCCACCTCAAACTGTAAAACTAGATAGTCACCAAAACTGAGGAATGGAGCAGCTTCGGGCTTTTTAAGGCACATGTGCTGCTTTTACTTTATTATTTTTAATAAATAATTTATTATTATTGAGGTAAACAAAAACCCCACATTTGATTCACTCAGAATTGTGGGAGTGGGAGTGCTTATATCTGTCGACTTATCAGCTGCCCCGGTTCAGTTATTAATGCAAATGTAAGCCAAAAATTAACTAACTCAACTCGAAGAATATTCATGGAATATTTAACCGCGAAATGGTCAAAGTTCTGCCTTGCAGCGATGGATAGTTACGCTCTGAGAATTCTTGAGGTGGAATGCTAAGAACCTACAGGTCCTTCCTTACCTTGTACCGTAGGGTCATCTTTAAGCTGCCTTTAATGCTTAGGATTCTAAAGTCCAGTATGGTAAAGTTGTGTCTTAAGCAACATATTACAGTAACATTAATATTGTTGTTATAATTATAGTAGGTAATTTGGAAAAGATTGTAAGGTATATTTTTTATAGAGATATTCAACGTTTTCGAGGTTTATTATTATCGGTATTAAAAATATCAAAAAATGATTCTGATGATGATTATTTATTAGGCGTAAAAATCTTCATAGTTTAAAGTAATCATTAAGAACAAGTTATTGTTAATTGCTGTTTCATCTTTAGAGCGAAACATGCTGACGATAATTATTGCGTCAAGAGATAAAGCACTATTCATTTTCACTAATTAAATTTTCAAATTTTTTTGCAACTTAGATTTATTATTGTTTCTTAATTTAATTTTCTTTACTCATCTAATATTTATTCAAATTCATTAACTATCTTGATGAAATTTATAAAACGATAATTAAATAAAACAAATTATCTTTATATAACTTTCATCAAGAAAAACGATAAATATTAGAAGTATAAAGAATAATAAATAAAGAAAAATGATAATTTTTTGTTGTAAAAATTGGGAAAAGCACGATGAAAAATTGATTGATCTGGAAGATGAATAATAGTAAATATTAATCCATTCTTATTATTTCTCATGAGATGTTTCGTCATTTACCTTTTACTCTTTGTATTTCAAATCATTCCTGATTATAAAGCCTCATATAACTTTGGCATTGCACTGTTGATTTTGTTAGTCTGTTTTATTTTATTCTCAGCCCGGGTGATGGCCAGACAATTAGGTACGAACGTAAGCACGTGTAATATAAGTCTAACATATTTAGTGTAATTTACTGATTACACCCCCTACCTATTTTACAACCTTCTAAGTTATTGACATTGAGAGGGTCTTAAGTAACAATATTTAAGTTAGAGTTCTAGAGCTAGTAGTGTACTTGTATATTTCCATACCACCCAGCATTACGGTTATATTGTTATCTGATTCCACTGTTAAGGAATATGAGGTAAAATATGCATTACTGTGAATTCATATAATATGGAGTAAAACAAAAATGACAACAAATTAATGTAAATAATTTTTAAACAATCTGCATTGATGACTCAAACTATCTCTCTCTCTCTCTCTCTCTCTCTCTCTCTCTCTCTCTCCCTTTTTCTCTCTCGGTCTTGGAACAAGAAATTCGATATCCAATATAAAAAATTTATATATATATATATATATCATTTTACATTTTTATCACTGGAAAATAATATTTTTTTAAATATTTAATTTATTGTTATTTACAACTATAGTAATATTACAACAAGTAAATCTGCTAGTATGAACAATATGACATGAAAAACTATCCATCAGTAGCACTCCAATAAAGTTCTATAATAGATGATCTCGAGGCCATCTTCTTTTGAGACGCCTCAGGAATAGTATGGAAAGCAAGTTGAGAGACTAGAGGTTTCAAGTGTGTTTGGAGCTTGTCATGGAAGGTTAGGTATCTAGTTTGGGTCAAATCAGTAACATATGAGATATTAAGATCATGATGGATGAGTTTGTGACATAATAAGGAGCGTTGAGGATTTTACGAAGGATTTTGGATTGCAATGATTGGATACAAGATGAATTGGATGGTTTAGTAGAGCCCCAAAGCTCAACTCCGTATGTCCAAATAGGCCTGATAAATGCCATGTAAATGGGTCATTTGTAATTAATTGGGAGCTTAGAGCGTTTGTCCAGTAAATGTTGAAGTAGGCGAAAACGACGAGCAGTTTCTTGTCTTTTCAGTCTTGTATGAGGATTTCAAGTAGACGTTTGTCCAGATGGAGTCCTAGGTAACGTATCTGTTCGACAGGGTTCAGTGGAATATTATTAAAGGATACAGTAGGGCAGGAATTTGTAGGTTTACGACGAAGGGTGAAGGTAATTTGATGGGATGTGTTAGGATTTATTTTAATTCTCCAATTTTGACACCATTCTTGAAGGTTTGAGATATAGTATTGAAGAGGGTGGGATGCAACAAATGGATCCTTATTTACTGATAACACACATGTGTCATCAGCGTACGTAGTGAGGACAGTGCTTGGATGGGTTGGGATGTCAGCTGTATATATCGTGTATAGGATGGGACCCATGATACTACCTTGAGAAACTCCGGCAAAAGTAATATTTAAAAAGAAATTAACGAGGACTCAGCTATTATCTTGCCATAATTTCCTGAACGTTCATGATTGACTAGAGAAATACCTCTATCGTATTGGCCAATAAGAATACCGTAAGTGCCTCTTCTGTAAACAGTAATGAAGAAATGACAGGGAATTTTGATATTTACCTGAGATACCAGGAAACCGAAGACAGTAAAATAAGCAACTATATTGAGCTGCCAGAGTACTAATGACTTAGGAATTTTAGAGAATCCTGAACTCTAAGAATTCAAATATTATCTTAGTTAACCTACTTGCACTCATTCGGAAAATATGCTCAATAGTTACTAAACTAATGACTTTACTACTTAGCTAACTTAGTGTTTGTAGTGAATTTTAATGTGTTCTATAGTTAAAATTTATAAAACAATTACATCTAGCATTATTGTTATTGTTATAGTTAGTAGATAATTAACATTGTTAAGGGTCAGAAAATAAAATACGCAGTATTGAGATTTCTTATAAAAAACAAAACAAATTAATTTGAAAATAAAAAATACTACTACAATTTGTATATGCAGAAATACAAGATAATGTCGCTCCTTATTAATAGAGCAAAGCTCAAAAAACCTAATTTTTCAGTAGAGGTATTTGAAAGTTCCACGATATTTAAAAAAATTAAAAATTTGAGTATTGGTATTACTATTATTAATATTGTAATGAGGCTATTGAAATAATTTTATTAACTATTACAAAAAATTAAAAGCTTGAAACATTTTTCATTTTAACTTATGCCATTATTCTCATAACTTCATGTTCAAACATAATACAACTCATAATAGGACATTATTAAAAAAAACATGTTGGAAATGAAATATAAGATATTCGTTCCTGAATTAAAAAGCTTCAACAAATACAATTGCTATTGAAGGCTTAGCTCAAAAATTCAAAATTATAGCTACGTCGTTAGTTCTAAGGAGCGACGTCGTTAAATTTCTTTTAAAACATTAGATATTGCCGAATACTCAACATCTCTCTCTTCCTGTTTCGGTCTTGGACACAGTAGAACGCATTATCCAATATCTCTCTATTTAGGCAATGCCAATATTATTTTATTTCCTTTTAATATTTATACTTCACTAATCATCCGCTTTATACAGGATTGCAGACACGCGCTGCTGTGAACTCTACCCTATCTCACTTTCTCCCTTGACTTCCATGAGGAGGTAGATCTGGACTCCATCAAGTCCCTACCTCGTTACCTATCTCACCCTTTCGTTCTTTTTTACCGGAAGGGACGGATCCATCCTTATCTTATTTGGTATTTGAAAAAATGCGGTATCTTCTGTAGCTCAAGTCATTTATCATAAAAATGAAAATGATAAAGATTTATTTTTTATTTAAGAAGGACATCGATTTATTTATTATCATATCGAATTCTCGTTTACTAACCATTCAATTATCAGTTATTCTCTAGACCAGTGATTCCAATATTCAATTGAACAATTCGGGAATTTTTTTAGAATTTCCCAATTCTTAAATTATCGCGCCAACAATCGCGTATGCTGAATTCCAATTCAGTTCACTAAATTCCAAGTATTTCGTGTTTAATTTACTTTTCAACTAATCCAACCACATGGTGGTTGTCCAGTCACAATAAGGATATTACCGAAACAGTTGAAATTAGATATTTTATATTATCCCGACGAACGTAAGAAGTATCTGTCTTTATTTTTTCTATGTTAAATTCGTAATCGCTTTTAAAAAGGAAAGTTTCCAGTTTTTCAAGAAAGTCTAAAATTTAGAAAAAATCTGATGATTAAGGTTGACGCGGAAATAATCCGATTGTTTAGGGAGACGCAAACCGAAAGCTTGGGAACCTCTGTTCAAGACGATTCGATCCAAAACTCTGATGGCCTCTCTTTTAACCTCTAGCCCCAGACAAAGAAACATCCCCAGGCTCAGGCAAGCTCCAAAGATAATAGCGTTTCCTCCTAGCAGTCTCAGAACGGAGATGAATAGGACAAAGCTAGTTTGAGGTAATACATCTCCTCTGAGGTATCTCGACAATGGCGTCATCTATTAACCGAGCACTAAATCTTAATCCGGCTCAGGAGGAGGAGCAGAGGTTTGCCAATATCCAACTCGGACAATGTCGAAGACGAACTAGTAGTACGACGAACTGTACCTTCACTATTTCATTTCACTGGCTCTATATGATGATAATCGGTTTGGCAATACAATATATATTTATATACAATCTCTAGTAATGTTTATTAAATAGAAACGAGGTTATATTATCATTTATTTTTCCGTTTATTTTGAAATCGTTCTACGCGATCATTTAGTTCCCTTCTTTCCGTTCAGTTATCGGTCAATGACGGGTGAAGTATACATTCTAGCTCTAAGATTAGGATAGAGAGATGGTAGAAGATAAGAAGTAGGAGAGTAGAGAGTAGAGATGTAGTTTTTAGTATAGTACGTAAGAGAGTAGTCTCTAAGTTAGATGTAGTCTATAGGCAATAAGGTACGTATAATCATAGTAATAATAATAATAATATCAATAATATTATAATAATATTATAATCCACCTAGTTAGTTCATAAAAATGTCTCTTATATAACCGTATTATAATGTTCAATAACTCAATAAACCTATATATTTCTTACAAGTCGTCCACTGTTTGTCAACCCTTGAAGACCTCCTTTATCCTCTCACTACAAAGCCAGGTATTTCTCTTCTTAGATCACTGCATGCTTTATTTCCTTTCCATTACAAGGATCAACAGTTACTTTACAAATAAAACCTGGGGATAAAACCAAGGAAGCAATGGATGGAACATATTAAACATAGTGAACATGGACACTATGACAAGTGCCCCAAAGAAGTGAACATGAACACTGTGACTAGTACTCCAAAACTACGTTGACTGTTTCTGAGCTACATGGCGGTTTTCGTACCACACACATTCACTAGACACACATACAAACACTAGACACAGTGTCAGTCTAGACTTCAACCAGTGAGGATCTCGGTGAAGGTTTAGCTGAACGCGCCGGCTCCTGCTCGTCAGGGAGTACCTTATCATTATAATTCTTTTCTTTTATTTACTTTTACTTTCATGCGTATATATATTCTTGTATTTTCTCAATTTATTTTTGTATTATTATTATTAATTAATGGCGGATATTAACACTATTAGGTTGGAACCTAAACCACCTGACCCACCTTTTGATTTTAAACTTCCGAAGGGAAGATTCTCTAAAAAGTTTTTAGTGATGCCTATTGCTAAAAACAATGATAATAAAAGTTTCCTTGACTTCAGTCCATTTAAAATTTTCCGTTTTATTAAAAGTTATGCACCACAAGTCAAAATTAAGTTTTTAAGAAACGGGTTAATCCTATTAGAAGTACTAGTCGAAAAGGATTTTATCAATTTAAAAAATATAAAAGCTTATGAAAATTATCAAATTAATTTTTCGTTACATAGAACATTGAATTAAAGGTATAATTACCTGTAACGAATTCATGAACTGCTCAGAAGAAGAACTTAAACACGAATTGGCTGATCAACATGTTGTTGACGTGAAAAGAATTTATAGAAATTCTAATAATGGAAAAATGCCAACATCTTCTCTAATAATTACTTTCTGTAAGGCTTAATTACCAGTGAGACTTATATTAGAATTTACAAATGTTAAGGTCGTACCATATATTAAACCTTTAATGTGCTTTAAATGTTACGATTACCGTCATGGTTTTCGTAATTGTAAAAATATCGAAGTATGTGGAAAATGTGGTGAGTCTCACCAAACTGAAGAAGAAAAGTCAAATTGTAAAACATATAATTGTAAGCATTGTGGCGGTCCTCATGCCGTCTGGAATACGTCATGTTCATTTTTTAAAAGGGAAAGAAATATAGAAGAACTTAGGGTTTTACGAAAAGTGTCATATGCCGAAGCTGAAAAGTTACTTCAGCCCCTCCCACCACCTCCAACTGATCTCCGGAATACAAGCCATTCTTATGCTGAAGCAACATCCTCTCCCCCTACAAATTTAATTTTAGAACAATTTGGAAAACTCACCGCAATGGTTGAGGTTCTTACCAATAAAATTAATACTTTAGAAACGATTGTAAATAATCAAATTACAAACCAATGTGCTCCACTCGATAACGAAAAAAACAAATGTACGTCAAATATAGTTAACATACCTAATAACCATAATAACGAAACTAATGCCAAAATGTCAACAAAACCTTCAATTTAAAAAATTGACCAACAACCCGTAATCCAAAGAACTGGAGATAAACGGGAGAGACCTTTATCTCAAGGGTCGAGTATGTCACTTACCGATTCTAGTTCATCAGGACTTGCGTCGGGGGGCAAACCACCACGACCCAAAAATAAAAACATTAAAAAATGAATGTCTATCTATTGAACTATAAAAGGGTATTTCAGGATTATTCTTATAAGAGCTTACTTTTTCTCTCTTTTAATAAATATAATATTCTTTACGTACAACTTAAATTTCATATACTTCAAAAAACATTGTCGCATTTCATAGCATTACATATATATATTTCTGTACCTCTCTACCTTCGAATCTCATATATTTCTATAATATGCTCATTTATACACCTATATGTTTATATTTATATCTATATGCTTATATTTATATATTACTTCTTATATATTTTATTTTATATATATATTTTTTATTTTAAATATTTATATTACTTTTTTTTTTTTTACTTTGTTTCTTATATGTCAATCACATTTTCATATCGATCCGTCCATCATCCGTTCTAATAGGTCTGTTCTTTAAAATCAATATTCATGATTATTGGACAATGGAATATAAATGGCATTATCTCGCATAAAGTAGATCTCATCTCACTCCTAAGGGACGTAGATTGTAAAATTATATTATTATCCAAGAGACACGTCTAAAAGAATCTGCCGATTTTTCTCTCGCTGGTTTTCAAATCTTCAGAAAAGATTTTACAGAGGGACGAATCGCATGTGGTGGAGTGTGTATATATGTTTCCAATCTTTTCTCCTATTCTGAAGTTCCACTAAATACTACTTTACAGGCAGTAGCAATCCAAGTTCTTCACCCATGGAAAGCCACAGTTTGTTCACTCTACCTACCTCCAAACAAACCATTTACCGACCAACAGTTGCTTCATCTTTTTAGGCAACTACCTCAGCCTCTATATTTGTTAGGAGATTTTAATAGCCACAATCTCATTTGGCACACTTCTAAAACTGATTATAGAGGACGTATAGTCGAGTCCTTTCTTGATTCATCCCAGCTAGGGATTATGAATGATAATGCACCTACACATTTTCGTAGTGCTACAGGTGTCTCGTCACATATAGATCTGTCTCTGGCTAGCCCATCTCTCTTTCAACGAAGCAACTGGCGTAGGATTGACGATTTGTATGGATCAGATCGTTTTCCATTGATCATTGATTGCCTTGATAGACAGCCACAATTAAAGTTTATAAAAGAGCCAAGATGGAAGATAAAAGAAGGAGACTGGAAAAAATTTCAAAACTTAGCTCAGCTGAAAGAAATTAATTTAGAAGAACCGGATATTAATAAACTTACCGAAAATATTAACAACACTCTTTTGTCGGCAGCAGAAATATCAGTCCCCAAAACGAAACAGCAATGTAATAAAATAGGTGCCCTCTGGTGGAATAAAGACTGTGAATCTGCTGTGAAATCCAGAAAAAGGGCATTAAGAAAATTCTGGAGGCACCCGTGTTCAGATCATCTCGAACAGTATGAAAATGTTCGCCGGAGAACACGGTACATATTAAACTTAGCGAAGAGAAAAGCGTGGAGAGATTTCTTATCGCAAATAAACCATCAAACACCTCCATCACAAATCTGGGACACGGTCCGTAAAATATCGGGAAGATGTAAAACAAATACCCGTCTAAATTCATTACAAACTTCAGCAAATACACTTACGGACCCCTTAGAAATAGTTAATTGTATTGGCTCATACTTTCAAGAGATTTATTCTGACTCCAACTATTCTCAGCAGTTTTTAGTAATAAAACAACCAAAAGAATCCGAACCACTTAATTATGGCACAGATCCTCTTGAACCTCTTAACAATCCGTTTACAGTCTCAGAATTCAACGATGCTCTAAGATCCCGAAAAGATACAAGTCCAGGCCCTGATAACGTCTGAATTAGTTTTATCAAAAATCTTTCACTAGAAAACAAAATTATCATTTTAAAATTCTTAAATAGGATTTTTCTTTCTGGTGAATTCCCTGAAGTTTGGCGAAAATCCATTGGCATCCCAATTCTAAAAAAAGATGAACCTGTCAAGGAGGCCTCCAGCTATCGGATCAATTTTCTCACTTGTTCACTGTGCAAACTAATAGAAAAAATAATATCGAACAGACTCCAATGGTTCTTTGAAAGCAAGGGGTTACTAGAGGAATGGCAAAGTGGTTTCCGAAGAGGTAGAAGCACTAGAGATAATATCATACGATTAGAAAACGATATATGTGATGCTTTCGGACGGAAAGAGAAACTACTTGCAGTCTTCATTGACATTAAAAACGCCTTTGATTGTGTATGGAGATGGAAAATTCTGAAAAACCTTGCAAAAAATGGAGTAAAAGGCTATATATTAAGGTTCATACATAATTTCCTCGAGCGTAGAATATTTAGGATAAGAAATGGTAGTATATACTCCGATGAATATGAACAGAAAAACGGAGTACCGCAAGGGAGCGTAATTAGCCCTTTCCTGTTTTGTGTAGCCATTAATCCAGTCTTGCGTAAAATTCGGTTAATGGTAAAAGGTGATTTGTATGCAGACGACCTTCGGATTCACTATTCAGATAAATCAATAGAAAACCTACAGCAAGTCATACAAGAAGTTCTTAATATAATTAATAGTTGGCTAAATAAACACGGCTTTACCATATCTACCAATAAAACAGAATGCATACTCTTTTCCCCTAGAAAAACTCTTCACCTTCCATCTCTTTACATCAATAACGACGAAATTCCATATAAAGATTCCGTTAAATATTTGGGCTTACATTTTGATTCTAGACTCAACTGGAGCACACACTTACAACATCTTAAAACATCATGCCAGCGTTCTATTAACATATTAAAAATGTTATGTAGTAATTCATGGGGAGGAGACCGCACTAGCATGCTCTTGCTATATAGAAGTCTAGTTAGGTCTAAACTTGACTACGGTTGTATGGCATACGGTTCGGCTTCAGAGAGAACTTTACAAATGTTAGACAGTGTTCATCACGCAGGCATTAGGATAGCAACTGGTGCCTTCCGTTCCAGTCCTGTTCTTAGTATACTGTCTGAAAGTGGAGAGTCACCTTTAAAATACCGCAGAGAGTACCTCATTATGAACTATTATCTCTCCATATTAGCATCCCCAGTTCATCCATTACACGAATTCGTAAAATCTACACCTCCAAATCATTTAAACAACAGGAAAAAATCATTTAAACACCGAGTAATTGAAATAATAGACACCATAAATATTACAATACCTAATGTTTTACCTCACAGTTTAACATCAAAAGCACCTTGGATTACATATCCCCCAAAATTCAATCTAACATTAACTAAGATGGTTAAAAAAGAAACTAACCCCATAGCGTTTAGAAATGAATACCTCAGGCTTTCCTCCAATGATTTCCCATCAGCTACTCACATTTTCACAGGTGGTTCAAAAGACAAGAACGGTGTTGGTGCTGCCTTTGTCTGTGGGTCCAGGAAACAACAATACTCATTGAATATAATCAGTTCAAACTACACGGCAGAACTACTAGCTATCGCCAAAGCATTACATATAATAGTACCAACTACAAGCACCATCACTATTAACACCGATTCCCTCTCTGCTCTCCTCGCAATTAAAAATACATTCTCAAGACATCCTCTGATAATTGAAATATTTGAGGCTCTTTACAATTTAAAAAGAAACAAAATAGGTGTGACGTTTGTTTGGGTGCCTAGTCATTGCGGTATTTTGGGCAATGAAATCGCTGATAAACTGCTAAGGAAGCAATTAAAAAAGGCGATCAGTATAATAAAGTTACACAGGGAGACGTAGTTTGCTTCATTAGAGGAAAAATAAATGAAAAATGGGGATTAGATTGGCAAAATACCACTAATAATAAACTGCGTGAGATAAAAGCAGACTCCAGAAGCTGGATTACTTCGGCACGTGAAAACAGAAGAGAAGAAGTCGTCCTCACCAGGTTACGAATAGGTCACACTCGTCTGACTCACTCATACCTCTTGGCTAAAGAAGAACCCCCTATGTATGAAACGTGTGGACTTCCGCTGAGTATAAAACATCTTCTCACGGAATGCAGGCGATACCAACTTCAAAGAGAAAAATCAGGAGTTTCAGGAAATTTGGATGAAATAGTAGGCAACAGCGAACAGAACTTAATTTCCTTGTTTAACTTCCTAAAATCAACAGGCCTTTTAAAAAATATATAAATTAAAAGAAAATTAGGATTCACTTATTCACGAGAGACTACGATTAAAAATATATATGTGTGTGTGTGTGTGTGTGTGTAAGTATGTGTAGTGTGTGTTTGTGTGTGTGTGTGTGTGTATATATATAATAAATATTTATTTTATTTTAAATTAGAAAGTATATAATACGATTTTCCTTCAGTTTAAAATAATTCATAGAGCATCAATTAAGCCACATTGAAATATTCCTTCGATCTCCTGGGTGGGTGGCCCCCCTTCCCCTGGCTCTTGGCGGGGCGTTCCGGCCGGGCGGTGGAGCTGGTGTTTGGCGTGGTCTGGGACTCTGGACAGAAGCAGTCCCCAGCTCATGAAGATATGAGGGCCTTGGCTGCAGGCATCTTCTAGTGAGAGCTGCGATAACAAGTTAAATCTAGCTGTAGCATGTGTAAAGAAGAGTTGGTCGGACGGCGCTGCCGCTGGTGCCTGTGGTCCGGTCGGGGTCCCGCGGTGGGGTTGTGGTGGTGGGGGGCCGCTGGCCTGGGGGGTGGAAGGGAGCTTTAACTTATCAATAAATATCAACAACTCCACTATCCACTGGCGTTAATGACATAAGGTTGGCACGCCAAAAAAAAAAAAAAAAAAAAAAAAAAAAAAAAAAAAAAAAAAAAAAAAAAAAAACACTAGACACCTATGACATACACATACATACATAAATAAAAAGTTCAACTAAGAAGGTCACTAGGACATCTCAGGGATTTTCAGGAATTGAAGATGTTGCTAGCTTTGAAACTAGTGGGTTTGAGTAGGAATACAGTTTGTCATGAAAATTGATATATTGTTTGGGACAAATCGGGTAACAAATCGGGTAACAAATGGGATATTAAGGTCATTATGGATAACATTGTTCATAGCAAAGTAAGGAGCATTGAAGATTTTACGAAGGATTTTGGATTGTAAGGATTGAACGCGAGAGGAATTCGATGGCTTAGTGGAGCCACAAAGCTCTGCTCCGTAGGTCCAGATGGGTTTAATGATTGTCATGTGTATGAGTCTTTTGTAATTAATTGGGAGCTTAGAGCGTTTGTCTAGTAGACGTTGAAGTAGCCTGAAACGGCGAGCTGTTTCTTGTCGTTTCAGTCTAGTATGAGGATTGCATGTTAATCTTTTATCAAGGTGTAGTCCTAAGTATCAAACGTGTTCTACAGGAATCAGTGGGTTATTATTAAATGATACAGGAAGACAGTGTTTGATCTTACGACGGAGGGCTGCTTTGATTAAAAATCACAATAGCTATACTGTCCCATTAGATGTTAAAAACGAAACTGTAAGCATTTATATGATTCAATTAACATAAATAAAAGTGAGCCATGGTAAATTCCTGTTTTGAATATCCTTCAAATAGATAAGAGATCAAAATATTTTAATAAATAATAAGATACATTTGTTCAATATGAAAAAAAAATATTTATAAAAGATTAGTTCATGTGATTATATCATTGAACACGAATATTTTATAGTTTCACTACCTGTGCTCGTGACTTTGTCCGCGTGGAATAGTAACTTTGGGCAGCATTTTTTATTTTTGAGGCTAATTTTTTTTGCAAATAATATAAGTACATATATACATTAAAATAAGTGATTTACTGCAAATAGTTTAGATAAGTTCATTTTTATAAACAACGTTTTTTGTTTTCCCACCTTTGGCCAAAACATAGAGATTTTGTGGGTTTGATACACGCGAGTATGCCACATAGAGTTGCCCATGGGAAAACATTTTTATTCTAAATGAACACCAGCAACTTTAAGCGTCTGTCCTTGAGCTTGATTTATTATTATTGCAAATGCTGTTTTTAGAGGAAACTGTACTCTTTTAAACTGAAAAGTAACTCAGTAGGAATTATCGGAGTACGGGGAATCAAAATATTGTCTCTTTTTGTCATTCCAGTCATGATTGTAACTTTTATAATGTTGTGTCCCAGATGTTTAATTTGTAGCCGTGTACCATTACTTAGCCTTAGCACGTCAAGATTTCTCATTAATAGGACTGGGACACCAACTTTCAGTCTCAACTTATGGGAAGGCACTCCTAATAATTCTAAAAAGCTGAGAAACTGTATAGGATATGATGTGACTTGTTCAGTGTCGATAACATTGTCTACTGAGAGGTATTCGACAACACCCCTCCGTCATGATTTGTTTGTTTATTTGGTTAATTATCTCATTAGTCGGCGCAAAAAATGGCCCTTTCGCACAGCCATTCTCGATTGCCCATATTTATTTGAAGATCAGAATAGACATTATTTTTTTAGATCATCTGTGTCATCGACACTTTGACAGAATTCAAGTCTCAGTGTAATCATGTCATTACTGTCTGTTGGCATACAATCATATCCGATTTTTAGAAGAACAGCTGCATATTGCCCTGCTTGAGAATCATTGTGAAGTTTTACTCGGATATTTGAAGTGAAACAAATATCTTTACCCAGATACTTTAAAACGGGCATTTATTTCATCGGCCGGCGTACCTCTAGTAATAACTGGGAGGGACTGTCTAAAGTCACCAGCTAAAAATACCCTGGTTGCCTTTGATATCTTTCATTGTACGATCTATTGCATCGATTGCTTTTTTATGGGACTTCGTATATTCATCTCAAACAAGCTTACATCACTGTAACATTCTTCCGCGCTCACTGCTTTTGCTAATGTTACATACTGGTATTTCCTCATGAGCTAAGTTCAATTGTAGTTTTAGAACTACTAACTTCTCCAATTCTTTGTGCTCTGCTCATTCCAAAATTAGAGCATTTTTATACATTATGATACATTTTTTCCAGTAATAGTAATCACTTGGTCTTCAACCTTTGTTAGCGCGTCATTGTAAATTAAATCATTGTATGAAGCATTCGGATTCAGTTCTTATAATCTGTGTAAAAGATCATCCGCCATGTCATTTTTACACTTTTCCCACAATCCTTGAGGGTTTGAAAGTCCACATGTCGCTATTAATTAATATAGCGAACAGCTCTCTCACCTTGGCGCGCAGCTTTGCATTGTGCAGCCTCTTCCAGAGTTGTATCCCAAAGATTATTATTGTCTAATAAACCTCTTGCCTTATACGCCTCTCGAAATTTTCAAAATTCTTGATTATTGAGCTTTTTGAGATTATTGAAAGAGGTTGGCCCACGCACATGTTGTACAAGCATTAAAACATATGTTAATAGTAAGTAAGACATATCATAGCTACTCGTTTTGTCTATCTAATGTATTTTATTATGAAGATATTATAAACATAAAATCAAAACCAAATATTTCTTTATAAACGGATTTATTTTCAGGCATGTTAAGTTTTTGCGATAACCCATAAGATACTCATTTTAATTATATGATATAAGATATTACGACAATTATCGTTATATATTTCAACCCATTTACACAAAAACTTAAAAAATCATTTACCTAGACCTTCCTGGTGAATCAATCTATCAATTGGTGAAAACGGCATGAAAATCAATGCAGTAGGTATTGAGTACACCGCAAACAGACAGACAGACGCGGCCGAGGACTTTGTTTTGTAATATGTTGAGATAGAAATAGAAATAGAAAAATAATTTTATTCTGGGACCAGGTCCCTTCAGAATAACAGAGATGAACAAAGTTAAGAAAATATTTATCTCGCCAAAGGCCTACATCTGAGTAAAACAATATTTACAAAATATCTTGAAAGTAAATAACCAAACAGGTATGTTTTGGTAGATAATCAGAAAATGTGATGCAAAATTAAAATAAAAAAAAACAGACAAATTTACAATAAAAAGAACTAGGCTTATGGAAAAAACCCAGTAAATACATGATAGCATCTAGTAACAAAAATAAAAAAATGATTTCATTATGAGTGAGGAATATTTACAGTAGTTCTTCAATCAATAAAGTTGAAAATATCTATAAATTATTTATTGATTATAAAGCATCTGATTGGGAATTTAGAAGATGCTGGAAAAGTTTAGATTTAAATGAGGTTAAAGAAGACGCATGACGGATATCGGGTGGGAGTGAGTTCCAAAGAGAGATAGAACGGGCGAGAAAGGAACGCTCAAAAGTTTTGGTTCTATGGGAACGGATATAAAGATCGGAGGAAGGGCGTGATCTTGTGCCTTAGGATTGGATAGAGGATTTGAATTGTAGGAGACTATAGATGTAAGATGGATGTTGTGAATTGATAGTTTGATGTAAGTAAGAACCAAGGAAATAGAGCCTGGCGGATAGAAGGAAAAAGCCACTTTAACTCAACGTAACGGCTGGACACATGAGACCTTCTCGGGGCATCGAAGACAAATCGAAGCGAACGATAGATAATAGTCATTAGTGAATAAATAATATTGCCTAATTTATATGTGACTGATACCAAACACTTTTCAATGTAAGAGGAACCCATGGAGCTTAAGTTAAGACGTTATATTACACTTAGGGTTGAGAAGTACATACACATTCCGACTGTATGCTGGTGACAGGTTTCCACTTAGGGAAGGCAGCTAACTTGACTATCTGACAAGATATCTCCTAAATAATTCAGTGTTTCTTCAATGGTGTCTATGTATGCACGTGGCTTCTGTATACACAGGTTTAGGCAACTGTTCAGTATGTAACGTATATGATGAAAAAAGTAATACAGATCAATTTCGGCAAATAACACAGGTCTGCTAAAAATTTTTTTTAAATATTGTTTTAATTTATTTAAATAATAAAGTAACTGATTTTTATGTAGTTTTTGCGCTGATTTCAAAAATGACATTGGTTATTTTCTATCACGTTTGATTTTGGATTTGTTTTTATTACTTTAATCTGAAGTAAAAGCAAACAAAAAAAAAAACAACAACGATTCCTAAAATGAGCATATATTGATGCACATGTGTTGTAAAGTTATAAGTCTTGTATTCTTTTTCCATCAAAGCTTCTCTTGGTACTTTTTCGGCTGTGTTCTTGTGAATTTTCCCTTTTTAACATCCAACAGTAGCCTTGTTGACCTAGTAACATGGAAACAACTTTCAAATCCCCATAAATGGCCCATTTATGGTCAGAGTAGCCGAGCTTATTAAGAACAAACTCAAGATTATCGTAGCATTATTTCAAATGGACTGAGGGTGCAGCAGACACAGAAGCATATTACACAGATTACCATTGTGAATAAGTACAGGTTTTACAATCTTTTTTGATGAATCGATGAAAAGTCTCCATTCCTCTGGTTACTACGTGATTTTGAACATTTTCATGATTCTAGGTACATTGTTGCAGAAAACTAGGTCACCCTCTTGTGTAAAAAAAAAGAGGGACAAATTCATTTTCTCTGAATCGGTACCATGAAAATGAAACACCGGGGGCTATGTATTTCGTTAAGACCCTAAAACTTCCGCTGAAATTTGTGACTTATCTAGGGGAGATGCAATTCTTTCACTATTTGTTCTGTGGTCAGCACAAAAAATACTGTTAAACCGACTAGTTAAATATGCAACAACTTTTTCATCATAGACCTGTGGAATACATAAGGACAGGGGCATAATTGAAACACAGGGGCGATGTCGTAGAAACTATTGCCTCATGTTTCATTACGGTATATTATATAATAGAGTATTTTCAATTTTAATAAAAGTAAACGTTGATATTCAAAGCACAAGCAGGCGATGTTCAGAGAGTTCGACAGGTGAATTGTGCATGTAGACGAGCTGTTTATCATATTTTTAGTATTTTAACGATTTAGTATTATTAGTGTTTTTATAGAACTATATAAAAGTTTTGAATTATGAATTGAAACGGATGTAAGTTTTCTTTTAACAATCAATGCTTTCGAAATACTAATGTATACAGAAAGAGAACGAGAATCATTAGTTTGTCATTCTCTAAGTTATGGACTTTTCAATCATAAAACTTACTGATCTAAACTTACTGAAACTATTAAAATCTCAAAACCTAATACCTCTATTATATATATAAAGTTTTTTGGTCATGCTATATTTTTTTCCGTCGCTAAACAACCAACCTAGGAACTAATATTTGTTTAGTCTTTTGTCATACCTAATCAGTTAAATTATAAATATATTTTAAAAAATTGACAAACCAAAAAGACCATTAAATTATTCAAAGTACCAACTTTGAATACTTTAATTACTCAAACGTAGATCGCGGGTTCGTAGCCCGGCAGGTGGCCCTAGGATTTTTTTAAGGGAGTAAAAAAATCCCTATCCTAATTAAACCTGGATAGGCAAAATTTAGAGCTCCCAATGTAGCATCGTCCGATTAGCCTTAGCAGCATAAAGTGACGTTAAATGAACAAACAAACATAATTACTCAAACGTAAAGAATACTTAAAGTACTCTGTTTGAATGCAAATGGGAAAAAAATCTCAATTTCAAACAAAAAAAAAACACATGTTTTAGGAGTGGTATTTCAATATAGAAAATGCAATGAAATAATATTAAGATATTTCTTATAAACTGTAACACTTTTTTAATCTGTAAAATCTAGCAAAGATCATTATTTTACTTAATATAAAATGCTCAATATCTCAAATAAATAATCATATTTTTAATAAACGCATTAGGGGTTACGAAATAAGCACTCAACTGGACCCATATTTTAGAATATTAACAAGGTACCTCTACTAAAATGTTTAGTACCAACTGTAGTACAATTAAATGAACAGCTGTATAATTTGTATATGTATTTATAGTTTTATATTGTATTTTTATTATGTATTATTTATATATTTATAGTTATAGACAAGTGGTACCCCTTCTAGTGTACGAAAGTAAAATTACACTATAAATCACACGTTTTTTGTGTCTGGTCAAAGGCCTTAATTTTTCATCATATTATGCCAAAATAGAGTGGAATATGACCTTACTATTGAAGAATGTTTGCTTTTGTGGCGGGGAGCTTGTTTACTGTAATTAGGAATCCTGAATTATTCGAGTGGGAAAACTCATTTTTCACTGCAATGACTGCTCATTTTTGATTTATTTTAAGTTAATTCTGAGTTTATTTTGTATTGAATACAAGAAGTTTAAAGTGTTTTGTCTTTGAACTATTGTATTTGTGTTACAATTCGAATTGATTACAATATGACTATTTTAGATGTTTATGCCTATTAAAAATATACTAAAAGTATACTCCTGGCTTCAAATGCAAATATTTTTAGGAACCCTTTTCATTTTCCTCAATGTTAAGATCTAACCAAGCAAACACCATCACTTTCAACCCAGACACAAAAAAAAAGTTCAATTTCGTTGTCTAGTGTTATTTCATAAATTTAGCATTCACAGCTTTATATTTAGGGATATTAAAACAAATATTTTTAATAATTATCGAAATTAAATAGAGTTTGTCACTGAAATGATAATTCAAATGAATTTACTTTATCTCTGTTAACCTGTCATCTAAAATAAAAATCATTAGACCTGAATAGAAGGACAATCAAACTTTTGAAACCTAAGTCATTAAAAGTTTTTACTTCTGACAACAACTCTATTAAACTTGAGGAAATTCTTCATTTCAAAAAGTGTCCCCGATGTACATATATAACCCCCAAGTTAAACTGGCCTGTAATATCATTAATATCCCAAAGCGATACCCTTAGCCGGGGAATTAAACTCCAAGAAATCCTCAAAGTGGAACTTTTTAATTCCCGAACACTGAACTTAAATAAGTTGGAAATATCCAATTATAAATTTCAATACGATTACGTAAATTAAATGACAAAGTGGTGACTGTGGCAATTATCTTAGAACGTCAATGAAATATATTAATGCCTGGTATCCTGGTTCAAATCCCGCTGCGGTCGAGACTTTTATTTAGTCCGTTTGCAACCGGAGATGGATCATAAGGGATCTAGGACCATCCTTGGCCTCACCCAGCCTTTATAAAATATTATAAAAACAGGGTATCCAAAATAAGGGGGAAAATCTGGCGGTTGAGCGTGACCTTGGATAAGTCATCTCCTTGCAGAACCGTTGTCCTTGAAACAGTACAGTCTCTACCACATACTTAACCCCAAACACGTTCACGGGTTGTAGTGGTACAGGTTTTTTATTATTATTAAAATAAGTTTTATGTCAAAGGATAATCGAGCATAGTTATATTTTGTTATGTAATACTGGCATACTGTACTTGTTTGTTCATCAGATTTTTTTTTTAGATCTTTAAGAAAAGTTCTAGGTTCACTAAGCCAATTTTATATTATAATATAATCTTTGATGAAAATCTATTTTTTACTTTGAACAGAGCCTTAAATCAACCAAACATATATCCAACTCTTAATATGAAATTTCAATTTTCTATAGATATCCGTTTTCAATGATATCACTACAGAATTAAAGTTTACATTTTGCGGTTTTTGAATTGTAGTACCGTTCAAATTTGAAAACTGAAAATTTCTTCACTTTATACAAGTATGATATCATGTAAATATGACGTAGTTGATTCAACAGGGAAAATTTAGAAGAAAACTTCACAGATGATCGCAGCACGATTCCTTTCGATGGATGATAATTATCATCACTGAACAACAATGAATTTGTTTCGGGCTTAAAAATACCCAGTTATTATATATTTTCACCCCCTGAGTTCAAAAATCACCTCGAAAATGACCAATTAGCTCTTGTTTTCAAGATACAGTAACATGTCATTTTTTAATGTTCAGCTTTCACTTTGTCGAGAAATTTAGTTTTTGGATGTTGGTACGCCTGTTAACTGACAAAACCAACAGTTGTACAGCTATTTTGAGGTTATATACGTGATTTCAGTTCTTCAGATAGTGCTTGATGTGGTTTCTGTTGCTTTCTTATTCGAATTTAATGTTTTGGAGTGATATTTAAGTGTACTAAACCAAAATGCCACGAAGTTGTGTGAATTCAGTGAATAACTTTTGTTACATTTGTGGTGAAGTAACATTTTCGTCACAGAAACGCAATCTTACTCTTGCTGTTAAGACTGCTTATAAGCATTATTTTGGAGTTACGGTAGGTGACCAAGATAAGTCGTGGGCTCCACATATATGTTGTAACTCTTGTTCAGTTACTTTAAGAGAATGGCTGAAAAATAAAAAACGATCTATGCCTTTTGCTGTGCCCATGGTTTGGCGGGAGCCTACAAACCATATAAATGACTGCTATTTCTGCTTGACTCCACCAATAAAGTCGGGATTGTCAACAAAGAAAAAATAACATTTCAATACCCAAATATTCCTTCGGCTGCTCGACCAATTCTACATTCAGATGGTTTACCAATACCTACCCCACCCCACAGTTATGAACTTGAAGTGGAAAATGAAGTGCAGAAGAACTTAGCCAGCCTAGCACATCTCACGACCCTGATTTTAAGGAAACAAATGATAAACCGCACAGACTGAGTCAAGCGGAATTGAGTGATCTCATTCGAGACCTTGATTTGTCAAAGGATAAGGCAGAACTTCTAGGCTCAAGACTACAGCAGTGGAATCTTCTCTAGCATGATGTCAGGGTATCACAGTATAGACAGCGTTCGAAGGATCTCCTTCCTTTTTTTGAAAAGAAAACATGATGGTAATAATATCCAACATGCCAAGTATTCTGCCATTAATTTTCAACTCCAAATTAATTTATAATGTTGATAAACTTATGGTTTAAAATTTACTCATTTGCCTCAATTTGTTAACGTTATATATTTTGACCCATGGTGTATCACAGAAAATAGAGCTAATAAAATTTTTTCATTGTCATTTTCGTTTTTTTCAACCCAAAATTAGTAAGATTTGACTCATGAAGTGAAGGAAACATTACAAAAATATTTATTTGTTGGACAGTGTAATAGACACTTCGAGCTTCATAGATATCAAGTACTTTTTATTATTTATCGATTATACTAAAAACTGATTGTAATATGTGTAACATTGCGTAATGTATATATACATTACGCACATACATATATATATATATATATATATATATATATATATATATATATATATATATATATATATACATACATATATATATATATATATATATATATATATATATATATATATATATATATATATATATATACATACATATATATATATATATATATATATATATATATATATATATATATATATATATATATATATATATATTTTTTTTTTTTTTTGGAGCGTGGCATCGTAAAGAAATCTCCTAGTTTGTTACGATGAGGACATTGCGCTGCACTTACTTCTTGAATAATCACACTATAAATAGATATAATTTCCAGAAAATGGAGATTGAAAAGCAATGCTTTGGTTAATAGTTTGTAGACAAAGTGCAATCAATGGCCTATTTATGTTATATCCATATGATTTATACGAAGAAAAGACCAAGCATAGTCTTTGATATCGTCAAACGATTTCCATTAACTAATCTTATAAGACACATGATGATGTAATGAATCGATAGCGTATTCAATCGGAGTTATCATGAAACATCATCAATCAAATCGCTTTCCTACATAAATTTATTTATATACTAGCGACCCGCACCTGCTTTACACTGGTAGGATGACATATTATGCCTACATGTTTGGCTGCCTAATGTATTTTATAATGGATCTATTATAAACAAAAGAGATTACCGCGAACAGACTGAAAGACATGGCCGAGGACTTTGTTTTATAATCTGTATAAATAGATAGATAGCTAAGAGATATTATTATATACTTTTTCCAACATTTCCAACAATTATCGTTATATTCCAACCCATTTACACAAAACCTCGACAAATTTATACTTCAACCTTCCTGGTGAATTACTTCTGTCTATTGGTGAAAACCGCATGAAAATCCGTGCAGTAGTTTTTGAGTTTACCACGAACAAACGCGGGCAAGGACTTTGTTTATAATATGTATAGGAGATTGTTATATGCTGTCTCTTCAGTTCTCATGACTGTAATTTTTTATTAATATTAAAAACTATCTATTTCAGTTCCTCTTTAGAGCGAATGCTTGTAATATTTTATTGTTTAGTTGGAAATAAATGCAGCATAACATTTATTTACTGCTGTTATTCAGCATCATGTCTCGATTTCATATAATCCAGAACAATTAGGTTAGATAATCAGTTTACCTGGTATTCGTTAAGATTCTTTTATGCAATACTCCTCAGCTGTCTCATTATTTTTACTATAGAAATCCTGAGATTTTTTGTTATTTTTTTCGAATGAGAAAATATACATTGATGTAGAAATAAAAAAATGCCTAGTTGCAAACACTAAATGATCTCGTCTATCGATAAATACTCTATTGAAGATTTCCATTTTCCTATTTATGGATGATAATAAAAGTTGTAAGGTTGTTTGTAGAAGAATAGTAGATTTTATAGTAACGTTTTTCCCGTTACAAACATAATATAACTTTTATTAAAACTTAGCTCCTCTCTTATATTTCATTTAAAAAGTAGACTCATTTATGAGGTCGATAAAGAATTAATGCCATCACTAATTTTAATAAAATGAATGTATTTCCCCATAAAATTACTAAGACACGAATAAATTATTTATGATTTACGAATAAGATTTCTTAATGTAGAATTAGTATTTTTTACTTTCATATTTAATGAATAGAACATAACGATAAAAATAAAACGATTATAAAAATAGATTAAAAGTATCTACTAGAATGTAATAGTTCTCAATCCCCATTATAGAGCCCGGGTGAGCCCTAGGACAGTCCGTCTGAACCTACAGGATCGATTCACAACTGTTATGAGAATCAATTTATTTATTTTATTTATTTATTTAAGCAATTTATCTGTCTCAGCGGGAACTCGGCAACTAGAGGTATGACGTTGTTGTTTGTTTATTGATCATGTTGTTTGATGTCACAGTGGAAGTCCTAAATTTTGCGTAACCAAGCTTAATTAGGAGAGGGATCTTACACGATTACCTGATATCGTACAGGCTCAGGACATCCGTTTTATGTCCCTTCCGAAGGACCGGTAACTGAGGATTTGTTTCTCCCTTTAAAAGATGCCAAGGCTACCTGCGTGGGAATCCGCGATCTAAAGCATGGTAGGTTGTTGTGCTAACCACTAAGAACAAAGGTAACCCTCAGAGATATGAGGTCATCAAACAGGTTTTGTAAAAAAAAAAAAAAAAAATACTATTTTAGTCTAAAATCATTTAAATTTCGAAAATTGAAATAAATTTAGGAATATAACTTATTTAGTAAGACATTTTTATATTAATATTAATTAAAAATGTACAAAAATATTTGTCATTCTCTTTTCCAACTACCAAACTACTTGCAATTAATTACCTATTATTTTTTCTTATGTGTAAGAAGTTTAGATTTGATATAGATGAATGAGAATATAGAATAGGCACAAAAAAAACTACATCAGAATAGTTTTTTTTCTATTAATATCTCGCCTTTATTAAATATTCAAAATATCACTCAATACGGTTATTGAGGAATTTAATTTCTAAATATTTTCTGGAGAGGGGCAGATTTAGTAACCTCCCCAGTTCCTGACCAGGGAGCTTCGGTCCCCAGAAACAGTAAATTCCAGACGTGGGACATATTCTTGCTGGCCAAGTAGGTAACGTATTACCCTATTCTCCACGTCAAATTCTTCTTTGCCCTCTGAAATATTGCCTTGTAAAAATCTCATTTAGAAAATACAATAGGATCTGGGCTTGATCGCCATGATTCCTTCATCCTTATTCCTTAAACTATTTTTTGCAATAAAACTGAATTCTATTTCACGCGACCAGCTAAAAACATCTTTGTAATATTAATATAATAAATTATTCTTATTATTTATGAAAGAACTTACTACAATCTTTTTCGTCTTCTTGACCAGGGCAGTCAGGTTTTCTGTCGCATCTCTTGACGATATCGACACAGCTGTTGGAGCACCTGAACTCGTTCGGCAAACATCCTGAAACATATAAGGTTTCAAATTATTTATCTCTGACTGATAAAACAACGCTTACGAATAAACAAGCAAATCAACTACAAATAGAGTTATTTCACAAAAAAACAAAACAAATTGAATACATCTCTGTTCTCTGCAATCTCTTCGGCGCCTGATATCAATATAAAAACCAAAAAACTCGCCCCTTGAGTTGGTATTTTATTCTAGGCGCCAGCTGTACCAGACAGATTAAAGGCTCTTGTCTAAACACCTTGAATTTCTTCGAGGATCTGGCAGTGATGACAATATCCTCTCTTTACAACCAGGTCTCTTATTGGAACTCCCAGTCTGTTTAAATCGGGCGAAAGCGACTCTCAGATATCAACATGCCGGTGATCTTGTTGCTCGTTCCCAGAATAATATTGTGAACTTCCGGTTAAGGACGAACTTTTTCCTCGGTAAATATTCAATGTAAAACAACCATTCAACCTACTCCTGGCTTTCTCTGTCTCTTTACTCTAAAGGTGGTGCCACCTATAATCGCTTAGTCTTATAACTAGGGCAAAATGGCCACTTCTAGAGAACAGCTACAACTCAGCAAATGTGGTCAATATATCTACACATTTAATCAATTTAACATGGAACAGAACTCTCAGCCAACAGAGTAAATACAAATAAACACATGTGCCTCAAGTCAGAATCAATAATTAACATAATTATATTTCTGTGGTCATTATAAGGTATAATTTATATTGCCTTTTATATATCATCAATATTATTTAATACACAGTCCACAATACTAGAGCGAGAATACACCATATCCCTTAAGAATGGATGTTATGTACCCACTTTGAAGAGTAAATGAAAATTATGAAAATGATTAAAGAGTGCTTCATGGTTATCGTAAAGAAAATTCGCCTAAAACAACGATTAACAGTTGTTTTGTTTTTGATTGTGATTCTATTTTGCTAGAACCAACTAATACTATATATTTCAACTAATTTCAATAATTATCACCAATGAAACGTTCAGGGAGAAACTAAGGATCATAGCAACGAAGGAGATGCTCGACTCCCGCCAATTAAAATGGTTTGAATATGTTCTGAGGATGGAGGACTACAGGGACCCATTGAAGACGATGGACTACGTCCCTGAAGGTAGAAGACCATGAGGACGCCCTAGAATGTCCTATCTGGAATATGTCGAGTGTTTCTAGGAACAGGGAAGAGTGGCAGTCCTGGTTAAACGCTCCCCTACGCTGAAAGGCACTCCAAGGGTGATGATAAGGTATAATTTATATTGCCTTTTATATATTATCAATATTATTTAATCTGCAGTCCACAATACTAGAGCGAGAACACACCAAATCCCTTAAGAGCGGATGGTATGTTTCCACTTTGAAGAGTAAATTGAAAATGATTAAAGAGATGAGAAATGGTGCTTCATGGTTATCGTAAAGAAAATTCGTTTAAAACAAAGATTAACAATTGTTTTGTTTTTGGTTGTGATTCTATTTTGTTAGAACCAACTAATACTAAATATTTCAACCAATTTAATTAAAATTAACATGTAAAGTACAAAATTCAAATATCCCTATGCCTATACCTTTCGCGCAGTTTATGTATATAGTCATTATAACTAAGGGAATATTTAAACATTTTAAACTGTTATAACCCGATAGACATAAAAAAGAACTTTACTGTGAGAGCTGAAAGACATTGTCTCCTGTACCCTGCAGTACAGTTCAGCATACTCTTCAGCATATTGCTCTACAAAAAAAAAGTAATTTCCTCCAGAGATTCCACACAGCTCAGTTGTTTCTCGCAATTTATTCTGACAATTCAAGGCAAGTAATGAGACTGGAATTCAAGTGAATGTTTGAATGAAAGTCATCTGTGAAAAAAAATGTAGTCTACTCTACTTCGTGTTGATTCCTACCCTTTCCGGTTTATCCGGGTTCATCAGACGTAGTTGATGAGGATTAACTATTCTCATATATGAAGATGGACTACGATATAATTGATTTACAGGGTCAAATGGATGATATAATAATAAAAAAAATTCTAGGAACCCACCAAAATAAACGAAACCTTGGGGTTTGTTCTAAGGTTGTAAATATTTTACATATTAAGTATTTCATTACTGTCTTGAGTACTGCTCCTTTTATAGTTGTTATTATGTTTTTCTCGACTCTGATTATGGCCTGTAAATAAAAAAATAAGTTTAATTTTATAGCTTTATTCCTCATGAATTCCATAACATGTTTTTACAACCTTAAATGCGGCAATATGAAATATAAAACATTTTATAATTTTATCGTCCGACAGCTTTTTATTAGATAACCGTTTGACTTTGAAAGCATTTGAACAGAGTTATATTGGGCACCCTATAAAAAGGATCTTCAAGCAAGACTTAAAAAGAAATCAGTATTGCGAGTTGTGTAGGAAAAGTGCATTATAAGTAAAAGGGCCTTGAGACGGAATTATTCTACGAGGTCGTTGCTTCCTGGTACGCATAATACATTCGACTTCACATTCAGATCTTTATTCGCAGTGTCAGAAGGATGACAATGAAGTGATTCCTCTTAATATGAATGATATTGAAAGTATCATCTTTTCAGGTCTAGAGTTAATACCTTAATGTTAGATTTCTCACATCTATCATCTTATCCTGAGTATATATCATCACTATATTACAATATTACATCATAACATAATATAAATATTGTAATATTTTAATATTTTATATCTAATATATAGAAAAATAATGATGCGTTTCGATCGATTTATACGATTAAGTATGTAATCGGTATATAATCTGTATTCAGAATGATGAAATTTGATTTGAGATTAAAAGATAACTGTACAGTTCTATGCTAGACTCTCCTAAAGTAATATACTTCTCAAGGAGAATACAAGCTTGTGTCTTTTGCTATGTAACGTTTGCTTTCAGGATAAAAATAATGCACGAATTGTACACTGATTATTAACTTCATAGTGTGGATAACCATCGACGAACAAGCATAATTAATAAGTAATATCACATTTATATGTATATTTTAAATCTTAATATATATAAATTACGTGTCATGTTGTTTGTCCGCGATGGACTCCTAAACTACTTAACCGATTTTAATGAAATTTGGCACAGATACGTAACATTGTCCAACTTATGATATAGGCTATGTTTTATTTCGATTAACGACTGAAAACCATGAAATTTTCGGAGTTATTGCAGTTTTTGGCCTGTATCTTCTAATCGGCGCGGTTTTGGAAAAAAAAACGTTATCGACCTTTTTTAAAGAAGCTTTAATTTGCTACAATTTGAGCCCAACCGCAGCTCTGTAGGTCTAATAGAACCTGAGTACAGTCCTATCATGTGTCAAATGACCGGAATCTTATCTTATCTTAATATAAATAAATTACGTGTCACGTTGTTTGTCCGCGATGGACTCCTAAACTACTTAACCGATTTTAATGAAATTTGGCACAGATACGTAACATTGTCCAACTTAGGATATAGGCTATGTTTTATTTCGATTAACGACTGAAAACCATGAAATTTTCGGAGTTATTTCAGTTTTTGGCCTGTATCTTCTAATCGGCGCGGTTTTGGAAAAAAAACGTTATCGACCTTTTTTAAAGAAGCTTTAATTTGCTACAATTTGAGCCCAACCGCAGCTCTGTAGGTCTAATAGAACCTGAGTACAGTCCTATCATGTGTCAAATGACCGGAATCTTATCTTATCTTAATATAAATAAATTACGTGTCACGTTGTTTGTCCGCGATGGACTCCTAAACTACTTAACCGATTTTAATGAAATTTGGCACAGATACGTAACATTGTCCAACTTAGGATATAGGCTATGTTTTATTTCTATTAACGACTGATAACCATGAAATTTTCGGAGTTATTTCAGTTTTTGGCCTGTATCTTCTAATCGGCGCGGTTTTGGAAAAAAAACGTTATCGACCTTTTTGAAAGAAGCTTTAATTTGCTACAATTTGAGCCCAACCGCAGCTCTGTAGGTCTAATAGAACCTGAGTACAGTCCTATCATGTGTCAAATGACCGGAATCTTATCTTATCTTAATATAAATAAATTACGTGTCACGTTGTTTGTCCGCGATGGACTCCTAAACTACTTAACCGATTTTAATGAAATTTGGCACAGATACGTAACATTGTCCAACTTAGGATATAGGCTATGTTTTATTTCTATTAACGACTGATAACCATGAAATTTTCGGAGTTATTTCAGTTTTTGGCCTGTATCTTCTAATCGGCGCGGTTTTGGAAAAAAAACGTTATCGACCTTTTTGAAAGAAGCTTTAATTTGCTACAATTTGAGCCCAACCGCAGCTCTGTAGGTCTAATAGAACCTGAGTACAGTCCTATCATGTGTCAAATGACCGAAATCTTACTTTATCTTCATATAAATAAATTACGTGTCACGTTGTTTGTCCGCGATGGACTCCTAAACTACTTAACCGATTTTAATGAAATTTGGCACAGATGCGTAACATTGTCCAACTTAGGATATAGGTTATGTTTTATTTCGATTAACGACTGAAAACCATGAAATTTTTGGAGTTATTTCAGTTTTTGGCCTGTATCTCCTAATCGGCACGTTTTTTGAAAAAACGCTCTACTTTTGCCGATGAGATCAACGCATGATTAAAACAATTATTTTCATGGTGAAATAGAACTGCATCCAAATACAAAATCCATCAAATTACCAGAACATTTCAGCGCTGTTGTTTAGACAAAATATGAATTAATTAGGAGTGTCTTCCTGGATGTACTAAATAATTACATGAACCATAATTGGCTCAGTAATCGTGTTATTTTGACAGCGAAAAATGCTGATTTTGACGAAATTAACTTTTTAATACAACTGTTGTTACCAGGTGATCTAATCCCCTGATTTAAATCCATCAATAATATTGTTGATGAAAACCAAGCTGTAAATTATCCAACTAAATTTTTATATTCTCTCGATATACCAGGAATGCCACCACACAATCTTCGGATGAATATTGGTTCACCTATCATTCTTCTGCGTAATTTGAATCCACCTAAATTATGCAATGATACACGTTTGGTCATAAAAATATTACCGGAAATGTTATTGAAGCAGCCATGTTGACTGGAATATTTAAAGAAGAAATCGTCCTGTAGGAACGTATTTCAATAATACCATCAGAACCCATAATACCGTTCAAAAGACTTAAATTTGATATATGCTTTGGTTTTGCTATGCCCATCAACAGGTCTCAAGGCCAGACAATGTCCATTTGCGGTTTGGACTTAAAAATCCATGTTTCTCCCATGGGGAATTATATGTTGTATGCTCAAGTATTAGTAAAACATCTAATATATTTGTATTAGCAACGGACAGATTAACAAAAAATATTGTGCATCGATTAGCGCTCAATTAAATTTAAATAAATATTTATAATTTTATATAATATTACTAGCCATAATTAAAAATCAAACATTATATACCTCATTCATTAAACTCATGTTTATATTTTATCAGTTATGAGTGTTGTATATTATATAATATAGTTAGATATAAGATGAATAAAATATAAAATCAAAAATCTATTTAATTCATGTTTTCATAATTTCATTCATTCTTTTAAATTCAAATTTTAACTAATATTTTTTTAAACTATTATAACAGCCACAGCAACGCTTGGCCGGGTCAGCTAGTATATTATATTTTAAAGTTTAATAATCATTGTTTGAACTTAGGAACCGGCAATTCGACCTAGATTTCTTCATAAAGGCAAGATGATGATAAACATGATAAAAGTATAATAACTGGTGTAAAAACGGTACAAACAATACATAAAAAAAATACATTTGGAGGTATATTAACAGTAATGATAAACATAGTATAAAAAAGAAGTTTATTTAATAATAAAGATTAATATAATAAAATAAACAGTTTAAGGATTTTAAACGACCTCATAAACATAAAATCTAGAACTATAGAGCAATTAATAGTTATAAGAATTCCCATTTTTGCTAACCATAATCTAAAATTAAATAGAAATAGCCTTAGAAATTTTATGTTATTAATTTAATTATGGAATGATGTCAAATATTTTTACTTTTTCGATTACAAAGGTTCATTATTGAAAATAATCCTGGTTAAAAAAATATTATTTTTATTTTCGAGATATTTTATTAATAAAATTAGACAATAAGACGATAAAGCAATTGAAGGGTTTACGTTACAGAGAAGAAGCAAATAATGAGAGAGAGTATCCAATATGGCCTGATATTAGAGCTCTCTAGTATATTAGTCCCAAGAACAATCAAACCCAGCTTATTTCTCCAAATATGTTGCAATAAAGAAGGATTAAGATGGAATGGAAAAGAAGCAAAATGCGGGATAACACAAGGCTAAAACCCTCCTTTATGTCCACTGTAATAAGATAAATATCTCCCTCACACTCACTCCTTCTCTCATTCTCTCTCTCTCTCTCTGTTCTAATCTTCTTTGGTACCTTTCGAGAGTATTACTGTAGCCTAATGGAAGCTGAACACTATTCTTCTCAGTACCATCTTGCCATTTTGTGATGCCTTCAAATAAATATATTAACTTACAAAATGTATATTTAGTTTAAAGCGTTGTATTTTTTTAAAAGATAGATTATTGCTTGAAATATTATTATATTTTATATATGTTGTATTGATTCTAGTTCAATGTAAAATTGAACATCAAACTGGGGAAATAGCCTCCGGCAAATGGTACACATAAAGTATCATTATACACTGTATCAATTTATATCAAATTATTTTCAGATAAAGGACATAGCTCTCGGTTAATGCGAATAATAACAATAATATTATTGATATGTATTTTCCCCAACAATTTGTAATGTACATTATTCAGATTCTTGATTATTATTCATCATGTAGTGAAACATATTTCGTCATCAACGATATGTATAACAAAATTAATTATAACAAAAATATATGCATTAATAATGTATATTTTATTTTTTGTATTTATAATGAATAGTAATATATTTAGCTGTATGTTCAGATTTCTTCAGATCTTAATATTCATAATTATTTACTCTAATTCACTTATGAATATGAAGACAATAATTCCTCAAAGCCTGGAGGACCCGAAAAACAAGTATACATATTTAGTTGTAATTTTCTGTCCGATGTATCAGCAGCTCCGGTGAATATGTGGTTAAGTCGAAATTTGACCAAAGCGAGCAAAAGGTAACGAGATTATGCAGTTCTCGTGTTTCATAAGTGACTATGATAGAGATTGTCTTGAATTAGAGTTATTGCTTGTATCATGAATCCATTTCTATGTAAAATCTACTTTCAGCTTTGGGATTCAGCTTCCCTCGATAGAAATAACTGTTTTTCAACAGAATTCGAATAACTTTCTTCTTCACAGAGCTGGAGATACATACTGTATTTTTCACTACACTGCTTAATAAAAAAAACAACACTCAAATGAACAATCTCTCTTCTAGGTCCTACCGGACAATACTTCTAGTCAAACCGGAACAGTCGGTATAATACTTAACTCGTGGACAAAGGTGGCAAAAAAGAGTACAATTAATGTACATTTTATCAATGCAGTGTTATGTAACATCTTAACCATGAACACACTTTAGTTAAATTGGATCATGTAAGAAATGACAGCCTGTACCATAAGGGTACAAACCGAAGGACTAAAAAGACTAAAAATGTATATAGTAAAAGGAAAATAAACAGAAAAAAAGGACACCTAAAGTAGGAAGCTATCAAATAGAGAAATCCAGTTATTAACAGGTTCAAAAAAACCTTCAGGAGTACATCTGTTGTATAGTAAATATGGAGGAATAAATTCAGTGAATAGATAAAGTTGATAAAGTCTGATTTAATATAGTTTATGAAACGACCACATAGTGGCAGAAATAAATATGAGTAAAAAGGCTCCGCGAAGGCTCAAAGAAGGTTGAAGACGTTATTGGGAAACACTCTCAGGCAGTTATGGAGGCTATATTGAAAATTCATGACATCATCCCACATTACGTTTCGAACAATCTATGTGATATTTTGTGTAAATGTAACTCCACCGCTAACAAATTTAAACCAATAAGAAGAAAATAAAATCCCAAACATCTAAGGAATGTTAAAGAGAGAAATAAGATATACGATTTGAGGACCGTAATCATTAAAGCAACATTCGTTCAGACTATGAGGGCTACAAATTGGATTATATCATCAATGAGTGTGAGACTCATTGAACCCAGGAAGGTTCCTCATGTAACCAGGAGGAAGGTATCTATCATCATCTATCTTACCATATCTATCCTGCACAGCTGTTTTAATTTGATTGTATAGAATAAGTGATTGTGGTAGTGCAATTGGATTGAAACATTCATTCCTAGATATCTGAATATATATATATATATATATATATATATATATATATATATATATATATGTATGTAAAAGACGTACACTAGACGTCTTTCATTTCATTGCGACAGATACGGTTGCCATGGTAACGGCTGTGAAAGAAGAACCGGGGAGGTTATTGTTTGTTTATTTGGGCTTTAAGGCGTAAAACCCCAGGGTCATCAACGCCTGAAGGGGAGGTTATTGTGATTTTTTTTTATTATTCAGTAATTGTGTAAATAGTGTTGAATTGTTGACTTTAAAATGATGTTTCATTTTTTTACAGGTAAGACTGTTTATGGTGGTGAGTTTGTAAATGAGTTACATAAAACTATTGTTATAATAAAAATAAATTTAATCCTTTTTTACAGAGAGAAACTCAATTTGGTTTTATTTCAACACATAATAAATAGAGTGTTTGAATCAATTAACATTATAAAGCATCATTTTCTTCAGCATTTCTAGAAAGGATAATTGTAACAAGAATGGATAAATTAAAATTTGAATTTGAATTGAAAGTTGATAATGATTCGAAAACAAACAATATTTGCATAACCTCAATTACTGGAACTAATAACAAGAATTTTATCATTCCTGAACATTTCCAACCGGCTAAACTACATCAACAGCTTGTGAAAACTCAAGCATACAAAAGAGTGAAAAATACATTACAAAAAACAAATGATAAAATAAAAGTATGGATTGCATTAACCGAAAAATTAAAACATGTTTATTTTGATGAAGATGGAAACATGCAGTTCAATGACTATTTGTTAGAAGAGATATCTGAAAAGAAACCCGAAGCTTGTAGCGGAAAAATTTACAAATAAAATTTCCAATGCGTCCCAATGGATGAATATTTTTGAAGGCGAATGTGATCGTTTGGAAGTAGAAGACGATATCAATAAAATTGAAATTCTTAGATCATTTCTTGATGAATCCTTGTCTTGACTGGTACAGATCCATGCTCATTAAGTACACAATTAACTCTCGTTGGTCAACTTGGAGGGACAATTTTTGTGAAACTTTTGCAGCGAAAGGCTGGACACCAATCAGGTATGCAATGTCATTTAAGTATGTACAGGGTTCTTTATTAGAATATGCTCTAAAAAAAGAAAGACTTTTATTAGAGATAAATGAATCAATCGATAATTCTACTCTAATCGATTTCATTGCTACGGGACTCCCAAATTTTATAACTGATAGGATTGATAGGAATAATTTATTGGCAACATGTGATTTATTTAAAAACTTAAGAGGGTTGGAGCATTTAGTAATTAAAAAGAATTTGGACAAGAAAGAAATTGGGTTTGAAAATAGAGTTAATATAAAAAATAAACGAGACAAACCTTGTAAAATATGTGAAAAAAACAAAGGTATGCGATATCACCCTGAAGCTTTTTGTTGGTTTGAAAACAAAATTGACGATGGGCCTAAGATAGAGTCAGTAAAAAATATTAATGTTTCTGAGTTGGAAGCAGAATTTATCGAACTGGATCCAAAAAACTAGTTGTTCCGCCATTAATCAAAATTGAAATACTGTTAAATGATAAGATTAAAGTTTTGGGTATTTATGATTCAGGCTCAAACGTTTCTTTAATAAATTCGAAATTGTTATACATGAAGAATAAACCTATCAATAAAACAGAAAACAATATTAAGTTGAGCACGATTAATGGCGTAAAAAAAACCTGTAGGACTGATAAATATGAAGATTAGAATTTTTGATATCGAAAAAAATGTTAATGTTTTTGTTATGGATCAAGAAACTTTTAAGTATGACTTTTTAATTGGCTTAGATTGCATACGAAATTTTCATCTGATTCAAAATGAAAAATTAGAAATTATACAAGCAATTCAAAACTTAACAAAGACGGAAGAAAAATAAGAAATAATTCCCGGGTTTTCGGGTGAAGATTTTGAAGTAAAACAAAATATTATCAAAGATATTAACGATAAAATTGGAGATAAAATAAATGGTGAATATAAATTAAATTTTAATGAACACATTGAAGTTGCTAATTCTGATTTTAATATAAATCATCTAGATAGTCAGCAGCAATTCGAACTAAATAAATTAATAAGCAAATATAAGTCACTATTTGCTAAAGATAAATATGATATAGGGACTGTAAAGGGTTAATAGGCACATATTGATTGATTCATAGATAAGTATGTCAGTAAACGGCCCTATAGATGCTCCATTGAGGATAAACGAGAAATAGAAAAACAAATATCGAAATTATTATAAAAAAATTTAATCGAAGAGTCATATAGCCCTTTCGCTGCTCCTGTAACATTGGCATACAAAAAAGATGAAGGAAGTAAATCAAGATTATGTATAGACTTTCGCGAATTAAATAAAATAGTAGTTCCTCAATGACAACCATTCCCATTAATTGAGGATTTGATGATTAAAACGAGAAATTGTAATTTTTTTTTAACATTAGATATAAATTCAGCATTCTGGTCAATTCCCATGAAAATTGAAGACAGAAAAAAAAACAGCTTTTATTACTCAAGAAGGACATTTTCAATGGACCTGCTTACCTTTTGGATTAAAAACTTCTCCAGCGATATTTCAACGTATCCTCAGCAGTATTATAAGAAAACATAATCTTTCTGATTTTACTACAAATTACATAGATGACATTCTAGTTTTTTCTAAAGATTTTTCAGAACACATTAGTCCTTTACAATTATTATTGGAAGGAAGGTTTTAGGTTAAAATTTACGAAATGTAACTTCGCACAAGATTCCGTAAAGTATTTAGGCCATATAATACAAAATAATACAATTAGACCATTAAAGGATAATCTGATTGCTATATAAGATTTTCCTACCCCAAGAACACAAAAGAATGTTCGACGATTTCTAGGAAAAATAAATTTTTATGGAAAATATGTACCAAATATATCAATTACATTGGACCCCTTGCATAATTTATTGAGAAAAGGGCAGACATTTATTTATTCAGAAAAATGTCAAGAATCATTTGAAAAAATAAAACAATTACTTTGTTTAAAACCTATTTTGGCAATTTTCGATCCAGATCTGCCAATACATAGTTACACAGATGCAAGTATAGAAGGCATAGGAGCTGTTATGAAACAGACACAACAAAATGGTGAAGAAAAACCTTGCGCATATTTCTCGAGAAAATTTAATGAAACCAAAAAACGGAAAAAAGCCATTTATCTAGAATGCTTAGCAATTAAAGAAGCAGTGAAGTACTGACAGCATTGGCTCATGGGAAAGAAATTTACAGTTTTCTCCGATCATAAACCCCTCGAAAAAATGAATATTAAAGCAAGAACGGATGAAGATTTGGGAAACTTAACGTTTTACCTACCTCAATTCAATTTCGAAATGGTGTATTCTCCAGGAAAATACAATTTAGAAGCAGACTGTTTAAGCAGAAATCCTGTTTTAGAACCAATGGAACACCAAGACGAAAGTTTAAAAATTGTAAACCTAATTAAATTAGAAGATATACAACACGATCAAGAAAAAATGAAGATGTACAAACTATAAAAATATACTAAGAAAGAAAGATCTAGTATATTATAAAAAGATTGGGAAAAAAGAAAAGATTATATTGTCAGAGGAATTTAGTAAAAAATTAATAGAAAATATACACTACCTTTACTGCCATGTAGGAACGAAACAAATGCAAACAAAAATTACTCCATTTTATACAGCAAAAAACTTAACAAATAATATCAAACAAATCTGTAAAAACTGTGAAATATGCATAAAAAACAAATCAAGAGGCAAATGTAAATTTGGGCAAATGTCTCACTTAGGTCCTGCTACCTATCCTTTTGAAATAGTATCTATAGACACTATTGGTGGATTTGGTGGTTCACGTTCAACAAAAAAATACATCTCCTGGTTGATCACTTCACGAGATATGCCTACATATTGACATCGAAAACTCAAAATTCCAATGATTTTAAGAAATTAGTTCAAATAGTGCTGAAAGACAATAAAATTGGCATGATTTTATCAGATCAATATCCAGGGATCAATTCAAAAGAATTCAAAAAATTTTTGGACGAAGAAAACATACCAATCATCTTCACTGCAATAAATGCTCCGTTTTCAAATGGTCTAAATGAAAGGCTAAACCAGACGCTAGTTAATAAAATTAGATGTAAAATTAATGAAAGAAAAGGAAAACGGGCTTGGACGAATGTAGCACATGAATGCACAAAAAGATACAATGAAACGGAGCATACGGTAACAGGATTCTCTCCTAAATATTTATTAGAAGGATCAAATGTTGCTATTTTACCAGCAAAATTAAACCAAAAACAATCATATCATGGATTAATGCAAGATAGAAAACTCGCTTTAAAAAATACCATAAAGTCCCATAATTATAACAAGCAATGTTTTGATAAAAATAGAACAAAGTGCAGATTAAACGTAGGAGACTTGGTGTATGTAGAAAATGGAAATCGGATAAACAGGAATAAATTAGACGAGTTGAAAATTGGACCCTATATCACGCCCTTATTTTGAGAACCCACTTTAAACAGGCTGAGTGAGCCCCAGGAAGATCCCAGATGTCAAAAGATCCGTCACCGGTTGCTAACAGATTGAATAAAATCTGCCAAAGCCGAATTTGAACGAGGAACCTTCGGCTCGGCAACTAAGAGCCCGTTAGTAAAAATAATTATGTAAAAAATATTTTGTAATTTATTTTTTGGTGTTTGGAATGACCTCAACATAGTTGTTCTAATAAATAATGACCTAACTTTGTCAGCTATCCAACAATTATTCCTTCTTTATGCTGCTATGGCTAATCGATCCATTCTACAGTGAGAGTCCTATATTTTGCTTTTCGAGGTCGAATTTGGAAAGAGATATCTGAAGCTACCTGCTCGGGACCCCCATTTAACGTCCCTTCCGAAGCACGGCATAACTATGGGTTTTTTACTCCCTTTAATAAATCCTAGGGCCACCTGCCGGGCTAAGAACCTGAGATCGTGGGCATAGTAGATTGTTATGCTAACCATTAGACAACAGGTCGCCCCACATAATTATAACTTCAGGCAAACTATAAAGTTTGTAGTATCTTTGCTTTATTTAGTCGAATGTAGAACAGACATTTCCTATGAATCATCTACTTTAATTATAGAACTACTGCTATTTTGATGTCTTGGTGGTATCTCTTTACTAATTGGGTAGGGCTGAGTAAATCTCGGATGCTTAACCTTAAGCAAAGTTAGGACTGCTTCCTCCCTGCGGATATTGCGACTGGAACAGTTTTATTTCTCTCTTTATAACTTCACTAAGTTTGCTTGGAGGAATCCTATTTCGCATCATTTATCCTAATCTTGATAATTCAGTTCTGTATAAAGTCGGTCTAATCCCTTTGAATAATCATCATCCAATTTTCAGGCTGTAAAACTTGTAAGATCCTTCATTAATACAGTCAGTATAATTAATGTGCTGGCTAAGGGTTGGCCAGGATTCAATGTGGTATGTCCTGTGGCAAATATAGAACAAACTCAATTGTGTTAGGAACTTTGGAACATAAGTTACATTGGTGAAATACCATCATATCTCTAAAGTTACTTATCACATGTCCTGTTTCAAGACTGTCATTTCCTATATCATATCGAAAATCCACTAGGTAATTATAATAGTAAATAAGTCTTGACTTATTTGGTGCTTTCTTGACTGCACTCCCCCCCCCCCCCCTCCGAACTATCTCCATTCTCCATTAAAATAAGTAATGATGATAATTAATAATGATAATAATTAATGGACCATTGTTTAATTGATATATATATATATATATATATATATATATATATATATATATATAAAAATAAATGTTAATTGATTCAAACACTCTATTTATTATGTGTTGAAATAAAACCAAATTGAGTTTCTCTCTGTAAAAAAGGATTAAATTTATTTTTATTATAACAATAGTTTTATGTAACTCATTTACAAACTCACCACCATAAACAGTCTTACCTGTAAAAAAGGAAACATCATTTTGAAGTCAACAATTCAACACTATTTACACAATTACTGAATAATCAAAACAAATCACAATAATCTCCCCGGTTCTTCTTTCACAGCCGTTACACCTCCCTTCCTCGGAGTGATCAACTCCGGATTTAGTACAAGTGTGGTTATATGAAAAAGATTTGATTCTGATTTCTTATGCCCGACATCTATTTTGTATATTGAATTCGATACTTTTTCTAAAATTTTGAAGGGTCCAATTTTCAACTCGTCTAATTGATTCCTGTTTATCCGATTTCCATTTTCTACATACACCAAGTGCTGCTGCTATGCTTCCAATTATGAACTTATACATGAGATTCTTTGTGGTCTAAAGTTTATATCAGAAAACAAAGAGTTTAGTAAGATTTGCCAATTACACTTTTCAGGAAATTGAGACCACTATTTGAATCCGGCAGGGATGTAGTCTGAGTCCTCTACTGTTCATTTTGGTCATGGAATCAGCTCTTCGAAAGGCCAAGGCAAAAATGAGGAGGTTCCACCTAGCATATGCCAATCTGAGCCCAATATGTCTCTCACTACTGGCATTTGCCGATGACATTGTGGTTTTCTCAGAGAATGACAGAAACCACCAGCACAATGTTAGCAGATTAAAAGAAGAATTGCTGGCTATAAATATGACCATAAACCCTAATAAAACAAAAGTGATGAGGGTAGGAAAGAAGCCAAGGAGAATAACGAGTGTCATTAGAGTTGAAGATAAAGTCCTGCCACAAGTGGAGTGACCGAGAGAATCAGTGCCCGGGCAGGATGTTAGAAGAGGTTAAGAGAGGATTTCTGGTTACTCCCATTTGCTTACATTTTTTATCCCATTTTTTTAAGACCGTTCCAATGCAGCAGTCAATAATTCTGGTGACACATTCCAACCAGTTTTAATTTGACACTTTGTTGCTGCTATATATTTTTCTGATAAGGTCAATCAGCGGTCTGTTAATAGCATTCTATGGAAGTGCTTCCGATAATAATTTTACAGGTCTACGAATACCAGAAAAATTTAATTTTACATGAAAATTACACATGGCTTTTCACTTATTCACATTATCGAAACATTCCCGAACTAGAGTTATATATTTATTGACTGAAACTTATGTGTATGTAAATATATATATATATATTGAGCGTGATATAGGACAAGTCACCCCCTAAACAACAACGCCCTGACCAAGAAATAGTACAGTCTCCATTACATACTGATCCCAAGACAGGTTAATATTTTTATAAACAATAAAGAATGACATCGAGCGCTAGTGGCCTAACAGTCTTCAAACCAACCAACATATAGTCATGCAAACGGGACTAAAATTGTAACCAAATAAATAATTTATATAATTTTTTTTATATTTTTATAAAAAATAATTATATCAGTACCTTTATTAAAAGGTCCCATCGAGTTTATACTAACAGAGTGAAAATGATTATTTTTTCTTAAAGAATTCGACTAAGTTATAAACGCCTTTCTACTCAATATATTTTTATATAATTAAAGCGAGCGAAAACTAATAATTAAGCGAATATATTAGAAATAATTTAATAAAGGAAAAGGGTGAGAATATTAAATCTTCTAGAAAGATATTTAATATAATATATCAGTGAGGATATAAAAGGAGCGAACTAAAATATGAAGATATGACTATTTAATGAAGGAAGGTCCTGAAAAATTAAGTGGTGTCTCAAGGTCAGCAAAGGCTAACTAAGTTGCCTCGTCTCGGCTTTATTTTAAGTTCGGTGGAGGACACAAAGGCTCGCTATTCCTGTCAACAGCCAACTAAAAACTCTCTTTCTTTCTCTCTCTCTCACTCTCTCTATATATAAATATATATATATATATATATATATATATATATATATATATAAATATATATATATATATATATATAAATACAACCACTTTCATTTCCTTTTCTTTCTCTTCGGATTTGTTCTCTTCGGTTAAGAAATCCTCTCTTAACCTCTTCAAACATCCTGCCCGGGCACTGATTCTCTCGGTCACTCCACTTGTGGCAGGAACTCTTATAAATATATATATATATATATATATATTAAGAGTTCCTGCCACAAGTGGAGTGACCGAGAGAATCAGTGCCCGGGAAGGATGTTTGAAGAGGTTAAGAGAGGATTTCTTAACCGAAGAGAACAAATCCGAAGAGAAAGAAAAGGAAATGAAAGTGGTTGTATTTAAGTCAACATTCCTCCCTATCCTCACCTACTCTTCAGAGTCATGGACGCTGACAAAGAAACACCAATCCAGAATACAATCAGCAAAAATGAGATTTCTCAGGAAGATAGAGGGAAAAACAAAAATAGACCGAGTCCGGCACACCACTGTAAGGTCGAACCTGAGTATTAAACCAGCCAATGAGCTAATAGAGGAAGACTGAGATGGCTTGGACACCTCCTGCTGATGGATCCTAGCAGAATTGCTAGTGAAACCTACTTAACCAAATTGGAGAGAAAACGAGGGAGAGGACGACCTAGGAGGAAGCTGTTCCTAAAAAATGGATTACTTGTTCATTGATCACAGTAATTACAATACAAACAATTTATGCTGTTTTAAGAGGCAACAGATTAATGAAAAACTGATTCATTCTTTAGAAATTGGCATGAATATGAGACTAACCTAGTCTCGAAACGTCGCCTGAGAAATTAATATAGAAATAAAAGACTGAATATTTACATACACATAAGTTATATGAAGATTATAATATATATAAATATATAACTCTAGTTCGGCAATATTTCAATAATGTGAATAAGTGAAAAGCCATGTGTAATTTTCATGTAAAATGAAATCCAACGAAATTTGTCTGGTATACGTAGACCTGGAAAATTATTATCGGAAGCACTTCCATAGAATGCTATTAACAGACCGCTGATTGACCTTATCAGAAGAATATATAGCAGCAACAAAGTGTCAAATTAAAACAGGTAGGAATGTGTCACCAGAATTATTGACTGCTACATTGGAACGGTCTTAAAAATGGGATAAAAAATGTAAGCAAATGGGAGTAAGTTTATATAACAGCCATCTCTAAAATCTACTGTTCACTGATGATCAATTAATTGTTGCTCAAGATCATGTGGATGCAGACTACATGATGCTACATAATAGTTGGGACCTTAAAATAAACTGAATGCATGACCATATATGTTCAGCAGGACCTCACTGTTGAAGGGAAAGCCATAAAACGAGTAGATAATTTTAAATATTTGGGCTCTGTAACGGAAAAAATGGAACATCGAAAAAGAGATAATTACAATCCACAAAGCAATTGGTGTCACATCATTTGATCAAATCACATCATTTGGAGCAATATTGTGACTAAAGATACCATGAAGCATATCATCATCAGCATAATGAATCCTCTTTATTTATTTCCTGCTCCTAAGCAGTGTGAGGAGGAATTCTGCACAGCCTTCTCCAGCTCTGCCGGTCTTCCACCAACTGTGCTCTTCTGCTCCAATGGAGTCCTCTCTTCTCGAAGTCCTTCCTCATCTCTTCTTCCTACTTCCTCCTAGGTCGTCCTCTCCCTCGTTTTCCCTCCAATTTGGTTAAGTAGGTTTCACTAGCAATTCTGCTAGGATCCATCAGCAGGAGGTGTCCAAGCCATCTCAGTCTTCCTCTATTAGCTCATTGGCTGGTTTAATACTAAGGTTCGACCTTATAGTGGTGTGCCGGACTCGGTCTATTTTTGTTTTTCCCTCTATCTTCCTGAGAAATCTCATTTTTGCTGATTGTATTCTGGATTGGTGTTTCTTTGTCAGCGTCCGTGACTCTGAAGAGTAGGTGAGGATAGGGAGGAATGTTGACTTAAATACAACCACTTTCATTTCCTTTTCTTTCTTTTCGGATTTGTCCTCTTCGGTTAAGAAATCCTCTCTTAACCTCTTCAAACATCCTGCCCGGGCACTGATTCTCTCGGTCACTCCACTTGTGGCAGGACTTTATCTTCAACTCTAATGACACTCGTTATTCTCCTTGGCTTCTTTCCTACCCTCATTACTTTTGTTTTATTAGGGTTTATGGTCATATTTATAGCCAGCAATTCTTCTTTTAATCTGCTAACATTGTGCTGGAGGTTTCTGTCATTCTCTGAGAAAACCACAATGTCATCGGCAAATGCCAGTAGTGAGAGACATATTGGGCTCAGATTGGCATATGCTAGGTGGAACCTCCTCATTTTTGCCTTGGCCTTTCGAAGAGCTGACTCCATGACCAAAATGAACAGTAGAGGACTCAGACTACATCCCTGCCGGATTCAAATAGTGGTCTCAATTTCCTGAAAAGTGTAATTGGCAAGTCTTACTAAGCTCTTTGTTTTCTGATATAAACTTTAGAACACAAACAATCTCATGTTTAAGTTCATAATTGGAAGTATATTGTTATATGGAGCAGAGACATGGACGATAAGTGCTGCTCTAGGAAAAGAGCTACTTGCTACTGAGATGGACTATTGGAGGAGAGCTGCCAGGGTATCCAGACCAGAAAGAAGGACTAATACCGAAATCAGAGAGCGGATGCAAACCAAAAAAAAAAGGTCCTCCAAAATATAGAGAAAAAAAATTGGAATGGTCATCTCAGAAGAATAAAGAAAGAAAGATTGTCAAATTTAAAATGGAAAAATGAAATAAAGGAAATTTTTGGTTGAAGGAAACCTCAATCTGAGGAACTCTTTAGAGAAAAAAAATTGCCACAGCTAATATTTTGAATTCATTAAAGGTTTCCTCTGATTTCGACAGTGTCACCAAATTTATTGGGCTAGGCCTGCTGCTTGCTTCCTCAGGGCCTAATCTGAGACTGAAAATGTCCCTCTATCCATTGTTATTTATACCTGTCAGGGTATCCTTCGGTAAAATCACTATTCACCAATATTTTAAATAATGTTCAAAATAAGTATAAGTTACATCAGTGACACAAAGATGACTTAGGAGTCAAGACACTAATCTACATAGGAGCATGCTGTGTTCCTATGGGAAGGAATACTTCAGGCACACGGAAAGACTAATATGTACTCGTAGAATCGTAGAATCACCCTGAAAGTTTAAACCGAGAAGATGGATATAAATTAAGCAAATTATGGCTTTCAAACCTACCAGTGGAAAAACCTTAAAGAGAAGATGAACCAATCAGAAGCCAACCAGTCGAGGCCCATCGAATCAGAGTTTACTCAGTCAGAGCCAATCAGAAATCAGAAAGCAGCCAATCAGGCCACTGGAAGAATAAGCTACGCTCCGGAAACGACCAATGAACGCAGTTATACTTTCTTTATATTAATTAATTTACATATTATGCTTGAAGTTTATTACTTACAGAGATATATATTCACCATTATGTATTTCATCCATTATATATTGCTATTTTTTTATTTATACAAATAAATACAATAGTGGTTTTATAATACATCAAATTATATCATGAACCATCGACTTGGAGGTAAAAGCGACCATCATTTTCCTGAAGATAAATGTTTGTTCTTACCTAATAGATCCTCAACTAAATTCACACTTCAGTAAGTTCTTCATTGGGTGCGGAATAGTCATTAATTTAATATGGACATGCAAATTTGATTTAGGAACAAACTTTCTTAATAAGACATCAACTGATTAATTTTACCTCTAAATAAGCAATATTATATTATACTATAGAATAGAAAAGTAACTTTATTCTATTCTGGGACTATGTGTTCATTTAGATTAACAAATATGAACAGAAAAAGAAACATAATATATATGTATATATATATATATATATATATATATATATATATATATCTGACCAGAAGGCTACACCATACAAATCCTAAATTGTATTAAAGTTGAGAAAAAAAATATATTAGCTAAACAAAATGTACGAATCCTGACAAGATATCAAGTAATTAAAGAGAATAGATAATAGAAATCAATAACAATTGTTCATTGCATGAGTTAGTATGCAATAGCTTCTTGACATGATGTAACTCTTCTTAAAAACAAAATTAAAACTACTAAATTACAAAATAAATAATTGAATACATTTTATTCTAACTATATTATATAGCCAGGTTTTAACTATCTTATATAGGTTTTAAGTGGGAACATTCTTATATCTCCATCAAAAACCTGGACAACACCTGCGTAAATTAGTACTCTAGAAATTTTCAATATTATTGGAGAAGTTGTTTAAGAAAGACTATGGCATACAGTGTATGAAATGAATTAATATTAAAGGAAATGGTAGAAACCGTCAACGAAAGAATGAGAAAGAAGCTGAGGTTATACGAGCACATACGGAGTATGACATTTGTTCAATGACAGGAAAAATGTAAAGGATTGGGATCCTTTACATAAATGTAGAAAAAGTTTCCGTCCATGGTGTAAAGAGTTGGAGAAAAAAATGATAGGGAGTGAGTCACCGAATGAACCACACATAAAATATCATTGTTAATTTAATTTTTATATTAGTTTTAACGAAGTATTGTGCATTTTTTTCCGTTGACATATGTTTAATACCAGGTGATTGATTGTATTTTTTTTTTTACTCAATGTAAGATTACTTAAGATTACACCCTATAAGATTAAATATTTGTATTAAATATTGGAGTGCACGAGAAGACTGCTAATCCATTGTTTTGTTTAAAACGTAAGTTGTTTAAAATACCGGCTTATCAGCAGTACCGAGCCCTCAGCCTACCACCACTGCAGCTCGACCACGCAGCTTGCAGACGCCAACGTCCCTACATCGGGACTTTTGTTCTTCGATCTTCCCACTCAATTGACGTCTCAGAGACCAACCGAAAAAGCTAGAAGCATCTCTTCTCATGGACCAGTCGTTACTCGTATCAGTAATTAGTTTTAATTAATCCTTTTTTTTTAATCAAATGTTATAATTTTTCTTTATCTTGAAGAAATTCTTATCTTTTTTTTGCTATGAAGTCTCATTTTTATTCTTTAAACGCCATTTGTACTAACCAGGCATAACATTCTTGCGTTGGCCAAAAGTAAAAGTTTTATTGAGCCTAATCCACGCAACAAAAGGAATTGATTAAACTGTAACCCTACACTTGGAAAAGCTGGATAATAGAAAAAAATATGTTAATTATATCTATATAAAACAATAATTTGAAACCTATATTAACTTGTGCATCAGTAAATTGAAGAACGATTAGAGCTGTGATTCGGTAAGCACCCAAGTTTTATTCCCGTCATCAGGAACCTACAATCTTTTTAAGTGTTCGGATATCAACCTGGGCATGGAGTTGAGAGCGAGTGAATAAAATAATCGACTTCTTTTATTACAAACTTTCCTTATTCTGATGCATTTATCACTAAGAAATTCCTACATTGTCAAAAAAAATTTTCAGAACTCATATTTATTTTTATGATAAAAATTAAGATTTCATAGGGACAAAAAATGCAAATGGAAAGTAGAAGGGAGATGTAATGAGCTTGAGCCCAGCGCGGCTCCTCATTTCACTAAACTAAATCGTTATACTTTTTCCGATTCATTTCACAGCTAAAATGGATCCAATTTCGGGATAATGGGGGGTTTTTAAGATGTCAATAATTTTAAATATTACTTATAGACTATTTCTTCGCTGTAAATTTTATTTGTGATTATAAATTTAATTCAATAAATGAAAAATGTCCAGTCAATAAAAGTTTTTCTTTCTCTATTGGCTTTAGACGAAAAAAAAAACAGGTCGCCTTCCGGAATGCTGAGAAGCCCTGCGTTTTTATCTCGACCCGAAGTAGAAGCGAGATCCTTCGAAGATCCTGCAGGACAATAGTTCTCTGAGAGGACACGACAATTGCAATCCTTCGCTATTCAGGAGCCCTAGCTCTCTTCTTCCCAGGACTCCTCGCACCCTTTTCTCACAGATAGCAGCTTCTTTAGAACCGTGGTGGAAAGAAGTGGGGATTGTTTCTACCAAACAGTTATTTTACAAAAGTGTATTATTTTAGATATACCATACCTTTGGAAATAAAACCTGTACTACTACAAGTAGTGAAGGCTCTTGGGCTCAGTACGTGGTAGAGACTGTACTGTTTCTTGGACAATAGTTGTGCAGGAAGGTGATTAGACTTAGATTAAGATCAAACGCCAGATTTTTCCACCTTGGGGTATCCACTTTATATAGGCTAAGTGAGCCCCAAGAGGGTCTGACATCCAATAGCATCCATCCATCTCCGACTGCTAGCCGATTCAATAAAAGTCTGCCCCAGGACCTTCGAATTCAGGAAAAAGAGTGTTGGAGTTTGTCGAAAGAAATATAGTCTGAACAGTATTAGAACATAACCAGTTGTTTCTTGGTGGTAGGGGCACTAGTAGCAGACACGTTTTGGAACGAATAGCATTAACAAATGAATTGAAAGCAGCTTCGTTTGAGTGAATTTTCAGAGCGAAAGTGTAAATAACTTTTACAATGTTTTTTAAATTTGTTATATTTACTTTATTTTTGAGGAAGAAAATGGCCCGGGTAGAGGTCAAGAAAATACTCTTATGTAGGGAGAACTTTTTATCGGTAAGCCAAGGTTTCGAACCACATTTCAGGTATCCTTCAGGGCTAGTCTTATAGGCGTGGGTTGACACTAGACTGGCCCCGTCATGTTGATGTATGGTCTATCAAGAAAATTCTGTTAGATAGGGAGAAACTTTTATTGGTAAGCCAAGGTTTCGACCCACATTTCAGGTCTTCTTCAGGGCTAGTCTTATAGGCGTGGGTTGACACTAGACTGGCCCCGTCATGTTGATGTATGGTGTATCAAGAAAATTCTGTTAGATAGGGAGAAACTTTTATTGGTAAGCCAAGGTTTCGACCCACATTTCAGGTATCCTTCAGGGCTAGTCTTATAGGCGTGGGTTGACACTAGACTGGCCCCGTCATGTTGATGTATGGTGTATCAAGAAAATTCTGTTAGATAGGGAGAAACTTTTATTGGTAAGCCAACGTTTCGGGGGTTGGCATTAGACAGGGGCCGACACTACTGTGCTTAGTGACCTCTACCGGGACTATGTTCTACCTCATATATATTATTCAACAATACTTTATTTTTATTATGTATTTTATTTTATAAATCTTTTTACTCCTTTGTATGTTTACTAAATTTGTTTTCTGTTCTGTAAAATTATTAAAAAAATGTATTTAACTTCTCTCGAATATTGATCCGATAACCCTTTTCCGATCTATAAAACAAATATTTCAGCAGAGTTTGCCTGGGGATTATTCCTGGCGCTGGTACTATCTCTGGAGAATTTTTGGAACTGTGAGTTTTTATGTGCTAAATATTCTTTTAAATTTATTTATTCTATTCTGCCCTTATAGTTTTTTTAATAAATTTAAAAAGTAGAAATTAGAAAGTACCTTAATAGAAAATATTAATAAGTATCAGCATATAGGTAAAGCAATATAATGCCTTTTTAGAAACAAAAAAAATACACGCAATATAAGCTGCAGTTGATACAATACAACATATACAAAGTAACAACTAGATCTAGTTAGGTGTGTTTTTACAATAACACTTTAAGATTACTTAAGATTATACACCCTTTAAGATTACTGCCAATAGCAGTTTATATTTACCATTGATGCGGGATTACACAATTTTATCTTGTCTGATCGGTTCAAATCCGGTTAAAAAAAATCAATTAAAACATTCACACTGTAGGTTAGTAAATCTTAATACTTGAAAATTATATGGAGAGAATTTTTATTTATCAGAGTTTATTTCTTTTTTTATTCATCTTACGCTACTTTATGCCACTATCTACGCTACTTTATGGCAGATCTGGCAATGCTACTGTAGGAGTCCTAAATTTTGCCAATCCGGGTGTAATTACGATAAAGATCTTAAACGGATACCTGACACCGTATAGACTGGGGACTACTATTTTACTTCTCCTATGACAAATGGTATAACCATGGATTATTTTACATTTTTTTTTAAATATCTTAGGGCCACCTTGAGGCCTATGATATTGTGATGTTAACCACTCCACCACAGATGACCCCTCATTTATTAGAGTAACAAATACAAAATAGTTTATGTTCGTTTACTACATATTCATATGTATGAAAAATATAATACGAGTAGCTATAACTTTTTTCCATATTTAGGCCGCCTAAACCCTCACGACCGCTGAGTATTGCCTGTACTGTAAAACTTGTTCCGTGTCCTCAGAGGAAATTGATTTAGTTGGGAATTCGTGAGTTTGAAATTGATATTAGTGGATTTAGCGAAAGGAAAAATGAATCAATGAAATAAAAGCTATATGTTTTTTAATGAATAAAATAGTCCAAAGACAAATGGTCCTAGCCTACATCCTACGAAAACAACAACGACGTAACTAAAAATTTGTCATTTTTAATTTCTATCATCTTTACAATGGGAATGTTTTGCGTTGCTTTACCAATATCCAAATTTTTATTTTTTTAACTCACTCAATTAAACAATTAGTTTTTGTTTATTCAAGACGTTGTTCTTTTGAAGAAGTAAGTTATCTTAGGGCAATGATAATGCCTCAAGCGATCTAAAAGTTCCGAATGATTATCAGAGAAACCAAAACTATGTTAAAAATAAATAAAATTCGGTGCAGTAATATTAGGGGAAAGTAGTAAAAGTATTATTATTATTTTTCTTAATTCTTTTGATCTAAAAATGAAAAATTTAATATATTTTAGAAAAGCCTACTAAAATTTTGCTTTTATTTAAAATGCAATGGCAACGACATAACAAATAATTGATTACTTTAAATTAAATTCAAACCGCCAGCTAGTCCTTGAGATCATTAAGAGGAAGAGGCATCTTCAACGACTCGTGCACTTTGATAGGTAGCATCAGAACATGAAGCAAGTGATCAAGGATAATTAAAGTTGCCCAAGTTGCCTGTCAGCAGACTCCTCATCGGCAAGAACCAAGTCGTCGATCGATCATCCCCAACCTGTTGGAGCACGGCTTTGGCTAGTCTTCATCACAATGGCTGAGTGGTCTTCATCAACGATCGATTATTTCTTGTTTGTTTGCAATAACTAATGTCATCCGATGGATTACCTAAGAGAATTAATTAGAATGTAATAACAATAAGGCTTAGTGAACCCGAAGGCTCGATGCCAATACCACCAATCTCTGCTTACAATCTTCCGTCCACGGAGCACTACCCAAATCCAAATCCGCCAGATCATTCTTAAAGCCTTCCTCACACCTACGACTCGGTCTACCCCTCGGACGCTTCCTATTCGGCAAAGAGCTTATTAACATCTTAGGAATTCGTTCGTTACTAAGCCCAGCAACTTTACAAGCCCATCTTAATCTTCATTAACTTGCATAATGATGCATTGTGCAATTCCGCGTTGTGTAATCTCCCATATTCCCCAGTGGTCTCATCCTTTGGTCCACATATCCTACATAACACCTTATTTTCGAATACCTGAAAACGTTTTTCATCCTAGAGCGTTAGCAGTCAAGTATCACATACGTGAAGAAGAACTGAAAGGATGATTGTTTTATACATACTGATTTTCAGATTTCAGGACAAAAGACGCGAGCTCAGTAATGACGCGACCGAATAATAACAAGCGCATTCCCCGCCTTTAATCTCGCAATAACGATATAAATACGAGAAAAATATAGAAATATCCCATTCTAATTTAGTTTTTAGTAAATAAAAGCAAATTTTGCACAAAAAAATATCAATTTCATAATGTAATATTAAGTAAATACGCAATAAATCTTACAGTGTAGCAATGTTTAAAGAAGTGTAAAATACTATCTTAAATTTTTAATCCATTCATCAAGTATTTCTTCTGGTTCCGAAAGTTTCGTCAAGTTCTTTGCCATCGATTTGCTGGCCATACTGCAAGCTTCATCAGGACTTAAATTGAGACTGAATATGTTCTCCACCAATCATTTGATTGGCTGGATTCCGACCGTGTGGTCTCTGATTTAGTGGGCCTCGGCTAGCTTTATTGTTTTGTCTTTTCTTTCAAGATTTTTCTTTTCTTTTTGGCCACTGGTGTGTTCGGAAGCCATAATTTGCTTAAGTTAGAACTCTCTTCTCTGCTGAAGTTTTCAGGGTGCTTTACTATTTCGATTGCTTCTAATATCTTTCTTTCTGTCATGTTATTTAATATCTTGATAACAAAGCTGTAAAATTATTTTTATTAGAATATTTGATGTATTTTTTCCCTAAGAAGTTTAAGTTTACAGAGAATAACCAAGCTCTAATAAAATATATCTTAATTGAAAATTATATTACTAAGCATTTATCAGGAAACTGATTGCCTTGACTATACTAATGATTTATCGCTGTTTCATAATACGGTAAAAATAGGTCATAATATAGAAATATAGATACGATATGATTCAAAAGTTTAGCTTTTCATTCTTTTCCCTCTTTCTCCATAAATAAAAATAATCGTGAGCTTTGATCTGAAAAAAAAGTTGAATTATAGGAAATGCGTATACTTCAGGAATCATTCCATCAAGAAATGAACGTTTTCATAAATGAATATCATCTATGCTTGGAAAAGTTAGTTGAAAGGCTTATTTATTAATGAAATAAGTAACGAAATTTACACATTTTCAACAATTACACTCTTTATTTCATACCAAAACTTATGATTATTTTCATTTTCAGGAATATTAATGAGGAAACGAGTATAAAGTTAAAATCTGTTGTGACTTAACTCGTATCAACAACATGCGGAACTAATACCATTATAAAATATAGAATATTAAGTTAAAAAACAATTACGCACTTGCCCAACATCGGATATTATATTATTTTCTTTATTATATTTACATATATTTTCTTGTGTGATTCCTGAAATCCCACCCACCTCACCTACAACTCTATTCCAACAAGAATTCGGAAAACTGCTAAACTGTTAGAAACATGCATACAGGAGTACAGTTTTCTTCAAAATCGTACGAGTTTGACAGTTAGACGATAGTGAAGGAACATAACTCTTATTTTTACTCTTATTTTTAGCATTCTATTTTCGACTTATCCAGTTTTTCTCCTTACTTTATTTATTGAATTCTCATATAGCATAAACTTACTCAATTATTATTAATATATTAGGCAGACAGATTTTATCTAAAACTGATCCAATGCATCTTGAAACGTAAAACTTCTAACTGAGGAGAGGTTTGGTGTGATACAAAAGTTTAATATTGACAATAACTAATCAAAACCATATTTAAAATGCGTAACACTCATTTTTATAGGGGACGATAACCCACTTAATTTATTTAGGACACCATATGTTAAATATATGTTTATATATATTTATGTATGTATACGTAAAATAGTTTATAAATAGTTAGGCTATATACCCCTACTAAAGTAGTAATGTCAGTTAGAACCAACTAGTGAAGTACAAGTTTTCTGTAACATATGTTTTAGTTGTCTTTTGTCTCATCTTGTCAATTGTCACATCGTTCCATTCAAGAGTCTAAAGAAGAATCATTAATTCAGTCCATTCATGTTTTTTCTAATTGTATTATTGTATTAATTTTTGTTAATTGTTGCTGAATAGTACTTTACAAGTAGTTGTAGCCTACATTATTACTCCTACATGGCTTACCTATTTATGAACTATTTTACATAAACACATATATACTTCACAAAAGAGAATAGGGATGTTGCTAATTTTGTAGTATATACTTTAACTAGCATTAATATTATTATATATTTGATAACTACATTAATATTTAATGTAGTACAATTCCTAATTAATATTATTGATTTTTCTTATAAAATTAATATTAAAATTGTAGGCAAAGTAAATAGAACAAAATCAGTGGTATCCCTAATCGTTTTTGCCCAGTTTATATATATATTTATATATATATATATATATATATATATATATATATATATATAGGTTTAAATGAATTACTAGCTAGTCTATTTATTAGTTTATATAAATTATATTTCTATATGTATTTATATATTATCTTATTATTTTATAAAATATAGCATAGGTCTGTTTTTTTTTTTAAATTCCTAATATATTAAACGTCAAGAGTTGATGACTGTGATAAATGATGATTAATAAGTTTCGTTGTAATATAGAAGAACCTTTAGGATTTAATCGGAGCATGAAGGCTTTGTGTTTTCATCAAAAGAGTCATTGATTTAGAGGATAGAAGATAATAGCGGTCGATCCTTATTCTGCAAAGATTCTCTCTGTCTTAATTTTTATAAATAATTTTTATAAAGACCTTCATTATATTTTACTGACATTTTATTGATTTATGTAATGGCATTTTTGTACTATATTTATTGAAAACTTGTTATATTATTTTTTTTTAAATACTAGAACTAATCCTAAAAAAAAATAGAGGAAATACAAAATGTATTAATAAGATAAATAAAAAAAAAGTACCACCAAAACCCATCTTGGGTTCAGTACTAGTAGTCTGTACTATTGCCAGGGAACAGTTGTGCAGGGAGGTGATTTGTTCCTTGATTATGATCAATCGCCAGGTCCCACCTATTTTGGGTACCCACTTTATAGAGGTAGGATGATCCCGAGGAGGGTCTGTAGGTCCCAAAGGGTCCATTCAGTTTTGAACCTTGGACCTTCGGGACGGGAATCCAGCGCACTAGCACTGAGCCACCCTCCAATAGGCACATTTTTATTAAATTTATCTTTGATTTTTCAGTTTTATCGATTTGGGAAAAAAAATAATATATTTAGTTTACTTGTTGGTTACGAATATTTCTTATAATTTTGACCCATTCCTACTTATTAATTGTAAACAACAAATATAACATTTAGTTACGCCGTCCTTCGGAAGGGACGTTAAACGGGGGTCCCGAGCCTGTACGATGTCAGGTACTCGTTAAAAATCCCTATCCTAATTAAACCTGGATAGGCAAAATTTAGAGCTCCCACTGTAGCATCGTCCGATTAGCCGTAGCTGCTTAACGTGACGTTAAATGAACAAACAAACAAACAAATATAACATCTTTAAATGTATATAATTATATAACAGTTGTAGTTGAATGGGTGATTGATTCAAGACTTCATATTTGATTTATGTGGAATGTTATAACTCCAGTAGGTCACCACAAACAACGATTTAAATCAAACATTTTCTCTTATTTTTATTAGGCTATTTTAGCAAATAAATAAATTATCATTGGGTAATTGAGTATTTGTTGGATTTGCTAACATAAATATATAAACATTTTAATGTCGCTGAGAAGTTTATCCATTTGATGCCCAGATTGTTTCCATTCATGAGGCTTAAGACAACTAAATTTACTTTACCATCAAATAATATTTTAAAAACTATATTTTTGAATAAGATGATCTATTTAAACTGATTAGTTCATGTATAAAATATCTAAAATTCAATTTCATGGATTAAAAATTATTTCGATGAAGTGATTCTTCTCATTTCTGTTGGGTTCTCTTGTTGCAATGCGAAGTAAAACACTTCCTCAAGGAAAATCGGCCTGGCAACAAATTAAATATTCGCGAATTCGCTATTTAATTCATTACACAGTCGTGAAGTTATTGGAAGCTACAGTTTTACTTGCATCGGTGCTCGTATAGCGTAATCATAGTTTCCTGCGAGCATGAACAATTTTCGGAGCAGAGTGGTTCGGTGGTAGAGCACTGAGTTGCTATGTCGAAAATTATGGTTCGAATCCCGTTGGTGGCTAGAGTTTTATTTAGTCGTTAGCAGTCAAAAATGGATCATATGCGATCTAGGACCCTCCTGGGGCTCACCCAACCTCTATAAAGAGGATGTCCACAATAAGGGGAGGAATCTGGCGGATGAGCGTGATTTAGGACAAATCATCTTCCAATCGTTGTCATTGAATCATAACAGTCCATGTACTGAACCGCAGACCCGTTCACCGGTTGTATAGGTTTTTTTATAAACAATTTTTAATTATGCCAATAAAATAAAACATTAGACATATAAAATCTTCGAAATGATTAAATTCAATATTGAATGTTATGAAGGTAATTAAGAAACATTAATGACTTAATTAATTCACAGTTCTTTGATAGTCGAGAAGATGTATCGAAGGAGAAACAAGATGTGCATACTAGTTTTGTGAGAGAAGTCTTGGATGGATGGACACACGAAGTAACTTTCCTTCTTGATACGAACTTGTCAACAACGTTACCTCCTAGCTCCAGGGCAACGTCGGACAACATACATCTGTCTCTGAACTTTCTTGTATCTTTGCTGTTGCTAGTTCAGGCGAGAGGGTATTAGTTGTTAATAATACCCATAGATTTATAATTTAATATCTCGTTCGATAATTAATTACATTAATAAACTGAAATGTTGATACTTAATTTTTATTGGCAGTTAAACTGTTTACTTGAGCCTGTGAATCTTGTGGTAATGTATTTTGCTTATTTAATTTGCGACCAGGATTCTTCAGGATTTTTGTCGGATACAACAATTACAGTAAAAATATTTTTAAAATTCTTATACATGATCACTTTTTTTTAATAATGAACTCTTGAGATTATTAATTTAATTTAGTTTTCGTTTATTCAAATTTAATAGAATGCAACCGTACCCTACGACTTAAAAAGTTATCATTTCGTCCGATTTTCAATGTTAAATTCAAAATTTTAAAGAATGCATCTGCTCTTTTATAATTCCTAAGTGCTCACTATTCTATTGTATTTGTTTATGTATAGTCCAGGACTAGACTGCGATGGCTAGACGATTTAGAAGGAGATCTGAGGCTCCTTGGGGTGAGAACATGGAGATAAGCCGCGGAAGATTAATCAGGTTGCAGGAAATTTGTCGAGGAAGCCAATGTCCTCCATGGACCATAGAACTGTGTGAAGATCTGTATAATTATGGGAGTGGGGTATTTCGGTGTGTAAGAGCTAACAACCACGAATGGATCTACAGACTCTCCTGGGGCTTACCGAGCCTCTAAAATGTGGGTACCCCCCAAACTGGGGGAAAACCTGGCGGATGAGCTTGATCTCCTACAATCCACCTTCCTGCTCAACCGTTGTCCTATGAATAGTACATTCTTTACCCAAGACCTTTCCTTCATGGGTTGCAGTAGTACAATTTTTTTTGTACAATTATTATTTGCCTTGATGTAGTGCGCGAAGTTTAAAGCATATGGATCAGTGCGTGCCCAAATAAAGACTTTTTTCATTTCAATAAGCATTTGTTCTATTAAATACAAAATATAAAAAAACAACAACATATGTACATAATATGTAGTAATCCATTCTCTAATTGAGGTATTCATAAATAATCCTGTTGAAATGGTTTAAAGGAAATAACAAATATCCTTCTGTTAAACTGTTAGTTTTATTTTCACAAAACACATTGATTTGATACAACTCACAATCTGGGAACTTAGCGTTGTCTTGACAACAGCTTTTGACTACACTTAAACAATAATCAATACATGTATCATTTACAGATTTACTTATAAGATTATAAGATTTACCTTATTACAACACACCTCCTTAAATTTATAATCTTATAACCTTTTTACATAACTAAATCAAACTTAATTCTAATCTGTTCTTTAAAAATTTTGTCTTATCCAAGCTTTTAGTTAACAAGTCTGCCAAATTACTTTTTGTATCAATTTTTACAATATCAATTATTTTATTTTCATAGTTCTCATTTATATAATGATACTGCACTTCGATGTGCTTTGAATTTTTTGTAAAGTTGCCGTATATAGCGATTGCTATTGCACCTGAGTTATCTACATACAATTTTATTGGATCACAAAATTTTACATTGAAGGATTCACTAAGCAAGTTCCTAATAAAAAGTATTTCAGTCACTGCCTCTGACATAGCAGTATACTCTGCAAAAGTTGAGCATTTAGTTACTGTATTTTGTTTATGTGTTTTCCAAAAAATTAAGTTTCCAAATAATTTTACAATAAAACCAGTTGTGGATTTTCTATCCAAATTATCTCCTGCATATTCAGAATCTACCATACAATCTAATATTTCAGCATCCACATTATCATAGTATGTTAACTTTAGATCCTTAGTTTTATACAAATATTTCAAGGTTCTTATTGCATATTTGTAATGTGTTTGGTTATAACAACTTTGGTATCTACTTAAATAATTAACACTATATGCTACATCTGGCCTTGTGCCTGTACTAATATACAATAATTTACCTATTATATTTCTGTACTTTATTCTTTCATCTACTTCTCTAGCCTGTTCTAATTTTAAGTTTGTTTCCATTGGAGTATCATACAACTTAGTATTTTTCAGATCATATTTTGCAGCCAAAGATTCAATATATTTTGTTTGGTTTAGAGTAATTTTACTTCTATCATCACTATAATCAATATCTATGCCAATGCAGCTTTTAATTTTTCCCAAGTCTTTCATTGCAAATCTTTTCATTAAACTAGTTTTTACTTCTTCAATTTTAATTTTATCTTTACAACAAATTAAAAGATCATCAACAAATATTAATATGTATATTGGATCTTTGCCTGCTCTATTAACATATAAACAGTAATCATAGTTACTTCTAACAAAATTCAGTGTTAAAATAAAATTTTTAAAACACTCATACCACACTCTAGGACTTTCTTTGAGGCCATAGAGTGGTTTTTGCAATTTGTAAACTTTATTGTTGTCAGTTTGATAACCTTCAGGTTGATTTACATATACTTCTGACTTAATATGTGCATTTAAAAAGGCTGCCTCTACATCCATCTGTTCTACAAATAAATTACTTTTACAGCTGTATGACAGTAAAATTTTCAATGTTTGCATTTTTCCTACTGGTGAGTAAACATTTTCGGTCTAATCATTTTGCTGGAATCCTCTTACAACTAATCTAGCTTTATAATCATTATTGTTTTTTCTTCTAAAAACCCACTTTACATCAATAATCCTTTTATCTTTTGGCTTTTCAACAACTTGCCAAGTATTATTTTTATTTAAGCTATTTATTTCCTGGTCCATTGCCATTTTCCATTGTTTATGATCATTGAAGTTTATCGCCTCCTCAAATGTATTTGGTACATTTGCATCAATATGGTTAACATATATAAAATGTGAAACTGGATTACCATATCTTGAAACTGGAATTCTCTGTCTTTTTTGCGATCCTACTATATCCTTGTCATTACTATCATTTACATTTAAATCCTTCAAAGCATTTTTAGAATTAGTCTCATCTCCATCTACATAATTTTCATCACTTTCATAATTTGTTTCAACTATATCATTTGAAGTTTGGTCAACTTCTAAATCTATGTCTTTCTTATCATCCAGTTTTTCTAAGCAAATGAGTTCAGTATTTTCTTCGACTACCTGTACGTGCCTAGCATTAATTATTTTATTATTTAATAGAACTCGATAACTGTTTTCATTATATCCTACTAAAACTCCTTCTTGTGCTTTATCATCCCATTTGCTTTTTCTTAAAACTTCAGGTACCCTGACAAAAACCCTACTTCCATAAATTTTTAAATGCTCGACATTTGGTTTTATTTTGAAAAATATCTCATAAGGAGTTTTATTTTCTACTGTATTTGCAATTGTTCGATTTTTTAAATATGCTGCTGTTTTTATAGCTTCAGGCCAATATCTTCTGTGAATTTTAGCTTCTCTCATTAAACACCTACCTATGTCCATAGCAGATGTATTATATCTTTCTGCTACTCCATTTAATTCATGGACGTAGGGTGGACATGGTAATAACTCTATACCTTTTTACCTTATAAAATTATAAATATCCTTGTTTAAGTATTCTTTGCCATTGTCACACTGGATTTTCTTAACTCTTTTGTTTAATTTGTTTTCTCTTAAATTTACAAATTCTATAAAACAACTAGCAACTTCAATTTTACTTTTAATACAAAATATCCTTGTGCATTTACTATAGTCATTAATGAAAGTGAGAAAGTATTTTTCTTCGCCATAACCAGTTGTGTTATGTGGACCGTTCAAATCAGTATGAATTAATTCTAAAACTTCACTAGTCTTTGTTCTATTATTTTCAAAAGGCACATTACTCATTTTACTTTTAATGCAATTTGAACATTTCATTTCCGTGCTAATTTTAACCGTCTACTAATTTATTATTTACTAATTTATTTAAATATTGAAAATTTACATGACCAAGTGCCCTATGCCATTTCTCTTTCTGAGTTAAATTTACTGAATGTGCATACATTTCATTTTTTGTTACAAAACTTTTTATGCAATACAAATTATTTATTTTATCAGCAATAACTATTAATTCTTTACGACCATTATAAATTTTTGCATATTCATTTTTAGCTACTATTGTGCAACTTTTAGTTATCTTTGAAAAACTTTACAAATTTTGCCTCATACCTTCAACAAAATAAACATTTTTTAAATCTACATGTTTTTGGTTATAATAGTTCTTAAAATAAATCTTGACAGTACCTATTTTGGTAGCTTTTAACATTTTGCCATCTGGCAGCTTTACATTAACAGGACTTTTCAAACATATAGAGTTATAAAAATATTTATCATTATTTATTATATGGTCGGTACACCCACTATCTAAAAGCCAATTAATTTCACTGCTATTACAACATTCTTCTGATTTAATACACCCCCGTACCTGATTTACTTCTAGATTACATACTTCAGCTCTCCATGTCTCCGATGAGAAGTTGTTTGAAGATTCACTGAACTGACCTTGATTCTGATTTAGACCTCTGCCTCGGCTATGACCTCTGTAGAATCCACCTCTGTTGTAAACTCTGTGTAGTCGTTGCTGACCTCTCACACTTTGTTGTCCTTGAATATATCTCTGACCGTGCCAGCAGTCTTTTTTTAGATGACCAGTCTTTCCACAGATAAAGCATTTAGCTATAGTCTTGGTTGCAAATGTACTAACATTATTTTTCTTGTCTGAGTCATTAGTGACCATATTTTTCTCTTTTATTTTAGAACATACATAATCTACTGTTCTTTGTTCTTCTGGAATCACATCACGAAAATCTCCAATATAACTATAGTTTGGTGGAAGTGATCTGAGTAGGTATCTTAACTTCTCTTGTTCATCTATTTTTCCTCCAGCCACTTTGAACTCATTTGTTATTTTCTCGAAATCAACAAAAAATCTTCTACTGTATTGTAATTTTTTAATCTGATCTCTTCAATTTTTCCTCTACATATTATTTGCATAGCGGTAGACTGTGTTAAATACATCTTGTCAAACTTCTTTAGCATTTCATATGCTGTTTTACATTCACTAATATATTCCAGTTGTTTATCTGAGATTGTACTCATTATTATAGTCCTTGCTTTTAAATCCTTCTTTTTCCATACCGCTTCTGCATCTTCAGTTTTGACAATGACGATCTCGTGGCATTCTTTGTATTCCAACAAAGTGATCAACCTTAATTTCCAGCTTGAATAGTTTGCACCATCAAAAAAAGGTATGGTAATATCTTCTATTTTTGCTTGTTTAGCCATTTTGACGATAATAAATGTATTTTCACGAGTTATTTTCGTTGCACGCCTGTCAACCTAACCTCGAATCTCAAACGTACTTATAAATCTTCATTGCACTGTATTTTTACATAACACATTAATTTTTTCTTTAAACCACGGACCTCTTTAACCACGCTCTGCTACCATCTTGAAATGGTTTAAAGGAAATAACAAATATCCTTCTGTTAAACTGTTAGTTTTATTTTCACAAAACACATTGATTTGATACAACTCACAATCTGGGAACTTAGCGTTGTCTTGACAACAGCTTTTGACTACACTTAAACAATAATCAATACATGTATCATTTACAGATTTACTTATAAGATTATAAGATTTACCTTATTACAACAAATCCAATATAATAAACCACTTAAATATAATATTAAATGTAAAGATTTAATATCAATATGCATTCATCACGTCATCATTATTAATATTTCCTCCTCTCCCCCCCCCCATGGTAAGTTATAAATATAGTAGAATACGTTTAAAGTCTTTAATTGTAACAAAAAGTTACAATAAATAACAAGAAAACTATGTAACTAGTGATTGCCCTTGTGACCTAGTGAATTTGGTCGTAGAGTTAATCATAATCAATGTCTTTTATAAACAATAGTAAGTCTGTTTTAAATTTTGGCAAAATAAAGTGTTATATCTCAGGTCAAGTCCCTCGTTTGAGTATTATCTTCTTTATCAATTTAATTCGCTGTCTGTTGTATCGTGAATAGTCATACAATATATATCTGAAAGTGTGTGCCTGTCCATCTTCATCACACGCGTCTGTTCTATTAATGTTGAACCGTTTCAGATACTGTTTTGTTTTTCCGTGTTCTGTTAAAACTTGTTTTAATTTGAAGTCCGAATATGTGTAATTGTTAGTAATTTTCCTGTGTTATGCGAGGAATTTATCAGTCTAGGCTGGGTGATTTTGTCGATGAAGTCCAAAATGTGTTCCATTTTTTCTAGTTTCTTCTGTTACAACTTTCTTAAGGTAAGAAATTGGGAACTTACTGTAAAAGGGCAAGAATAATTATTAATATGCGAACTTTATCATCGTAAGATCTGTAGTTAAATAGTTAAAAGTATTTCCAATGTATATTCCTATCTTCTGTTCTGTAATATATCCTAGAATATTCACATATTCGTGAATATATTACAGAACAAAAAAAAAAAGTGGATATATAAGTGATGCTGAACAAAATATTGCATTTTTTTAAATATAATTTAAGAAGGTCACTTTATTATTTAGGAGTCTATCGATTTATCTATCTATCTGTATCGAAGTTCATATTTGTGAATTTCACTTTATGTGAGACACAGCCTCTACCGCCCGGGTTACAAGCTAAAGAATAGTGAAATATAAGCTACTTCAGAGGGATTCTGAAAGAAGCCATACATGTTCTAGTTTTTGCATAAAGATTGAATCCTGTTTACTGACCTACGGTCCAGGAACCACGTGTGCCTCGACAATTGACCTAACAACTTTTCCCCTGCACTTGGACTAAGCGAATAACACTATAAAGGAATGTGCCAGAAAGCAACTAATTAAAGGATAATTACTTCACAAAGACATTTAATACTTTTAATGATTTATGATTATATTACTTTATGCTACCCATCCTCTTAATTAAATATGCCAAATATACAATAATTTAATTACCTAATTAAGAAGGATCGATTTATGCACACACCATTGACTCCTGGGATGTTACAGAAGGTATATGGTATTATCATACCCATCAGGAATCAATCCCCCACAAGATGTTGAAGATGTGATCATGCACTCCGCAAGCAATCGCTTCAAAATTGTTCATCGCCGTCTCATAAATAAACAATCTCATCCCTCTAGATTTCCATAACCACCTGGGCCGAGGAAGATATTCCACTCTGTATTCCGATTGTTTATATTAAAATAAATAACTTCAGGAGGTCAAAGACCCACCGAAGTATCTGGCAACAGGGCACAAGTTCTGGGTTTGTTGATTGAGGTATATTGATTTAGTGAATTATTTCAAACATTTAGCCTCGTCTAAATTCAAGCGTTAACACAACAAATATACGATTTACAATAAATTTTGATACAAATTATTTATATATGTATTTAGGATCCAAGAGCTACGCTTTGTTTAGTCTTTTTTGTTCTCGATTAGTTAAATTATTAACATTTTTAATGATTGGCGATTCGCAAAGCCACTGTTCCTGACTTCTTTAATCCGCTACACAAAATATCACATAGTTTTTTAATTTAAATTGAAAATTTTTAATTAATCGGTTGAAACAAAATTGAATAAAACTACATTTCACTCTTATTTTCAAGTATAGGATTCTTATTTCAATAAAGAAAATACTTTGAAATAAGATCAAGGCATTTTTCTTATTAACTATTATTTTTCTATAAAACGAACCTGAAATTTAAAAGAAATCTTTATTTCATTTAATTCAAAATATTCAATAAAAGGAAACAATACCAAGCGAGTACTCATGTTTTATTAGGCTAAGGGAGGGGGCTCAAAATAAGAACAAAACTGAATTATCATTTCTAGAACGACGTAGAGGTGCGGCTTAAAGAAATGTATCATTTTTTTTCAAATGAATAAAAAATATGTCAATTTTCGATTGTATAATTATATAGCATCCATACTTTTATATATAGATATATCACTCATACATACATTTGCATACAAAATAATGCTCGCATTTAGTTGGAATCAAAGCAACCCGTTATTCTTATTATTACACTTCTTAAAGTGTTTATGCTACAAAGAGATAAACAAGTTATTAACTGGGACTATATCAATTCCCGTTAATGAGTTTATTAATATTCATATCCTGAAATTTTGTTTGCATCAGTATTCATTTTTTTTATCATTTATTAAATATATTTCGTTTAGATTTTAAAAAAATGATAGTCAACCTATGCATTTAAACGCCTTGCAGTGTAAATGCCAATAAATACTCCAATAATAAATCCACTCCTGGAAATTGAAGTAAACGTTGTACATTTCATTAAGCTTGCCACATCTCAACAGAATTAATCGACTCAATAAAAATTGTTGATTGTATGAGTTAAATCGATCATATATGATTAATTGAATGCTAAATGAGAAATATTTATCTACATTCGTAATTGTACGGTTTCCATTAATGATATGGTTTTATTGTTCGACATTTAATCTTTTCTATATTTAAAGTTAACTAGTTTCAAATACGGTTATTGATCATGATTAAAATTGATTCATAGGTCAAGTCTCGACAGTGTAATGTTCTCGGCACCTCATTATTTTTTTGTATATATATTATTTTGTCCATTTCAGTTTTATTTATACAGGATATAAGCAGCTGATTAGCACTTTGAATCGTAATATATACGTCGCAATCTGCTATTAATGTAAGCTGTCATTCTGTCCATCTTATAATTCGGTTGAAAGATGTTACACTAAAGCGATGAATCCTTTAATGATTAGTTGCATGGCTACCTTACCAAAAAGTAACAAATATGAATCCATCACAAGCCCATAATTATTAACATATTGATTAGAAAATTGAAAATAAATAACTAGTCATTCAACAACTCACTTTCGTATTATATTTTCGGTTGATGTTGATGAGGTTTCAGTCGTGCTACCTTACTTCCTACTAATTTATATGTTAAAAATATTTTTAAAGGTATTATTTTTTCTTAAATCTTAAACCTAACTTCATCAACATTTCATGCAGCAACATCATTATATTTTGCTATCTTTCTCTTTACGTAGGACAGTTTCAATACGAATTTTGACATATATATCGATATCTAGCCTTCGAAGAATGCGCAGTACCGCTGCTCTGATCAAAAAGATGTACCTACTAATTAGTTTGACTTTTTTATGATAGTGATGCACGTACAGTAACAGACTCTTTTATTGCAACCATTATTTTTATTATTCATTATTCTTCTTGTGTTAATTACAAAATTTCTCCAAAGTTCGAATTTATTCCATAGCTTATAATGACAATGAAAGACAACTAATTATTTAAAACTAACACAATTAATGGTATTATAAACAAGAAAATTGAAAATTCGGAGCTCCTGCCGTTATCTACTTATTTAAAGAAGATCATGCTTAAACTGGTTTAGCTGAAGTTAAAAGAGTAATTAATTGTATGCATGTATAAAAAATCATGAAATCATCTGGAAAACAATAACAATATCTAAAATATTTAAGATAGTATAAAATGGTAAATGAATATGGGTGAAAATATTTTTTAAGAAACCAAGCCCTTCTATATATTTGTAATTTTAGTCTCACACAACTTCCTTTATTCGAAATGGAATTGTTTTTACAACAACGTGTATTTCCTACGTTTAAATAAAGGATCTCAAATAATTTCCTCGAATCTTACTTACTGAGCCACATATCGCTCCTTCAAAAGAACAACGCCGTAACGAAAAAAATGGCATTTTTGAACTAAGCATTCAGTAGCCATTGAACTGGTTGAAGCTTTTCAATTCAGGATGATATGTCTAATATTACATTTCCAAGATATAATATGATGACTTTATTTTTAATAAAGTCATATTTTACTTGCACATGCTCAAATCTGAAGTTTTATGGGAATAATGACATAAGTTAATATAAAAAAGAAATCATGCTTTTGAAATGTTTCTATTGATTAAGACCTGTACAATGATTGCAATATGAATGCTTTGCTTTATTTATACCAAAAGTTTAATTTTTTAAACTCATCTTGTTTAATTTTGACAAGCTATGGAACTTTTAAAAACAGGTGTATAGGTATGAAACTGTTTTTTTGAAGGAGTGATATATCACTTAGGTAAGTGATAATAATATTTATAGACCAGTAAAGAAATTAACTATATGATTATTATTTATTGGCTAAATTAGCTATTAACCCAGAATATAAAAGCCAAAAACGAATATTTCTTTACAAATGGTTGTTGGTAGGTATATTTTTGAACATTTTCAGATAATTATTATTTTTTATTTTCAGTTTGAATCGGATGTACGAATAGTTTAATTGTTGAAGATAACTAAAGTGTAGTCTACTATTTCGGGGTCCAATTCCGATTTGAGCTTGCCCACGTATATTTGCCACGTGTACAAGATTGGTATTTGGTATACCATACCAGTACCAGTAGCAGTATTAGTGGAGAATAGCAGACAGCAATTATCTTCATTAGCTGTGGCATTGAGGCAGACAACCACGGCAGCGACTAAGTCCTCTAATCACGGCAACAAACCGATGTATCTCTCTCTCGTACATTTCTCTATGTCTATTCATTTATATTATTATAAATAATTGCACGATTTATAGTAATAATAATTCAGGAATTGCATAATGTATAATTGTATAATTTATAAATAAAATTATACAAAGGAGCGGAGTGGCTCAGCGGTAGAGTTGAGTTGCAATGCCGAAGGTCCTGGATTCAAAACCCGCTGTTGGCTGACTTTTATTTAATCTGTTAGCGGCCGGAGATGAATCGTGTGGGAACTAGGACCCTCCAGGGGCTCACCCAGCATCTGTAAAGTGGATACCCTAAACAAGGGGGGAAATCTGGCGGTTGAGTGTGATCTTGGACAAATCATCACCCTGCACAACCATTGTCTAAGAAACAGTACAGTCTCTATCGTATACCCAAGACCCTCCATGGGTTGAAGTGTTTTGTTTTTAATTATCCATAAATATTGTTACTTTCCAAGTTTAGGATGGCTATATATATATATCCAATATGTAGATCGAAGAAGGCACCAGTCTTCTACTTCTTATTTTCTCACCTTGTCTTTTCCTCCTCCCTCAGTCTTTTGAGGACCCCTGTGGCCAATTCTTTCACGGCTGCCCACTGCTAATCCGACTTTAGCATGCAGCTCACTAAATTTTCAGGAGTCACCTTCTTTCTACAGACCAATAGCCAATAGCCAGCTCCAATTCCCTTCTCTCATCAGTGAAGCGGGTACATTCAAAAAGTATATGCTCAGCTGTTTCCTCTACCGCCACACACATTGGGCATTCAGCACTGTCGCCGAGTTTGAATCAGTACTGGTAGGCTGTAAAGCATCCATGCCCAAATAGTTGTGTAAGGTGAAAATCTACCTTACCATGTCAAATAGCATACCACACATCAACCTGTAGGTCCATCTTCCGGTCTATTAGCCGAATTCCAACGCTGCTGCTAACTTACGGTAGTGGTTTTCCTCTCTTCGTCTCTTGACACTCGAGAACTACGGTTGTATCATCTGTTTCTTTCTTCCACTAGCATCTCGACCGGAGCCATGCGCGCAATTATGCATATAGCTTCGTAAAAAACACTCCGAAAAGCATTTGTCACTCTCAATAAACCTCTTCGATACACTGGGACCATATGTCTGCTGTACGATGCGGTGGACATGGTTTCTGTCCAGATTGGAGCTCCATATAAAAGGATTGAGGAGACAACAGTTGCCAGGAGCTTTCTGCGACTCTCTTTGGGTCCTCCAATGTTCGGCATAAGGTGCGTCAATAATGAAGTAATTCTTGCCGCTTTGGCGCTGATATACTCCGTATGCGCGTTAAACTGATCGATGAGAACTCCCAGGTATTTCAAGTATGGCTGGGAACGAATTTCGTGCCTATCGACTGTGAGAGTAACAGTTTCAATCTGCTTGCTGCTAATGACCAGGAGCACCTCAGTCTTATGGTCAGCAAGCTGCAACCCCACAGATGTCAGCCATCTTCGAATAATAGCGACAGCCTGGTTGGCAATTAGGGTAATCTCCTCAATATATTATGCCACGACCACAACAGCCACATCATCGGTGAAACCAACAACTGTAACTCCATCCGGCCTGGGTAACGTTCCACAAGAGAGGACCTAAGACTGAGTCCTGTCGGACGCCACCAGCGACCTCATACTTCCTGAAACCACCATTCGAAGCATAAAATAGTCGTTGATAATCCTCAGTAGATATAATGGGACCACCATCGTCCGTAGGTCATCCAATATGCAGGCCCAGTTCACCATGTTAAATGAGTTTTTAACATCTAAGGTGACGAAAGCTGCATAACTCTTCGCACCCCTCTTCCACCTCACTCCTACAATCGCTTTTTGGGCGATCTCGGTCACTAATCCAATAGCTTTTATCGTAGATCGCTGTTTTCGAAATCCATATCGAGCCTTTGAGAGGCCTCTTTCACCTTCCGTAAATTCTTGAAGCCTGAGAGATAGGATCCTAAACACCTTTCCTATAGTATTTAACAAACCGATTGGGCGATAGGTCGACGGGTCCTCGAAGCTTCCTTTACCCTTTGGATTCAGAACGAGCTCTTCCAAGGAGCCTGGAACGACCCTTCATGAAAGCAGGAATCGAAGACCTCCTTAAAAAGGTCTGGACGCTTTTTGAGAGCCACCTTAAGGGCTAAATTTGGAATACCGTCCAAACCAGGTGGTTTTCCAGGTTTTATATTTGTGGCAATGTCCTCCAGTTCTTCCTCTGTGACGAGTGAGATATCAGTTACACAGGTGCCTACTGTTCGGTTTTCGGCTGTTCTGGGAATAACGCCCTGACAATATTGTCCACAATTTCCGGCCTTGTGGGATGGTGAAATGACTCTTTATTCAATTTATTTAAAGCTATTTTGTAAGGCCTGCCCCACGGGTCTTCATTAACCTCATCACAAAGTTCTATCCAGCACCGTCGTTTACTATCCTGGATGGCTCTGCGGATGTTTCTTTCATCAATCATGAAATCTTCCTGAAGTCTGCAAAACTCCGGTCGATGCCTTGCTTACTGGTAACGTCTCCTTGCTAGGTGGCAACACCGACGAAGGTCAGCTATCACATCTGTCCGCCAGCATACTGGGAAATGGTGTTTTCGCGGTTTTGAACGAGCCATAGCCGCGTCACATTCCCTGGAGATGAACGGGGTGAGTTTAACGTCTTTTCCTCTGCTGAACCATATAGGGAACATGGATCCTCCATCATAACCGAGAATGACTCATAATCGAAAGTTTGAGTATTCCAGCCTAACACAACTCTTCCTTCTTGGCGGTATCTCCAGCGTGGTCAAGAGGGCCTGGTGGTCACTGTGAGTATAAAATCCACAAACCTTCCAAGTAGCGCCCCGCTGCAAGCATCCACTGACAAACGTCAAATCAATATTGGATGACCTTCCTGCCCTAGTGAAATTTGGAACAGTGCCGTAGTTCATAAGGACCAAGTCATTTATTTGGGAAAATGCTTCCAGGAGAACTTCACCTCGACGATTTGTAGGTTTACTACCCCATTACGTTGCCCACGCATTAAAATCGCCAGGAATTATGGTTGGCCCATGGCAATTAGAATCCACGACAATACGATCCAATAAGTTCGGATAATCTTTGACCGTTACACTAGAATCAGCATGATACCTAAAAACAAACATATCATCATTAATCTTTGCCCATACAAAGCCAGACTGCTTCACTTTATCCACCTCCTGAAGACCATATTCACCACCGGCCCAAATAGCAGCTTTACTAGTTGTGTGTGTGTGTGTGGATATACACACACACCTATATCAAACCATATTAAATATTTAGGAATTTCTCCAGACCGCAAACTACTATTCAACAATCATATCACTAATAAACTGAATAGCGCCCGCAAAATATTATACAAAATGTATCCATACTTTAACAAAAAGTCAAAATTATCTGAAAAAAATATTATATAAGGGAGTCATTAGGCCCATGATAATTTACGCCTGCCCAGTCTGGAGTTTAGCTAGCAAAACACACATTAACAAAATACAGATCTTTCAAAACAAATGTCTAAGAATCATAAAAAACTATCCAATATATACTAAAATCACCAAAATGCACAAAGAACTGGACATCCCAACAATACAAAAATTCATACACCAACAAACCCTCAGATTCTTCACCTCATGCCAACTTTCAGACAACACACTCATACAAGAAATAGGAAATTATACAAAAACAACAACAGAAAAATACAGACACAAACGAACAAAACACATACTATTATAAATAATATGCATTTTGTATTATATTATACATAAATTTTGTCTTAAGTAAATCCTATGTACTCTCATTTCTGTTGGTTTTTTAAATTTTACCAACAACAAAAACATATTAATAAGTAACCGTTGTAATGTGAACTCATTTTCATTGTAAGGGATTGTCCCACCAATGTTTTTAAATTTGTACATATTTTAAAATAAAATAAAACAAAATATTTAAAAAAAAAAAAAAAAAATGCACACACACACACACATATATATGTATATATATATATATATATATATATATATATATATATATATATATATATATAAGTTACGATTAGACTGAATATAAACACTAAAAACATATATGGGTTTGGGCAGAGTAACGACACAGACAGAGATTCATTTAACAACTGCCTTTATTTTCGTTTTACATCAGTACTTATAGCTACATCTTGTTTATAACTAAACATAAATAAAAGATCATCCTGAGTATTAACATAACTTAAAGGTCCCTCAAATATTCACTTATATATATATATATATTCTAACTGGAAGGGAGTCTGGATATTGCCTTGAAAATTTTGGGGCAAAATGTCAGAGTTTTACACGATTTAAAAACCTGCACCACTTCAACCTATGAAGGATTTAGGTTTCAGTGCATGGTAGAGACTGTACTGTTTCTTGGAGAACGGTTGTGCATTTGTCCTGGATCAAGCTCAACCGCCATATTTCCCCCGCCTTATTTTAGGTACCCAATTATAGATGATGAGTGAGCCCCAGGAGGGTCCCAGGTGCCATGGCCGTTATCTCCGGCCGCTAACAGATTACATGAAAGTCTTGCCAGCAGCGGGATTTGAACCCAGGATCTTCGGCACGGCAACTCAGTGCTCTTCCTCTCAGCCACTCACCTCTTAATATAATGTTAATAACTTTAAACGACTTCTAAGGCCTGTTATATTATTATATTCTAATTAAATAAGGAATGGATGTAATTAAAATTTATTGCCTAATTTGATTTGCGTTAAGCACAAAGCGAATAGAATGTTTTATATAAATTATATATCTATATAAGAGAGGTTTATGAATATTCCATATAACATATAATATTCCATTTAGCCAACTTCTATCCCTTCCATATTAGTTCACAAACATTTAGCTATTTTTTCGATCTTCTAACTTATAAGTATATTTAAATCACGGATATTTCATAAAAATGTATTTACACACAACAATAAGTACTCTATACCACTATGACTCACGTGTCCTGGGTTCAGTACGTAATAAAGAGTGTTTATTGCTTGGGCAGCGGTTGTGCAGGAACGTGATCCGCCCTTGATCACGCTCAATCGCCAGTTTTTTCCCTATTTTGGATACCCACTTTATAAAAGCTGGGTGAGCCCCAGCCCCCAAAGCACACATCTCTGGCTGTCAAAAGATTAAAAAAAAATTTGCTTACAGGCGGTAGATTTGAACCCAAGACCTTCAGCACGGCAACTCAGAGCTCTATCACTCATTATTCGTCTTAAAAAGATGCTGTTATGTTGTTCACCAAGTACGCCACTTACATATGAAGATTTAACGTTTAATAAGAAGAGATTTTTTATTCTCTTTATATTTTTATCCACACCTGCCTAATAAAAAACAATGACGGTCAGAAGAAAACAAGAGATTAAATAACATTTTTTTTATCAATACGCTAAGGGAAATGAAGATTAATGTAATTAAGATGGAAAAGAAGGAAGCGGCTAGGATTTCAATTTACGGCCTATATATTATACTGTCCCTTTCTTGATAACTAGGGATAACACGGGCTGAGGATACATCCTTAGTAACCGGAAACCTTTATCGATTAAGTGTCGATTCAACTTTGCAGGACTACATAAAGATATCGGACAAACATATCCTGAATGAAGTTTGAGGACTGCACTAGATATCTACCGTAGGATCTTCAAAGGATAGTAAGTAAGGATATTGGTAGTATTCAAAGGTTTATCTGTATCCTGAAAGGGTCTTCCGCATGAAGGGTAGTACTGCTAAGGATGATATCGAAGAAGAGAAGTCTCTTTTGTTCGATTTGAAATTGGAGTTCGCCGTCACTGTATATTATTAGTCATATCAGATTTTTTTTTCAATAGACAATGATTTTCCAGTAGATTTACAAATTTCCAGGAAAACAAAACACTTGGAAAAAATTAGCTTTGACCAACACAACCGCTCTTTGAATTAGAAATATAAATTCTAATTAGAAAAATAAATGATAAATGGAAAATACATAAGATGGCATAATAAGTCTTTCATATATTCTTTATATTAAGTATAAACATGTTTCATATTTTAACCCTCTTTTATGTTTCATTTCAAATCCAGGCTATTCTGACACTTTATACAGTTAACTGTTTCTTACTTTATATATGCTTTCAGTAGTAATTTATTTAATTAGTTTTCTCTGTAGAAAATCTGTATTTATCTTTTCAATGATATTTCATTATGTACATGACATTTAAATAAATACAGTTTGGTGATTATGGTAGAGCAGAATAATAGATCGAGCAATATTTGATATTTTATTATTTATTTATCTTTTAGCCATCTCTTACTATTATAATATACTTATTACCTTGCTCACCTTGCTCTGATAGGCGTGTGCACGTGGGTTACGTTTGGTAATTAAAAGTTTCTTTAAGTTTTTCCTGTTCACTATTAAACATAAGAAGGAACCAATAATTAAGATTAAATATATCAAGTAAAACTTATTTTTTGTCATTTAGTACCGAAGTAAAGCCGTTACTAGTAAGTTCAACAATAACAAGAAATGTCCTTAGGAACACTGGAAAGTGTGAAAGATCCTGCAGAATTACTTTTAGTAGACTTAAAACTCTTAAAAAACTATTATTTAGATCGAAACGATTTTATTAAATTTTAAGCTAATATTAGTTATAAACTTTAACTTTCTCCTTTTTTTAACAAAGCCTTTTCGGATATTCTAATAATTGGTTATAAATCTCATCATTTATATTAAAATTATTAAGTTAATTGAACAATTGTTATACTTTAATGATAACTGAAGCGTAATGAAATAAATCCCAATGAAATGTTTTGTGAGATAAAACGGTATTCTAATTGAGACTACAATCATTGTTTGTTATGGGAGACTGAACATCATCATCAGCTGCGGAGGGAGGACATTGTTTGTTTTAAATGAGATCAGTAATGGAAATATCGAGAGCAATCAATGAAATGTGTTGTAATGGGTTCAAATGGTCCCTGTTTGTCCGGCGAATCATTTTCTAATTTCGGATATTTACCAATTTCACGTTCCACTTATTAACATGCGAATTAATTCTCCCAAACCCCTTGCTGTTTGCTCGCCGAGCTGGACTGTTCTACCAGACCTTTCGACCGTTTGCCGCTTTCAAGCCGATATTCTTCATTGAGAACGTCCAGCGTCCAGGAGGTCTTGCAGCCTGACATGCACCAGGAGCTCGGCTGAGACACCAGATGAGAGGATAGTTGGTATAGAGAAAACAAAAATCGTGAGTCCCATTTCAGTATCATAAGGGCTCAAATCGCCGACTAATACGGCTGCTGATGATCAACAACTCATTGTGTTATATGAGACCGAAAGACAATTCACGCTAATTAATCGTATTAACCCTTCAGGCCGTGATCACTTAAATTCTTCATTATATCGTTCATATTTATATGTTATATCTTGGCCATAATGCTGCTGCATGGAGCAATCTCTGTTAATGTTTCTTACCGCTCCTATTCAATGTTAATTTTTTAGTATTAGTAATTAATCATATTTGTTCATTAGATAGCTATTCTGCATGTTTAGTCTGTAAGGTCCTCTTGTATAATTGATCCCATTAAGTTTAATCATTTATCAATTATTGCTTAGTTAAGAGAAAGATATTCATATGTCCTTAAAATTAATAAACGCTATGATTTCATTACTGAATAAACGCTGAGATTTCATTCAAATCCCGTTGTACTTAAATTTACTTCATATTAAATTTTATTCAGTCTAATCACACTCTAACAGTAATAAATTATAAAATTATAGTACATAGTACTAAAAATTGATAATTTATGTTAGATACTATGAAATAACATGATTATATTATAAAAGATTCATATAGTTTTTCTGATTCCAAAATTATCCAGGAATAAAAGTATTAATATTAATTCGTAATACACTGATAATATAAAAAATCCTACCTAATTTATAAATCTATTGAAGGTAATTGTAAATGAACCCAAAGGTAAACGTGAAAGTGATTGCCGTAGATAAAATTATAACAATAAGTCATAATCATAGTTATGTTATTTAATGGGATCTTTGTGGTTTCATAAATGGAGTACAGTAAAACCTCTAATTAACGGACAGCCCTGGTGCAAATGTTTTTGTCCGTTATGTAAAGGTGTCCTTTAAAGAGAGGTTTTATTTTTTCATAAATATGTATTTTTACAAATTAATTCTCTCTTATTCAACTTCCCATGTATTGAAAAGGTAGGTAGAATAAAATAAAAAAGTTTTACACAAAATTTCTTTTTATAACAAAAATGATATATGTAATGTATATTTATGTATTGTGTAAATTCTGTTCATAAAATAAAAAAATACAACATAAAATAATTAGATGAGTAAAGTAAATAATTAGAATACATAATTAGATAAGTCAAATATTAGATAAGTAAAGAATTAGTTTCAGTAAGTAAATTTATGAACAATTTCAAATGTCATTTTTATTATTAGAACAGCTTGGGAAAAATTGATTCACTGCTGTTTGTCTTCGTTTGGCTTTACTGTGTTTCGATTCTATAATCATCTGAATGTCAGCAGCCATTTTGACACCCAGAGCGTCTTCATGATAGAGAAAAAAGTCTTTTAGTTTTTTTGAACACCAAAAAAATTGGTCTAAGCCTTTGAATTAAATTCCCAAATTACACCTAGTTTTTTCACGTGACCTCCTCGAAAGCAACGGGGTTGTTTGGCTTTACCTATAACCACAGGAGGTTCGAATTCACCAGCAAAAAGTTATAAGTCAAATCTGTAAAAAAAAAAAATCATAATTAAGCCATACAATCCAAAAATAAACAACAAAAAAACTTGTCCCTAAACAGTTAGCAAAAACCAAGAATAGATGCCTCATAAAAATGTATATTAATATATTTAAAAAAAATTTTATATCTTTCATTTTCTTAGGGATACTTTATCCTCCCCTGATCAGTTGTCTACTACTGGCTTTAAACTTTGATCTGTAAGGTAATGTGAGTTTATTATGATTATATTATTTGTACCTTACTGCTATTTAAAATCGTTATGTATTAAAATATTTTAAATTTTTTTTATTTTAAAACAACAAAATTCAAATAACATAATTTTTTAAAATTTATAAAAATATTGTATGGAAAAAAAGAGGTCAACAAGATAAGAAACATATTGGTAGGTTGTTGAGTCAGGTTATAAGTGTTCATTACTGGCCTTGCTTTCAAGTTAAACTCCTGTGCGTTAAGTCTGTCAATTTTATGGACCTGTTTATTATGATTTGGGGTATGTTATTAATTTGATGCTTTGGATGATTTGAATAATAGCTTAGTAATCTGTTTGAGGTAAATTCTTTTTTAAACCATTTTGTTGAAAGGGTGTTGTTAATTGGGTTTCTGAAAATAGTTATATCCAAATAATTTAAAGAATAGTACTCTCAACCCATTGTAAACAGGAATTACATACCTTTAATTTTGATAAACCAAAGATTTTACATAGAGAAAAACATAGCCTAGAGAAAACATTTAGAAGCACTCTACATAAATGAGAACATAAATAACATAGTTAACGACAGAAAAGAGACCGGAGAAATAAGTTTTATATAATATAAGCTGTATTCATCCGCCATCTTAAAATTAAAAAAAGCAATAATATATAATATAAATTTAACTTGAAAGCAAGGCCAGTAATGAACACTTATAACCTGAATCAACAACCTACCAATATGTTTCTTATCTTGTTGACCTCTTTTTTTCCATACAATATTTTTATAAATTTTACATTTAAATTAAAAAAAATTATGTTATTTGAATTTTGTTGTTTTAAAATAAAAAAAATTTAAAATATTTTAATACATAACGATTTTAAATAGCAGTAAGGTACAAATAATATAATCATAATAAACTCACATTACCTTACAGATCAAAGTTTAAAGCCAGTAGTAGACAATTGACCATGGGAGGATAAAGTATCCCTAAGAAAATGAAAGATATAACAATTTTTTTAAATACATTAATATACATTTTTAGGGGGTATCTATTCTTGGTTTTTGCTAACTGTTTAGGGACAAGTTTTTGGTTTTTATTTTTGGATTGTATGGCTTATTTGTGCTTGTTTTTTTTTACAGATTTGACTTATAACTTTTTTATAAGTAATATTTTAGTAATGTTGATGTATAATTAAAATTGAAAATGGCATTTGAATGCCGAAACGTCTTATGTTAAGAGAATAAAAGATTTTAGGACTGGAAGCTGGTTTTGTTTCAAATGATAGAAATTACAGTGAAGATTACAGTCCAGTATATTGAACAAGAATTAAAATGAAAATATAATTTAATCATTTGTTGTTAATTTCAAGTAGGAGAGGAAGCTAAAGTTGTTTTTCAAAATTTAATAACATTTATTAACAATATAAACGTTGTATTAAAGTATATTAAATACCATAAAACAGAAGAATAGGGTGAATCGGTTAAATTTTAATATTATTTTTTCAAGAACCACTCTATGGGTGCACCTACAACGCTTCGCCTTCATTTTGACAGCGCTGCGTCTCGAACAGACCCGCAAGACTGTGCGGTCGTGCCAAACTGTATCTACAAAAATAAAGGGGCAGCTTTTTGCATGAACCTTTTCTCATGTTGTTGGTGTACATTTTAAATTATTCATTCATATAGATTTAATTTTTGAGTCGAAAACGTTTTTAGCAGCGTTGAAATTTTGAATGGTAGTGGTAGCGGTAGTGGAAAAACATGGGTTTGCGTCACCGCCATGAGCGACAAACAAAGCCTGTGTAAGCACTAAATGATTTTCTATAATTAACTTTAGTTTAAAGGATACAATTCGATTGATATAGGAATAATATTATTTAACTAAAAGTTCTTATAATATTTGTAAAATTCACTTACAATTAAATTATGTTACCTACTTAAAACTCCAATAACTATTTAATTTTTCGTTTCCCCGAAAAAATAAAAGATATTATTGGTCATAATTAAATGTCTTGTTCATGGAGTGCAAATGAAAAGTACAAATGAAAGTGTTGTTGAACTAAGCGGTGATAATAATGCTAAATATGATAACAAAGTTAATTAACAATCATTGTAAATATGAATGCAAGTTATAAATATTATGACTGTATACTAATTCTTGATATTTTGTATATATAATAAATAAACGATTTGGAAATGTATATAATTATCGATCGAAGTATCAGTACATGTAAAAACCAGAGTAATTCAAATTGTAAATAATTCAGACTATAATTGATTCAAAAGTTTTGAGTTTTCACTTCTGACGGTAGTCTTCGTGACTGCATATTTAAATTGTTTAACTCATAAAGCCTAAATCAGTGGAATACTTTAATTATGTGAAAGTTTTCTTTACGAGTATATGTTAGAATTTTTAAAAATTGAAAATAAAGTTGAGAATGAGATTCTAGAGAGGTTTTGCTGGGCCTGATAAAGTATTTACTTCCTCATTATAGTCTTGTTTTTTATTCTATGCTACTGCTTCCTCGCTCCAATTAGCATTTTATATTTAATGAAGTAAATAAACAAATAGCTAAAACCTTTTTTAAGTCAGTGAACTTACGGAACTATAGAGCACAATTCACCAGGTTGACTTTTCCATTAGCATGAATACAATATCAACCTAATTTTGTATTTGATTTCTATAGGTAGCTGAAACTGTACGAAGGCAACAATGTAGAATGCTTATTGTGAAGATATGCCCCTAAAATATTTAAACCGACCCAAATTATGAAATTTTATGAGATCCACAACAGAGGATACGTACAACCGTTGTATACACGCGTGATACATAGAAAATGTTTGTAGGCCAAACGCCTGCTTGCACACGCGCGCTACATCAACACCCTTAGAAACGCTGTTAACCTAACTAGTTACATTATTCAATAGTTGAAAACGTTATTTACATAATTACTGTGGCAAAGACAACATTCGCCACGACAAAAAGAAATTAATGTTTTACACCCAAATTGAATGTCATTAGCATATATGAATGAGATTACAAATATTATTCCATAAAAACATGAACAGGATAATTAAAATTTATACTAGAACCTAAAACATGATTTTTTCCTTCATACTTTCGGTAAAAAATTAATCCGGGAACTTTAAATGCAAGACCAGTCGCTCTACTAAGTCATAAATAAAATTGCCCGAACAAAAATATACAACCTAAGTGTGCATCTCTTCGTAGCCTAAGCACTTTAGGAAATGAATAGTATAGTTTCGCTTTAATTCTTTAATTTCTACTGAATGTAACTGAATATATATATATATATATACATATCTCTGATCAACGAACATTATGAAAACAAAGTATTATTTTACGATTCCATAGTAGACCTGGCAAAATAGGTCGAAATCAGCTGATAAAAGTTTTAACTATTTTGAGATTCATTCTAATATTTACTACAATCCGGAATATACGACCTTCCTTTCTTTCTAGGAAATATTTTAATTTTCGCTAAGGAAAAGGGTAGCTCACGGGTTCGACAGTATGAGACAATTATTCATTCTGTTATCAGGCACGTATCGATCTGCAGGTTACACTTAATCTGGGAAAGACCTGGCGGTTGAGCGTGGTCAAGCCTCATCCAACTTGTAGCACATTCATCATCAATTAGTTATTTTTAAATTTAATGTATTTTTTTTAGCATTTAGAAATTTTTCGTTAATGAAATCAATATTATTTCTAAAGGTCAATCGATTTTTACATTTTAATACAAGCCTGGCATTAAGTTGGGAAGAAACGTCGAATTGAAAATGAAGCTAATTTGTTTTAAAGTAAAAATATTTTCTTCTGGATGCTATGTTTTATATATATATATATATATATATATATATATATATATATATATATATATATATGAATAATTTCAAGCACATCACAACTTGGTAACATTGGATTTTACAGATGAAAACAAATTTTAGAACAACGACCACTGACGTAGTCTAGAAAACAGTAAGGTCATTCATTTATAGTTTCTGACACAATACTTTCCTCATAACTTTTAAATTAGTAACTCTAAGAAGGGTGATATTAAACTTTGTCTTGAAAGTTGATAACTTTCCATTATCACTGAGAAGAATATTTATTCTAATTATACGGCTCGTTAGAAACCATTCCGCGGTTCCTTGCGCAGTTCGCTTCGACTCATCTTCAAAGTTGAATTAACGTCATGGCGCCCTCGGATGATGGTGGTACATTAATAAAGATATTGATGGCATAGTAAGTTGGGAGATGGTAATAGTATAGAATTGCGTAAGTGTAGCTCGATGAATAAGTTATGAGTATGACTGATTTTAAATTAATTATAAAAAAATTGAAGATGAAATCATCAAAGGAATTGTTACTATGGCTGTGCAGGCTAAGAATCTTGGAAAAGTGCCTCTTCTTACAAAATCCTAAGATTGTGAGTTCGAATCTCGATCTCGAGACTCCTCTCTTCTTCAGATATGTAATGCCCGAAATGTAATAGGATCTATGGTATGAGTGATGTCCTTATTCTCAGGACTTATATCGTGAATCGTGTTATGAAATTCCAGTATGTTAATTGCCCCCCGGAGGTTTGGTCTAGGGCCGTCTGTTTAGGATAGATATCTATGTATAGGTAAGTCCTAGTGCGCCTTCTGAATTCTATCAGCCATCAACTATGGATCTAGTCCGATTTGTCACTTTCCTTGGACCCGATTGTACATCAGTGGGAAGGATGCTGGTGAATCGGCCCCAATGGGCCATTTAGAAGATTTGGAAAACCTACCGTTGTGCCGTGGATACCATATTTATTAGCAACATGAGGCAAGTTGAACTTCTCCAGTTTTTTAGTGCTCTCCTAAGCAATACATGTGTGTAAGAACATTGTAGAAGAACTGATGATAAAGAGGCTTACGAGTACGGGAAAATCTTTTATCGGAAATTTAACTGAAAATGTGAATAAGTTGAAGTTCAGTTTAGTAAATCAAGGTTATAGAGCATGAATGCATTCATTATATTAGTATTTATTTTAACCCGTAACTGGTGTGGTGCATAAGTAGTTCCATAACCGGTAAGGTGGGGTCACCGGGACCCCAATATTTGTCTAAACTTAAAATCTTCCCTGTTAATGTTCAATTAAAATCAAAACAATTTTTTTTACAACCGTACATAATATCTAAATGTATCTGAATGGGATTGAACATAATAAATGTTGATGATTGCTTTATATAAAAGTTTATTTAGCAAAACGCAAAACTGTAAAAATGAAAATTACAAAATATTTAACATTAATATTAAGACATGAGTACATGAAAAATCATAAAAAGTAGTGATTTATTTCTATCATTTACTATACAAGGAACATTAAAAAATGGTATAATGTGGTAATAAAAAAAAATATTTTATAAATCACAAGCACTATTATAGGCAGTCTTCACAGGCACTCTTGGCACAATCCGTGCATATTGGTGTACTGCAATGAGCACAGTAAACCTTTGTTTTTTATCCCAACTCCTTGGGCACTTCCCATACCTTATTCTTTTACAAGGTACAGCTGAGGGCTTTGGAATTTGGTAATTTATCAACCTAGCAATCGATTGCCTAAGTTCACGGGGGATGTGAAAATTGGTTCTCTCCTCTAAAGTTGTGGTTCAACCAGCTGCCTCACCAGATTTTTAATAAAGTCAAATCTTGTTAATTGTTTGTTCTCCGGCAATGATGAATAAATTATATATGAGTTACCTATTATATTGTGGGAACGGGTTCGTACGTTTACCGCAGGTGGAGTAGAACACCACTTGATCCTATTTTTTCCAAAATAATTCTGAGCTGTCATGCCATGAGATGCAACTTCTCCCTGCATACCACATCCTTGTTCTAGATTTTCGAAAGAAATACCGATTTTTCATATTCCTGACAGTCATCGGTTCCATAATCTAACTCCGAATTAGAATCATGATCACTTTCCAAATCTGGATAAAAGTCCTGGTAATTTCCACATTCGCTCATAACACCTTCCAGCCATTCCAGAAAATTGGGATCATTAACATTCATCGACTGTTGCTGTTAATATGCCATTTTCGACTGGAATAATATCAATTATTTTTTATAAAAAAGTTTCACTAATGGTATGGTGGGGTCATACGGACCCCACGCTCCACTAATAATCGAATAAAACTTCGAAATCACTTACCGCGGTACAACCACTTCTGTCAACAGCTCAGAAGCTATTGCCTGAAAGGTACTGTGGACCACAGCTCCTCATTGCAGATCCTATGGGAATTACAGAATAAACAAAACTAGCTGGGGATTCCAGGACCCCACCATACTGGTTACGGGTTAATTAAAAATATTAAATACTCAAGGTATGCTGAAATAATGTAGGTTACGTCAATCATATTTCTTTGAAGTAGTGCAGCATTTTTTAAAATTACTACAGGTAAATTAAAATATAAAATAATACCATTTATGCAACATATTACTGCATCATTGTATAATATAATTTTTTATAATTAATTATAGTAAATTACTAACAGTAAAAACTATGGAACAATAATTAATAACAAATATTGAATTCTTTTCAAGCGATATATGTATATCACCGAAATCGTATAATGAATAATCTAATCCAAATTTAATTTGAATAATATATTTTGTTCATTAAATACGATTTTTATGGTAGAATTTGCGAAGTTGTTATAAACATTTTCTTCGGTTTTAGATATAACCTCTTTTTCGTTATAATAAATTAACTCTTAATCTGTAGCAGTTGATGTAATATACATAATTATTTCATATATAACCGCTCTTGAGGTAACAGGGCGACGAGTACCGTCTTCAAATCTGCATTTAAATACTCGACTTTTCCATTATTTTTTCTTGTCCTTGGAGGTATCTGTATGTAGTCTTTGAATGGAAATGAAGAAGTATTTCCCTTATGAAATAAGGATCTTGATGACATCTCAGACCTGAAAATGTGAAATTGTTGTGTTTCGGTTAAGAAATTGAGTCGGATAATACATAGAAAAAAGAAGATCATTTACTTTAACAGCTAATATAAATGAGAATATTTTTATTGCCCGGCTTTAGGAACTTTAGAATCTGGTAAAAGGTTTAGTATACAAAATAGCCAGACAATATTATTCGTGTCAAACCGGAAAATTCATCAAAGGTGTTGTGTTTTATCAATAAAGTTCCAATTAGTATTAGTTATTTCAATCAAAATTTATTTCTCCAAGGCATTGATTGCGAATGAAACAGCTAGAAGACATATTTCCTAGTATTTATTTTGTGTTTTCAAGTCAAAACAACAGCTTCTGGCTGATGACCATAGGAAATATTTTATTGGGGATTGCACATGCTTTGGTAAGCCCATGGTTTATGGAGATATTTTTTGGAATACCGTGTTAATTTCGTGTCCATACTAATAAATAACAAAATTACCGTTTATAAGTCCTTCCCTCAGTTCGATTATTATATATTCGCCTTTAATAATATGACAAACCTTATCAAACTGCTGAGTTCAAACCCCTCAGACTAAACTTAAGTTATGCAGAAAAGTTCAAAAGCCAATTTACTAAATCGATAGCAGTTTTTTTTTTCATTCCTCTATAAAACAAATTAACATTTGAATGAATTCCCAATTTGTTATTTGCGTTAATAATATTGCAATCATACAAAAAAGAAACTTGGATGATAAATAAGAAATGTAAGAACAAGAGCG
>CM073760.1:51762262-51813957 GCA_037127475.1 Arma custos
TTCATAATTTTAAGAGATTTTATACGAAGTAAACTCCTTTTTTGTTTAGACCTTTCTCATTTTTAAAGTATTTCGAATTTCAGCTGGCACTAATATTTTTTTTTACCAATTATTTTCCGCTCTACATTTTTGTATCCTCCGCGATGGTTAACTGTCCATAACAGCGGGCGAAATTTCATTTTAGGAGCTTCGATATGGAAGGCAAATAATTTAATAAAATAATAAAGCCAGATATATGTTTTTAATCTTAAAATAATGGCACCGTTGTTTAGAAAAGCATGAATATTTGTTTTTGATGAAATTTTTACTTTGGGGAAACTAAATAAATAACAAATATATCAATAAACAAAAAATACACAATTTATCCAAGCCTACATATGATTTTCAATTTTAATAAAAAGCATAATCCAGTCATAAAATCTTTTATTCTTTTAACATGACGTTTCGGCATTCAAATGCCATTTTCAATTTTAATTATACATCACCAATAACTAAAAATATAACTTTTTATAAGTCAAATCTTATAAAAATGTATATTAATATATTTTAAAAAATATTATATCTATCATTTTCTTAGGGATACTTTATCCTCCCATGGTCAATTGTCTACTACTCTTTGACCTATAACTTTTTTAAAAGTTATATTTTTAGTAATTGTTGATGTATAATTAAAATTGAAAATGGCATTTGAATGCCGACACGTCATGTTAAAAGAATAAAAGATTTTATGGCTGGAAGCTGGTTTTGTTTCAAATGATAGAATTAAAATAAAAAGCATAATTTACATGTACATAATTAAAGGAGTAGTTGGTACATTTATTTTTATAAAAAGGATTGATTGAGCTATAAAAATAGAAATAGCATTAACAGAAAGCTTGTTAAAAACAAAATGATTGCCTTTTATTTTTTTAACACTTAGACTTGTACAGTCAGATTCTTCCGTTACTAATGTGTTAAAAGAATATTTGAGTAAATTTATAGATGATTGTTTTTTTTTATGTCAATAATGAAGTTTTTATTCATTTATTCATAATAATTAATTTCGAGGACCATTAATATTTGTTTTTAAAATATTCGAAATGTAGGAAGAAATTCTTTTAAGGACACTCTTTTCCTCTTTGTTTAAGAATAATGTGTGCTGAATAATACCTACAACAAGTGTCGAAACTTCTATTTAATAAATTGGCCCAGATGCTGTATTATTTTTTTTTTATTCAGTGCTTATACACTTTCTTTTTTTATTAAAGAGATAGAATAAACAACTAGTGCGAATTCTCCGTAATTATACTTTTCAATATTCCTTTTGAATAATAACTATTATTCATGATGCAGATATTAATTCATCGGAAGTAATCGGAAAAAGCTAGCTGGGAATATAATCGTAATTGATGGCCATACACTTGAAGCTAATCTGGTTCTGTGGTTGTAAACAGACTTCCAGAAGCGGCTAAATATTTAACCAATTAATCAATGTCATCAATGATTACTCCATTTATCTACCGTTTTAATTTCTGCCTATAATTAATAAAATATATTGAAATTAATCAAAGTTTATCGATTAAACAATTATTAATCAGTTGCTAACCAATTAATTATTCACCGAAAATGTTAAATGATGTTTAGTTATGTACAGCATTATAACAGCATTATAATAATTGCTATTATAACTTGATTGTTCCCACACTTTAAGATTGAACCAACCTAAAAATGATAACTAGCCCACAGTTAGATGGAAGTCCGATTGTGACAGTTACAACCTTTTTATTTTTTTTCCCCTACCTGCCATCACTGGCATACGGGGTTCGGCAGTGGCGGGTTGATACGTTGGGTTTACGTACGCCCGCCACTGCCAATAAACTACTCTTTATTGAAAATTCTTATTTTACAATTATTTTGGGGGGTACCATTTATCTCCTGGGTATAATAACTAAAACAAAACAAAAATAAAAATCTATGGTGCTGCCCCATCAGTAAGGTGCACGGATGTGCACCTTACTGATGGGGCAGCACCTTTTAGGCCTCCTGGCCGGTCTGCATCCGTCTGGGTGCCGTCCAGCCCTCCTGGTCCGCCGCATCCGTCCGGTCCGCGTCCGGCCAGTCCACTCCCTCAGTCCTCTCCTTCTGGGGGCTCATCCTCCGGCGAATGCACTGGTGACTCCTGCTCTGTTGGCTCGCCGGGTGGCCGTATCCTGCTGATGGTGAAGTGTGCAGGACCGACCACCTCCTTCCACCCGTGGACAAACTCCCTGAAATGAGGGTAGTTGTCCTCCTCAACCAGGCGGGAGAAGTCTTCCTCGGCGAGGACGAAGATCCCGGTATTCCTCGACATCCTGGCTCGGTGTCCTTCCATCGCGGTGCAGGAGAGCATCACATGCTCCGCCGTTTCTGGGACTCCACAGGTGGGGCACCGGGGGTCGATCTCTCTTCTATGCTCACTGAGCTTTCCCCGAAACCCACCGTGTCCCGTCAGCATCTGCGAGACCCAGTAGTCTGGGAGGACCCATGTGGCAGACAACCTCGACTGGACGGTGGGGAAGAACTTCCTCAACTTAGAGCCCTTCTGGCTCGTCACCCACCGTCCGTTCCACTGCTCTATTGAGTCCTCTCTCAATATCTTCTTCCACAAGTTCGGGGTCTCGCCGATCCTCTGACGGAGTCCCTCCGGAAGCGTCTCCAGCCCCTGCCTCTTCGCCTCGTACTTAAGGGCGTCCTCCTTCAGGAGGAGGTCCAGGGGCATAGCTCCGGCAAGTACCTGCACCGCCTCATGCGACACGGTTCTATAAGCCTTCGTGACCCATAGCAGAGCCGGTCTCTGGATCGTCGCCAGTCTCCTCTTCTGCTGCTGCGTGAGGTTGCGGCTCCACGCCGGGGATGCATACCTAAGGATACCCGAGACCACGCCTTTATAAATGGTCATCGTACCTGAGGCCCCAGAATGCACCCCCTATTCTTCCAAGTCCATTGAGTGACAGGGTCACCCTATCCTTCAGGTATCCCAGGTGAGGAGTGGCGTCGAAGTTCCTCCTAAACTTCACGCCTAGGTACGTCACCTCCTCACCTAGTCTAACCCTCTCTGTCTGGATCTCCAATATGATAGGGTGAGCCCGTGACAGTTACAACCATCACAGCCACTGTCGTCGTGTATGAGAGCCACTATCACGACATAGTTTAATTATGTTAACATGATAGCAACTATATCAAATATAAAAACTTATGTAAACCAGATGACTGTCGCACATATACGACTGAGAACTGTCACACCTTGTCAACTTCTACCTTCCATCTACCTTGTCAACTTTTAAAAAAGTTACGAGGGAATTTCTTTTCATTCAAATGATTATATGCTTGTATAACCGATTTTTGACGTTATGGAAGATCAAAATCTATAAATTAGGTTAAAAAAAAAAAAAAAAACCTGTGCCACTTCAACCCATGATGGGTCTTGGGTTCAATACATGGTAGTTAACTTTTAATAACGGAACTGTTGCTCCGTATTTATATTGCAGAGCAAATATCTCACATTAAGCAACAAAGTTCTTCGCCAGACAAGTGTACCCGATTTATAGAAGTTGGGTCCATCCGTGGTTTTGATTAAATATATTGTCTGTCACAGCCGGATTTGAACCCAGGACATTCGGGACAATAATTCAGCGCTCTTCAAACTGAACTACCAACAAAAATCCCCAAAAAAATAGATTCATAACATACACTAATAATTTTGTAAGTAATTTTTAGCAACTAAATAAACTGATTTTTAAATAATTAATTCAATTAAATAAGTTATTTGAAATAAGTTTATAAATTATTATTTAAGCTACTAAATTTGAAAGTTTTATAAGTCCATTTGGATCTAAAAAATCGTTTATTCTTTTAAATGGCTTTAAAGATTATTATTTCGTAATAAAATTTGAAAGGCGTATAAGATTTAAAACGTCATTTTTGCTAAGTGCTAAAAAAATTTCCCGTTTGCCCATATTTCTAAAGTAATTGAAACGAGAACCTTAAGACATTGAATATGAATTATGAAACGAACTGATAACACTTCAAATATAACAGCTCATTTAATTAATTTTGAAATAATCTGTCTTCGATTAAAAAAAAAGTTGGCACCGGCTGTTGTTTTAGTGGTAATTCAGCTATTATCTCCACCATTTTTTCAACTGATTGAAAACCATAAATCCTTCAATGGGAGTAATAAAATGTAAAATTAATAAAGAATATTTAAGAGGCCTGGTCTAATTTTAGCTCAATGTTTTAGCACGCAATCTAAAGCCGACACTAACACTCTCTATTGCTACTATTACCATTCCCTAAAGCCCATATTCAAATTTAGGCATATTATAGCGACCGCACGGTCTACAGCTGTATATAAGTTATTATAAAGTCTACCTAATATCGTAACAACTCGTACGTAAGTAGTTTCAAAAGCGATGGACTTAGTTTTAAACTTTAACATAATAAACATCTTATTTCAACTTTGAAATAACTTTGAAAATGCCCATAACTATGCAAATAGATGCAATATTTGTTCAATAACTCTAGTTTAGAACAGAAGTTTGATATATGAGATGTTATAAACAGAGGAACAATATTAGAAGTTAAACCAAATACCATATGAAAAGAAAAAACTAAGCTAATCAGCTAAAAGAAACTAAAAAAAACAAACTTAAAAAGTCTCTAAAATAACTAACCAGTAACTGTTTGGTCAATGCTTCGGCTCCACCAAATCCACCAGATCCATCAGTACACACGACATTATTTTGATTATGTTTATTCAGGATTATTTGATTGAATATCTTGCAGTGAGGCTGTTTTTTTTAATTGATGAGTTAGTTTGGACTGGCGATGCAAGATGTGCATACATTGATCATCATTGATGTTATTGATCTTCATTGATATAAAAAGTATACCGTGTTATTAATTTGCAGTATTTTAATAATTAAGTTTTTTTTTTTTAAATTACGTTGCATTACTCTTTATCAGCACCCGTGAAAAGGGAGACAAAAAGAAACATGGATGGACTTTCATAGGAGAGGAGGATAGTTCCCTGCACTATTTCTTTCTCGCCTTGATTCGGTCATTACGGAGATCTCTCACATAGATTCTTTTTTAGTTCTTTCAAACTGGAAGGTATGTAACATAGTTATATAAGCGAATGACAATAGACTATATTGCTCCACGGTTACTTTCAAAGGTTGTTGGGAAAACTCGATTGCAAAGAAGTATGGTTGATAACGTTTTGTAGGGTTTAGTTGTTTGCGTAAAATGAAGCTTCGAATCAATTCTCGGCATGGAAATATTGATTAAAATATTTATTCTTTCAATATTTTCAGTAATTGTAGTTTTTGTAATTTAAATGTATGCAATTTTCTTATTTTTTCTGAACCGCGTACTTGTGTGGCGTACGTCCATATGTTTTTAAGTAAGTATCTGTGTGTATTAAGCATAATATATATTTTCTATAATATAGAAACGATCATGATGGATAAGCTTGATTGTGACATAATAAGGAGCAACGAGGATTTTACGAAGGATTTTAGATTGTATGGATTGGATACGAGATGAATTGGATGGTTATAACGGTAAAACAAATAGTTTTTGTAATTATCCTTATTTTAATATTGATCAATTAATTTATTTGGATTTGGCTATACAAACGGTTACGGCTTACAATTCTGTACCTTTCTTCTACCCATTATGAACGTTCTAGTATAGATTTGTATGTGATTTATGTTATTATTAATCAAAATTTACGTTTAAAACAATACACGTATATAACTAATAATAATAAAAATGTACTATCCTGATAATGGAGGATGACATCATATTTTGGAACATTTCCTTACGATATGTAGACATATTAGGTATATTTGCTTTGAGAGAAATTTTTTTTTTTGCATCCTCCAAGATTTTATTTACAATATAATACAAATTTACAATGAATACCTGAAAATGCTTCTATATAAACCAAAAGCCTTCTGTTACCTTTCGGCATTTTAAGGCGCTACAATGGCTTGAGTCCGCTGAAGGCGGTTTTTACTCGAACCGGCTCAAAGCCGCTGACTTTACACAACAAACAAAACAGGGATGGACCGTTTTGCGGGATCAAGAAATAGTTGTAGAAAGAAGAAAGGGGAGGAAGGATGAAGGAAAAGGAAGGAAGGATAAGGACAAGGGAGTATTTACCCCATCCCTAGATCAAATGTAAGCACATCGACCAAGGGAACCCTGCCCTGCCATCTCCCAGGTCTTGGGGGTGGTGAGAGAAAATTTTGCAACAATATCTCCGATTTATAATTCTTTATTTCTGTACTAATTACGGGTGTGAAATTATCTTAATTATGTAAACATAATGTCGTAACTACAACAATGAAGTTATAAATTATCTACGTTGCTTTTAGAACTAGACTAGTCCATGTAGTAGTATGATAGTGGAAATGTAACCCAAAATATATTTAATTATTCACATCTCATTACGCATTTTCACAAGTGTACCTTCCTGCATCTTTTATCTTTATGATAAAATATAATTTTTTTTTTTTTTTTAAATATTAAAATTATCATTGAAGTAACCCATCATATTAGTTACTCCATTCTACTCATATGGTTCATTACACTAATTATTCATCACGTTCTTATGATTTATTTCACTTACACAGCATTCTTAGTATTCATGACACTGTTGTTATTATTGTTATTATATACTATTCCCATTCTATTTATATCATTATAAATCTATTACTATTATATTCTATCTTATCATATAGTACTTCCACACTTGTGACCACTAAGCCATGAAGAAGTCCTACAATGGGGTCGAAACGCTGACTATTTTAGGATTTATTGTTGACTTTCACAATATTCAATTTTCTTTTCCATAAAATCATTTTTTTTCAATTTATAATGTAATTGATATAAAAGAAAGAAAATGAGCACCATTTAAAGTACTTTCCTAAGTGAACTTGTAATAAAATGAAAAAGTATTAAATCACTTAAACATTTGTTATCCCAACCTACTTTTGGATCATAACTTCTCGCATATTGAGTAAGCTGATAAGCTAAGTTTTGATTTAGTAGAAGGTAGTTAAGTTGGAGTTAAGTCTCGAACAGTATCCTGTTCCGTGGTCGACTTAGTGGCTCGATGGCCAAGTATTAGCGAGGATTGGCCAATTTATCTTTGATTTAGGACTTTACCAAAGTGAGCCTCCTGTTCACGATGAAGTTAAGGAAAAGAATAGTATGAATGAGGTTAAGTAATAGCAAATTATGAATCTGATAATTTTCAATTAGCTCTTATATAAAACCGTTTTACCTGTAATACTTTATGAACACAAAAGAAAATTATCTATCTCAAACTCCACTTTCTCGTACAGCTATTTGAAATAAAACCTGTGTGTACATCTTCAAATAGTTTTAAATTATGTATTTTATTGCTCATTATTTATGTATCATAATTATCAGTTTACAAGTATTATCATTATGATAGTATGATATTATAATTATGATTTTACAATATACTCAAATTGAAATAAAAAAAATAACTGCATTACAGAGCAAATGGAAATTATAACCTGGATATATAATTACAATCACGATGATTAAGATTGCGTGCTTATAGTTCGAGTTGAAGGTGGCCACGATAAAAACAAATAATATTTGATAGACCATTTAATACCTTAAAATTTAACGATCTCAGGGGGGGGGGGGTTGACTCAGAAGGGTAAGGTGGGGGATGGCTCACATTTAGAGCGCTCATTTGGGGTAATGAAGGCTCATGGTTCAAATCCCGCTTCTGGCTGACTAAATTTGATCGCTCTTAATTTGATGGATACTATGGTGTCTAGGGCCCCCCCCCTTGGACTCACCCAGCTTCTATAAATTGGATAGCATTAATAGGGGGAGTTAGGCTGTTGAGCGTGATCTAGGACAAACTACCTCCCTGCACAACCGTTATCCTAAAAACAATACAATATCTGCCATACACTGAACCCAAGAACCTTTTTTTTTTTTTTTTATGGCATTGGATTCTTTTATTCATCCATACAACCAGCTATGTATTGTTATTTAGTGCACTGTTTAGTTAGATGCCAACAGCACGCTGTTTTTCCCCAGATGGTTACCGCCTGTTTTTCCCAGGCGGTCACCCATCCAAGTGCTAACCACGCCCGACGTTGCTTAGCTTCGGTGATCTGACGGGAACCGGTGTGTTCAACGTGGTATGGCCGTTGGCCCCAAGAACCTCCATGGGTTGTATTGGTGCAGGTTTTTAAATCACGTAAAACCCTGTAATTTAGTCTGAAAATGCTGAATCTAACACCCAGGCACTCTTCCAGTTAAGAAGCATTCCGTAATGCAATTATCTGTATTGTTTACGAACCATTACCATTACTAATACCAGTGGGTACTAAACCTTCTACATCGTGTAGCATAGGATATCACACTATCAGGATTCATTTCGTAAAATCCGGATTCGTTTAATATATTTATTGGAATCGTAAAGTACATTTTAATGTATATTATTAGGATTTTTTATTGATGTTTGTATCCATTAATCATAAAAATGAAATAGAATTTTGAAAACATATCAATTCTCAAGTATTTTGGTTATAAATAATTTTATAGAGAATCATTTATTAAGGGTGAGAAAAAGAAAAATGTCCTGCAATTCCTCGAGAATGAGAATCGTTTATCTTCGGTTTTGGAAAACCCATCTCCTTCACCATTTTTGAAGAATTACAAAGATATATCATCCAGGCTCGTACATCATCTGTCCATCCTAGTTGTATATTGCTCTCGATCTTTGATGCGTTTCATCAAATGATGATGAATAGAAAAGTTCAGTGAATTTTTCAAAATATAGTAGCGGGTGCTATTCTATAAATATTTAGTAGATGTTGCGGTATTCAAATTAGACTGGTAATTCTATTCATAGTTTGATCTTCAATCGTCACGAGAAAACATCATCACGTATCATTTATTACCTTATTTATTACAACGGCAACAACGCTGAATAAAGTAACTGGAATTAGCGTTAAAATAAATTGTTTGAGCAACCTCCAAATAGTTGTTGGACCTTTCGATGAGAGCTCCGAAATGGATATATGAAAAAATACACACTGATTCAAAACCAGATCGCATGCCATATTAATAGAACCTTTTATTAGACTAAAAATAAAATTCATTGTATACACACACACACACACACACACACACATATATATATATATATATATATATATATATCAAAATATAAATAAACTAATTAAAATAAATTAAAAATTTAATCGTTTTGCAAATGAAAAAGGTTACTTAAAACAAATAAGAAAAAGAACAAAACAAAATCTTCCTTATCTGACTCGTAGATTTCGACGGCGGGGCGTTCGAAGATGCCGATACGTCGAAGGAAATCTCCACAGGGCGGGCGTGACCTCAAAGTAATTTTTCTCCGCAGGGCGAGAGAAAATGTCCATCCAATTCCTCGCTCCAACAGGGCGAGCGAGGATCAAAATATCGGGTCGGTTTGAAGTGGTCGAACCGACTGACAGACCAATACTGTACTGCCCACAAAATTCCTCACTCCAACAGGGCGAGCGAGGGTAAAAATATCGGGTCGGTTCGAAGTGGTCGAACCGACTGACATACCAATACTGTCTTGTGCTTGAACTTGAACTTGAACTAATTCCCAACTGCAGTGGGGCAGCGAATTAGTCTAGTTGAAGTCCTCCAAACAACTACACTATTGTTTATAATGTGCACGCACTCGGGCCAACACATCGACGAAACAAATCCACGACGAATCCACCATCGGCATGTCTTTTTCTTTTCTCAAACTTATAAACAAATTATATTAATTATTTAAACAATAATAAAAAACATAATAATAAACAAATAATAAAATATGAAAATAAACATTTATATTACTATATTTACTAAAGGTGAAAATAAAAGGAAATTGTTCTTTTACAAAATATTTATTGTTCTATTTTACGATTAAAATAAACACCACTCCAGCAAATCAAACAAACCATCTGGCCTTAACATAAATATCATCAAGAAATTCATAAAAAAATAAGTAAAATTTATGATACGGATTCGATGTCCGTGACTTCTTTGTACACCTGTAGTTTATTAGACATACCACTAAAACGACAAGGAATCTTCATATCTATCTATCTATCTACACATGTACATATCTATATATCTATGTATCTATCTATCTATTGTATATACTGTATGGAAACTCGTTGTCTTTTTACTTGTACATCTAATAAGTATAGCTGGGAAGGAAATCAAACCATGTTCACATCACATATTTAACTTATGTTGTGATTGATTGACATCCACATCTTTTCAAAGGAACTCATTGGTGTTTAGAGTTTTAAAGCTCTCAAGCCAACGTTTTTTGAGATAGCATACGATTTAGTTTGATTGTAGTAGCATTCATACTTGTGGAAGCAATTTTACTACCTCTATATTATATTAAAAGAAAATTACGAACTGTAATAAATTTAATGCATTATTACAAAGGTGGAATAGAATAAAACGGGTCGAAAAAAAATGTAATTTGACTGAAGAAGAATGCCAATTATACAATTATTCCCATTATACCAACTGAACAATGGGGACAGACCCGCTACTAGCCGGGCAGGGGTTATACCTCTACTGTCCATAAAAAGCTTTTTAATTAACTTGAAGTTATTGTTTGCTAAAGCTATTTTGAAAATGACACGGAGTGGCGAATTAAATGTGAAAATGCATTGATTTTTATTATAATTGATTGTTTTTTTTGTTTAAATTAACTATAAAACAACAAGCCGTTATATGCTTTTCAGTTGTATGTTGAACATCTTGGTGGTAGGGTGCTGTCTCATGTTTGCAGCCTGTTTGGGCTGATGATCGTTGGGATGTATTGCACCTTTTTCTTCGAGATGTGAATCACATAATCCTTTTTTGTTTTTGTGTCTTGATAATGCCTGAATAGGCGAAACGTCGACTGGTAAGTGGGTGTGTTACTGGATTTGAAACATAAGGCTTTGCATTGTGGTTTTTCCCAATTGCATTATAATAAACTATGTAGCTTCATTAATTTTACATGCTAAATAAACTTTCATGATAATATTATATTTTTCGTCCGAATAAGCAAATTCCTCTAATATCGCTTACTAGTAATATATTAGGGGGAGAAGGATGAATATCTAATGTCCGAAAATTCGCCACTACAATAATTATCTATACTTATATTCTAGATGTTCTTAATTATTGGTATTATTGGGGTGGCTATTACGCTTATCATAGAACGAACAGTTACAATTCTGATAATAAAATCCGTTTCATGTGACAAATGATTTAGGTTGACATTAAATAAAAAAACTAACGTGTTCAGTGAAAGACAAAGTAAATATCACATGAAGTATAATAATACGGATTTGAACCTAATTTTGTGATACCAAATGAATAATGATGGAACAGAAATAATATTAAAGTTGAAGCAATATGGAATTAAATATGAATAAATAAGTTAAGAAAAAAATGTACAAATATAGGAATTAATAACGGAAAGAGAAAGAGACCCGCATATTGTCACTTCTTCTTAAGCTAACAACATATTTTAACAATTTATTCTTTTCCTTTTTCATATTATACGAAAATAAAAATTATCGTTATCTTTTATTTGGAAAATAGAACGTGATAATGGGAAATGTGTATATTTCGATTCATCGATGTGTATACGTGTATGTGTATACAATTAATCGAGAAATTAACATTTCAACTAACATTTCGAATGATAGGTGATATACGTTTGTTGAATGTTTCATTTCATTATGGGAATATAACCATTTTCCAGAATGACATTGTCTTTATATACTAAAGCTCAGGATAATGTGTATTTTTAGAGGATATTAAAAATAAAACGAATAAACAGTTAAAACTTGTAGCTCAACTCGAAGCGACGACCTGCGGGACTGTTACCTTATTCTTTAGTTATATCCTAATATGTCCGTTATTTTTTTTAAATTTCTCGGTGATTCAATATTTTATATGATTATTATCAAGACATGATGCGCACGTTGTTAACATGAGCTATGGTAGACAAATTATTTAGTTATCGACCGTGGAGCAGCGCTGTGGAATCTATATAACCTTCTAGGGTTTACAGTCCCTATCAATGTTGATGCTCTTAATTGGCCAAATCGCCTTGTTAAACAGCCCCTTGCTTGGGAATGGTAGAGTCCTCAACAAGTATTGAACCAAAGGCCCTTCTTGGTAGTTAGTATTGTCACTCTTGTCTTCTATTAAGTTATATAATTTATCCTTTAACCTTACATAATTGACTTTTATTTCCCTTACAGATGATATTGTTTTGTATATAACGATGGATTATTGTTAAAAAATGTCATGCTATTAAAAATTTATTAAATTTTTTAAATTACCAGAATATAAATTATTATTAGTGTAATATTAATAAATGTAATTGAAATTAGCTATATGGGCCATTCAATATCGTTAATAAAGAAAATTTAATATCGATAATCATATTATAAGACTCCAATATGCTTCGAAAAAAGAAATTTTAATGAGATTAATTTGATAAACTTAAACATAATTTTATTGTTCAATATTTTCTTATAAATAAAATTTAATAATTCAACACAAGATGTGAACAATGTTCCAGTTGAAGAGACGTAGCAGGTTAATCCTTCAGTCAATGGCACCTCAGAAATTTATGACTTCAGGCTTACTAGTCTCTTTGATGTCAAAGAACAGCGTTGGAATGTAATAATTAAACTATTACAGATATTATATTAGTTACTAATTATAAATTATTAGTAATATTAAAAAAAACAAATATTAAAATGTTTTATTTAAAAAAAAAAGCCCCGTCGCATAAGAGCTTCGATTTAGTGAACAATGTTTTAACAACCTTTTTTCAAACTTCTTTTGTACTAGATATTTGTATGTCTGTTATTAAATATACACCTTCAAAAATAAAATACTTCAGAGAAATTGTAAATCTGTATGAATTCAGTTTTTCATGAAGTGGTAAATAAACTGAATGTCGTAAAGATTATGTATAAACAATCCAGACTAGTTTTAACATCTATTTTGTGCCAAAACAAAGGTATCTCCGATATTGAAAGTAAGTTGAAGCTAAAAATGCAGTTTTATTAAAATTATATTTAAATAATTAATGAAAATTGATAAATAATAAATTTTCAACAAATTTAATCTTACCTTGAGAATTCTTAAAATTTAAATATGGAAAATACCTTCTTTTTGCAGCAAACAATCTTTGAAAAAATAGAAATAAGATAAATTTAATGAAAGAAAAGAAATTTTTATGAACTTCAATTGACCTTTGATCACTGGTTATTGGGAGGGGGATTGCTCAGTTCCTAGAGTGATTAGTAACTAATGCCTAGGCCCCCAGATCAAGACAGGTTGCAATAGATAAATGATAACTGTAATGAATCGATGGAGTTCATCAGTCCCCATAATGTGGCTATTAAATGGGGAAATCCTGGTCGTGGCAATGATCTCGGCCAAATCACTTCCTTGCACAACTGTCTTGGAAATATTACGGCCCCACCAATTACAGAAATCCTTACATCTATCTTGGTTTGTGGTGGTACAGGATTTTTTTCTTGTTTCTTGATTTTTAAATTATAATACTTTAAAGAGAACAGAAATAGTTGGTGGTGCAATCAAAAAAACACGAAATAAGTACCAGACTTATAATTTAATTAGTGCCGACGTTTAGACCTACCATCTAGGCCATCTTCAGGGCTATGATAGAGAAACAAACAGAACAAAAAATATATAAAAAACGTTAGAGTAACAAGAATATAGTGACATGTAATGTAGAAAATTAAAATAGTGGCATATATGATAATTAAAGATAACGAATATTAAAATAGTGACAGAATATAATAAAATTAAAATAGTGACAGATATAATAAAATTAAAGATAATGAACACAAATTAAAATAGTGACAGATATAATAATTACAGATAACGAATATAAAATATAATACTTAAAGGTTTTATAGCCCAGTATGTAATTATAATTCAGATTTTACGCCAATAATATGAATGTAATAATATATTCATATTATATCATATGATATAGGCATAGTATGGGTAATAAAAGGCGAAAATGAATTCCTATCAATAAGATACTACCTGATAGACTGGAATATCCATTAAATATTACATTGGCCGACTGACATTTCAAGACGGATAAGTTGGCAAGTCAACAGTTGAGATGCTTCAGAAGTTGCTGACAGAGCGATTGAAGTGGAACATAAAGTCAAGGAACAAACGGAGATGAATGATTCCGAACTTATACAATATAAATCTTCATAGCTTTCTGAGCAATTCATTTTCTTATTCCCGAATGGTATACTAATGTGAAATATACCTAGACGTTAACTCTCTTAAATTATATTATATCAATTAATCTATACAAATTTGAACCAATTCTGTTTAAGAAAATTTCAGGAAGGAGTTAATGAAATGGTCGCCGATCCCAAACAAGCAATAAAATCAGTCACTAGACTCATAAATAATTCCATTGATTGAATTCTCTAATGGATTCACGATCAATCTACTGATGGACAGCATGTTGTGAGATTAGAAGTGACAAAACAAAAATTTTTTAAAGGCTTTTTGAAATTCAATAAGGATCTTAAAAGCCACCGTGTTCACTTGACGATATATTTAATAAAAATTGAGATAGTCTTAAAATCGCCCAATTGTAATGATGTAAAAGAACGTTTATATTTCCTAAAAAAAAAAACACATTCGACTACAATCCATGGAGGGTCTAGGGTTCAGTACATGGTAGAGACTGTACTGCTTCTTGAACAGTGGTTGTGCAGGGAGGCGATTTTCCCTCAAAACTATAATTTGGTAAGAATATATTTAATTTGTTTAAAGTATTTTGAAACCAAAATAATAAACATTTTTTTAAAAATAGGTTTTCTGGTACTTATATTATTTTCTTAATATTGTAAACTAATATTTTCTAAGAGGAAGAAAATGGTTCGGTTATATGTCAAAAGATTCACGTATAAGAACTCAAAGACAGACCAAGTTTATCGATGAACTTAGTTCTGAAAATAAGGCCCTAAAATCAAAAGTGGGTGACCTGGGGGTCCGCCTTAATATGGCATAACAAGGCCTACTACACAGGTCTCTGGAGATTGTATAAGCCCTGATGAAAGCCTGAAATTTGGGTAGAACGCTGTCTTTGAAATTAATAGTTCTTCTTATAAAAGAGAAGTTATTCTTCTCCCACCCGGACCATTTTCTTTCTGATATATCTGTAAGGTCTACTGATATTATTTTATTCCTTAGATATATTTATTTTATCTATTGCTATCAACTTACTTTTAAAAAATCGTCAATTTAACAAATATATAAATCGGAGGAAATAAGAATGGAAGTGATTTCTGCAAAGCAAAAATGAGCTTATCATATTAATATGCCATCATTCTTCGACTCAAATATATCTGCAGTCCATCAATAATCATGTATCAATATTTTAAAATAACAATAATGTTTGAGCTTTTATTGGGACTGTCACTAATTGTTGCTTTTAATTTACTTGAGTCGTTCTAAAAATCAAGTTTCCTAAACCGATACAATCCAAATCATTTATTTTTATTCCTTCAGCGGTGTTTTGATGATGAGATGTTTGAGGAGCACACGTTTCAATGCATGATTGATGAGGGCAAAAAGTTCTATGAATAAATTCCGCAATCTTAAGTGATCACTTGGGCACTATCTAATGGCACGGAACAGAGCCACAACATGTTTTGGCAGTGTCGGATCTTGGTCGTGTTGTTTTCACCAGGTTATATTTAACATGTTAGTCCGTTATTATGCCCAAGTTATGCTTATATATTAGAATGTTGTTTTCTCCAAGTTATGTTTAACATGTTAGCATGTTGTAGCGGGCATGGTAATAACGCCAGGAGCTAAGAGATGCTAAATATGCTTTGAGTAATTGCTTAATAATGTTATTCTCATTAATTTAAAGCGAAATTTTCAATTTGCTCATTTTATCGAAAATCCACTATGTCATTCATATATTTTTAAAAGTAATTTATATCAACTAACGCTCTCTCAAAAGAACAATATATCTAAAAAAAATGGAATTGGAGGTAAGCCAAGCAATTGCATTCGTTGAAGCTTTGTAATTCAGGGACGATAAATCCGATATTTCATTTCTTGCATGTTATTGTTATTTGTATTTTTAATAAAGTAATACTGTGAACGTCATAATGTTTGAATAAGAAGTTTTACGGGATTAATGACACAAGCTAAAATAGTTTCAAGCTTTTAAAAACTTTCTAATGGTTAATAAAAGTATTCCAAAACAATTGCAATATTCTTGCTTTGCTTTACCAATACCAAAATTTTAATTTTTTTAACTCATATGGAATCATAAAATACCATTGTTGAAACAAATAGAGTTATAAAGTTCTTTTTTTGAAGGAGCGATATAAGGAGATTTGAATTTTATAATTTTCGATTAATATTTATTATAGCCTATAACTGATGCAGTTCGAGCTGATTATTCTGGTGTTACTAAAATATCAGATAGACTATTAAATTTTCTCCAGAAGTGTGGGTTATGAACGTGCATAACAACATCGCAACAGATGCAAGAATGGTAAAAATGAATATGGTTGAAGCTTAAAAAAATATTTTCCAGATTACGGTAGAACTTTTCCTGTCTACAAGGAAGACCCATCGAATTATTAAACGATAATGTCTAATCACATTCTAAAAATATCTAGTGTATCTTGTTCAAATGTTCATACAATTTTCCTTAAAAATTTAGTATAAAAAAATAAACTCACACACAAACATAAAATTACATATGATGTAGATTTAAATAGTTTTCAGGTTTCGAAGTCAATCGAACGGATTTTTTTGTTACTTTTCAGATTCTATGTATTACTTTGTTATTTTTTGTAGCATTGTTATACTTATCATATATTTATTAATTTTTACTTAAATTTATATTTATTTATTAAATTTATACAAATGATCGTATCATATTTCTAATCAGCCACTATTTTGAAATAAGTAGTCAAACAATGATGCTTCTAGAAACAGAATCAAGTAACATATAATATAGGGAAAACTACCAAATTAACAACATAAAAATTATAAATTACCATCCTACAGAAAAATGAATTTCTCAAAATAACAGAAGGTTAGAAAATAAAATGAATAATAAAAATGGGATTGAGTGATAAATCCTCAAACTTATAAATACTTTATCTTCCCACGATCCATATTTTGAACAATGCAAGGTTGGTTATTGAAAATGCTGCTTTTCCAGATATTATTTTGGGGGATATTTCGATTTTCAATATTCACATAGTAATGCCGTAATTACTATGCATCCATTTCATCTCACGAAAATAGCAACATATTTCTTTTGAAATATTTTGAGGTTTAGCTACACCGTTACTTGTGCTCCTCTCCAGCCAGGATTATGCTCAGAATAACAACACCGTAACCAGAAGAGATAGCTCGGGAATAAACACTTCCACCTGCCGGGTACGAATATAGAACAGGCAAGAGTTCTTCCGACCAAATGCTAAATACATAATGAACCAAACACAGGAAGCCATAAAGACGAGGGGAAGCTTTCAACGGAAAGCTGCTCCAATGAATTTACCTTTATAAGCTTTAATCGGTTTTATGTTATGACTTACAAAAAGAATAGTAAAATACGTAGCATCTCTTGTTAATGGAGGGGAATTGATCCAATATTTTTTTAATATTTTAGAGTTAGAATTAGCCGAAATCACTAATGAAGACATGAACACACACAAAAAATTTTAAAACTTGAAAAATGTGAGGTTAAGCCAAAGACAAAAGCGCCGAGAACTACAACAAAATGGATGAAGAAAGAAAAGTTGAATTGTCACAAAGAATGAAAACCTGGTGGGCAAATAAGAAGAACAAGAAGCCCCATATATATATATATATATATATATATATATATATATATATATATATATATATATATATATATATCACACCAAAAGTGACGAGGCACAGAACATCTCAGATGAACAGTCCATTTTTTATACTTTGAACATTTTTTAACCAGATTCCCCGTGACTTTGAGGTTTGGCCACTTCTATCACTGAATTTAATATATTTAGAGGGTTAAAAAGACGCCCTATTTGAGGTGTAATTTAATTTACGATAAAGTAAATATCTAAACCGGAACAATAAGCGTTGGTGTATATATATTTCTTATCCATTTATATTTTGTAAGCCTTTTTTTTTTAAATTGTTCAATGATGAATCCTTTCACGGGAATACCAGTATACTAAACAACCCTATTTTCTCAGAAAACAACAGTAAATATTTATATAAAGAACAATTCCGAAGGAGTAGCTGGAAACGCAATTGATGAACAGGAACATCGAAAATTCATCAATTCGACGCGATCGGCCTATCCGTCTATTTATCATACTAAGTATAAGCGTATTTAAAAAATACATTTGTAATATTAATTTTTTGGTGTGAAAAGTGTAATAAAATATAATATTCAAATTTAAAGATTGAACGCTATGCACAGCAACCGATAAAGATTGAACGACATGCAGAACAACTGATAAAGATTGAACGCTATGCACAACAACCGATAAAGATTGAACGCTATTCACAGCAACAGATAAAGATTGAGCGCTATGCACAACAACCGATAAAGATTGAACGCTATGCACAACAACTGACAAAGATTGAACACTATGCACAACAACTGATAAAGATTGAACACTATGCACAGGAACAGATAGAGATTGAACGACATGCACACACAGCAACCGATAAAGATTGAATGCTATGCATAACAACCGATACGCTGTAGTTTGGAACTTCAGTAAACCTTTGAAAATATTACAAGAAACATTTATTTGATTTTATTTTATTTAGAAATTTTCAAAGACTCAAGGCCCTGTCAATAGAATTTATAAAGTATGAAGTAGCTACGCTTATACTTATCTACACTACTGTTGTCAAATACTATCACAAGAAAACATGTATTAATGAAATTAGTAAGCTACTACGAGGAAAATAAAATTTTATTAAGATTTTATTAATGAACAAAAATTGTATTTCAAAACGAAAAGTGTATCCCAAATTATTCAATGATATGTTCTCTAATAATAAGTGTTCTAATATTTATGGTTCTTTAACATGGTTTAATAAACATTTGGAATATGATTTTAGTAACAGTTAGCAGTTATTAGACATCTTAAAAAATAATCATTTTTCATTTTTTTTAATTATGTGATTTGGAGAAAAATAGGTAATATTCAATGGTGATTATTATAATTCGTTTAAATAAAAGTTTGTTTGGTTTTTTAGTTACTGTAACCAAACTAATTTTGATTTTACTACTTCTATTAACAAACCTTTGAAATCAACTAAATAAAAAAAGACAGGAATGTAGTTTATGATGAATTTTGCGGTGAGCTGGTGGATTTTTCCTCATCAAGATATTGCGAACAGATAAGATATATCAAGATACATTTAGTAAAATAATTGAAACACTACACAATGAAGCTGCTCCTACGGGATAAATGACAGAGCACCCCATAATAATCCCCGGAACCCATTTCGTCTCTTAATGGCACCCGATAACAATACATATGTAATTATCTATTATTTCTCTTTCTATAATTATTGTTATGTTATTTTTATTTCTTGCACTTTTTTTTTCTCATTCTTTCAATGTTATCACTGGAGGTAATTCGAAAATTGTTCTCATTAATTCTTTCTCAATTGATAATTTATTTGTATTAATTAATTAAATGAAATCAATTTATACTGTGAGACATAATACCCTGCATAGATACCTGTACTGTTGTTCTAAAGGCAATTGTCCCAGAATAAATAAAGACTTTATTATTATTACTATTATAAATGAGTATTCATATATTGAACTGGGTAGACAAATTTAAAAGTTATTAAACATATTTACCTTTGTTGTATTATTAATTTGACAACTTGAAATTTAATTATTTGTAAGAACATTCCAAAGACTATTTTTTGTATAATAAAAAAGTCTATGACCTTTAGCATAAAAAGGAAAAAAAATAATACTAAAATACGGAACATAAATTGTATTTTTCAATACTAGTGATAAAGTATGTCAATAAAACTAAGACAAGTACTAAGTCGTAAAACGATTTGTCTTAAACTAAAATTGTCATGACATTCTCTTAATATTGGCTTCCTCATTCATTCGATTAAAAATAATCTTTTCCTAGGGGTTTAGTTAAATTCCTCCGTCTCAGGTATTACGGAAGTTTATCGTGAAGCAAACGAAACATTTTAAGCAGCGTTGTTGTTGAAATTAACAGGATCTTCACAAGGCTAGAATAATTAATCCTTTTTAATCCACTCCCTCCTTGAGGATGTAAGCCTTAAGTTAATCTTTCAGGAGCGGAACTCGGGGTGAAGGAGTTTGGTCTTGAAATATATATATCTTTGCTCTAGTCTCATAATGAGTAGACTAGTCTAATAAATGACTTGTATACATCTAAATCCTTAATAATATATATATATATATATATATATATATATATATATATATATCAATGTATTGTAATATTCAAATTAAATTTTAAGTGTTGTATAGCGATATTTTAACAACAAATTATTAAATATTGATATATATATATATATATATATATATATATATATATATATATATATATATATATATATATATATAAATGTATTGTAATATTCAAATTAAATTTTAAGTGTTGTATAGCGATATTTTAACAACAAATTATTAAATATTAATAGGTTTCGCTTGTCAATGATTTAATTGTGATTTTCAATATTATATCCTTAGTTTATTTTATTTTTGTTTTATATGTGCAGGTTAACTTCACATTCTTATAGATCTATGATCAATTTTCAGTAATTCCTTCGATATTAATTTTCGAAATAATTAATAATTATTTAATTTTTAATTTTTTTATTTTATTTATATTTGCGAATATTCAATTGTTACATTTAAGTCTATTACAAACGCAAGATATGTTCTTTTATATTATATTATTTATGTAACACATTGATTTTTTTTATTCGCAATTCATAATTTTATTTAATTATGTGAAGGGATCACTGTTTTCTAATTGATGATAATTTTTTTAATTATTTCCGAGACAAATTAAAGATTTATAGCAAGTCGTCGTCCCCATTCCGAGTCCATGAATATAAATCTTATTCCCAGATCAAATTAAAAAACTTAATTTAAAAATAACAAAACTGCTTTTTTCATTAAGACTAATTCTCATCATTAGTAGAATGATAAAAATCTGAATGAATGCTTTTTTGTTTTTAGAATTATATAACTGTTTTAAATTTTATTTTGTATGCATCGTCCGTTATGTGGCGATGTCTATCAATATGCACAATAAAAATTGTATTATTAAAATATTAAAAATTATTATTTGCACAATGGAATTAATCCAGTATTTCTGTTGAATTTTTAAATTCAGATTCTCTAACTGTTCTTCGTTAAGAAAGGAGATTTCTAGATCAGTACTTTTTTAGCCTCTTTTTCGTATAGATGTGTTGTTTGCTGCCATGGACAAACTGCTCAGCATATTAATAAGTGCTTGTAAGGCTATAAACTGTTTGATAGAGTTCTATGTTTTCATCGATTATAATCGATGAATCGACCTATACCTATCAATAATTATTGATAGGTATAGGTCAGTTTGTATTGGTAGTGAGAACTGGCATCACGTTCTAAGGAGCATTTTTTTATGAGTTGTAATATTTCTGACAGGAAAGTTCGTCATTTTAGTATGTTAATATTTTCCTCAATACCTTACATCTGTGAGAATTATGTAAATATTGGTAAAAGTAAGTATTTTGGTTTCCTTTCTCGTAGTTCCATTATCCTAGATTTGGTAGAGCATTAAAATGTTCGTTAAAATTCTGTATTTTAAATTTAACACGTCTTACTCCTGCAGAATTTAGTTCGAGATATACTTCCTCTGGGAAATTTGTTTGTTTTATATATATATAAAATATACATACATATACATACAGAAGGAAAATATATTAGGCTAAATGGATAATATTATAGCGGATTAAACTCCTGCCCTGTCTTTTTTAGTATCGGATCAGCTAGCAAGATCCGCAACATACCTAACTATACGGATACTGGCAAAATGTTCTAATAATTATTGTCCCTGATTATGCTAAGGGTGAACTTATTACACAGTTTATCTTTCTCGAACCTCTGTTGTAAGCTGTTGTATTTTTTTAAAGCTTCGAAGCGGGCCTAAAATGGCGGCACCGAGGCTGCACCGTGCCAGCTACTCAAGTATTATTATTTTCAATTATTTTATTGGATTGTACATCTGTAGGTTAATGTATACAATATCTAGTAGACAATGGCTATATGAATATATAAATACATGACAGGACATGTAGAAGCCCTACCCACTGGTATCAATCTAACTTGGCGAAATAAAAACTAAATTGAGATAAAATATACATCCACACATTACAATAGCACCACAAAACAGATGGTTGGGCTTCAAAATTACTTCGGTCTGCACCAATAGGTAGCAGCACCGGACGGACTAGATAACCTGTAATAAAATAAACTCTTTACAGGCTATGATAAAGTATACTGTACTGTATTTAGCCGTACCATAATTTGCATAAGCCAAACATATACAAGAGCCATGTGCATAATGTGTGGTAATGTGACATCAAATAAAATGAACAAACTTGGAAAGAGAGGTACTGAATACTAAAAAAACAGGAAAGATAGAGTACTTCTCCCACGTAATGAGAAATCCAAACTAATCAACTGTGATATAGTACAATATACAATACAATAATAAAGTATGAGCATGTTATCAGGGAAAAATAATGGGAAAGCATAATCCTTATTGCCGAACGCCACGACACAGTTTGGGAGGACACGACACTAAAAGAAGAGAAGAACTAGCAATTCGGCATTCCTTCTCTATTGTTAAAGAAGGTTAAGTTGATAAAGAAATGCAATAAAGATGATATTAAAATTTTTTGAATAAAATATGAATATAAATCTTAAAGCCTGAATGCTCCAGATCCATATTATTGTTATTATTATTACTCAAGTTTATTAAATTTTATAGGATCCAATAAATGCTTCTCAATATTATAAATCTTGAGTTATTATTCAAGTTTATTTTTCAACAAGAATGGCCTAAATTATGTTACTATAAGTTAAAACCTATAACTCCAAATGACTTTTATATGTATTTTTCATCGCAATACATCAATATTTATGATATTAATATAAATGGATTTAATCATAGAATTTTTATTTGTATTAATACTAATTCCACTATATTTCGATTAAATTAAATTTAAATGTAAAAAAACAAAAGAAAAAAACAACAAGTTATGACTACTATACAATCAGTGTACATAAAAATATTACAAATTTCATTAAATATATACATTTACAATGGTAAAATGAAATTTCCACCAATCAAATGTTATTATATTCACATTGATAAAATGTAGATATTTTTTTTATCTTCCTACATCTAGAAGGTTTTTAAATGATTTCAAATTTTAATTTTAATTTGATTAAAGAGAGGTCTCAAGTAAAAACAGTTCCTTTGAAATTTGCATTATTTTTATTTATAATATAATTTAATTATTATAAATTTACTAGTGATGTTAGAATTCTACGTGAATCGAAATGTAAAACGCCTATTTTCGAAGGATGTTCAATATTGTTTTCCTTATATCGGTTTCAAAGAAAGTTTCATTACTGAAAATATTACACCAGAGGCATTTTAATAGACTTTATATACATTAATTTAATAGACTGTATATAATTTTTTTTTTAATTTCTTTTACATACCAGTATTAATGATTGAAAATTGCTGTTGTTGCGATATCATTCAATTGAATATGTTTTTATATCTTAGGCCTTTATTACAGAATAGTCAAATGAAAATATGTGGTTTCACCAAACATGCTTGACAAATGGACTCTGTTCGTTTCATAATGTTCTTGGAATAAAGATACGGATACGGTCAAGGGCGGATCCAGGATTTTTTTCGTGGGGGGAGGGCACTACGGGCAGACGAGCAAAAAAATCAACAATAACTTGTAGTATTTATAGAAAGGTTTCAAAGGTTTATTAAAATATCTAAACAATAGTTTCACATGTTATTTTTTTTAGTTTAACAACTATCATCACATGATTAGCCTATAAGTATGTACTGTAATGGATTCTCCGACACAAAAAACCGTCTGGGGGACATGTCCCCGTGCCCCGTGCCCCCCTCCCCTGGATCCGCCTATGGATACGGTTCTAATTTATTCGGGGGAACAATAAATATCTGCGATTAGAACCCTGCCAATGTTATGCTAACTCGATTTATAATTGTGTAATGGATTAAATAGTAACTCTATATGTTTTATTTGGTTCCTATATTTTAGTTATGGAATATAATGAATAATGGGTAATATAATGACACGAGATAAAGGCAAGTAGGGGAACTACCCAATGGTAGTACCCAAATAGAAAGTTCAACTTAGCAGATCTTTTCAGGCGCCTCGGATGCTTATCAAGAAATGAAGAGGTTGCTAGGTTTGAAACTAGTGGGTTTGAGTGGGAATGAAGTTTGTCTGAGAAAAAGATTGATATCGGATTCGGGCCAGATCAGCAACAAACGGGACAATAAGGTCATTATGGATTACTTTGTTCGCAAAAAAGTAAGTAGCATTGGGAATTTTACGAAGGATTTTGGATTGTAAGGATTGAATACGAGAGGAATTCGATGGTTTAGTGGAGCCCCAAAGCTCTATTCCGTAAGTCCAGATGGGCCTAATGATTGTCATGTATATGAGTCTTTTTTCAATTAATATAGAGCTTTGAACGTTTGCCCAGTAAATGTTGAAGTAGCTTGAAATGCCGTACTGTTTCTTGACGTTTCGGTCTAGTATGATGATTCCAAGTTAATCTTTTGTCAACGTGTTTTGGTGTTATTGGCGTTTTAGAAAAAAATAGAGAGCAGAGAGTAAATTATATTTCCGTAATGCAATACAAATGAATGTGCTATAATTACATAGGGGAAAATCATATGAAATATACAAAAACTTAATGTACTGGAATTAAAAATCCTATAAATTCGAAAGGAGTATAATGGATTTTTGACCAAAAAGATAATATACAATTGAATATTAAAATCAGACAATTCAACTTAAAATGGTTATTCGTAAATAATTCAATTATTCTTTCAAAGTATGCCAGATATTTTCTAAATGATATGAATGAACTATTACACACCATTTCGGGAAAAAATTCAACAACGGGAACAATGGAGTTCACAAATATGCTTTTCACATGAATTTCTTCGCTTTATTAAATTTCACACGGGGAGTTTTCAACTTTTACCTATATTTTCAAACCTTTTATGCATATAACTAAATAAAAATAAAAATGATGCTATCTGTTATTTCAACTTTTTTATACAGTTTTGTACATATCATTACTTGTAAGTATACTATGTTTTCCATTCTTATCTCTTACCAGTTATTTTATTATGTTCCTTACTCTTTATTTTTTCTCTACTGCTATTTCATAATTTATCTTACTCTGTGTATTTCTTATCATTCTGTTCATATAAACTTTTATTCTTCTTTGGTACTGCAATGTTTTATATATTTATTTTCTGTTTCTTTTTCCAGCCCTGAAGATGGCCTACATCTTAAGCCGAAACGTTTGTACAAAAAATATGCCATCTTTCTTTTGTGTGATCATTCACTTTTATTCGAAATGATATCTTCCGTACATCCAATCAAGTTTGGATCAAGAGGAATGGAATAATTATTCAATAATCGCACAAACGCTGTTCAAATAAATAGTTTAACTGCCCTCACTAAAAAATAATCGTACTGTTTTAGTATTATTGAGACGTGCTCTTCTATAAATACGGAATCGATTTCAAGTCCTTATTTCCCACTTCCCTAAAGCTTTGCCTGGCCATGTTCATTCGAAAAAATATTCAGAGAGAGAAAGCGATCAATAGTTTCCTAATACTATTCCAATAAATGAGATGTTTCTGAAAAAAAACAAAGGAGCTTTGTTTTACTCGTTAACTTCTTCTTAACCTATATCAGCAACTTATATTGGGCTTTGAAAATTTATATTTACTGTATTATCTATATTATTATTTTCATGATATGAAAAGTATGTTATTTTTTTAGTATGTTAAGTTATAACTTATAAACCACAGCTAAAAGATTGATCTGAATGAAAACGGAATATCCCATCACCATTTGCTTTTTCTTAAATTATTTCAATTTAAGTGTATAATAAACATTTTTAAATAGTACATTATGCATATAATAGATTAATTATTCTTAATTTTTATTATATTATATATTTTATTTAACTATACTTTAATTTTTATTTCCACTTGCGCAGCCAGAAAATTTGATCCAAGTGTTCTTCCCTTTGCTTTGTTACAGAAACATTGAGTTTTGAAAACGGAAACATCAATAGTTGAGCAGATCTCTTGGCCATTGTCTTTTGAATCTTTTCATATCAAGCCCGGGTAGCAGGGGGTAGCGAAGCGGAAGAACGGGTGGATTTTGGTTATTTTGTGTTGATGAGTGGAATGTTATGTATTATATCGTCGCTGTCAAAACAATACCGCCTATGTACACTTTGGGCGATTTTACAGGAGAGAAAAAAACCCGCGCCGAATATAGACTTGGCAATTTTTTTCAGAACTATTGAAGAGAAGTATCAATAAATCGTACTCTCCCATGTTGCTGGCCTTTATGCGTGCCTTCCTTCCTTTTTCCAGTGTGAAATTGAAACTGTAGAATGTGTTACCGTTACTAACTCATTTTCATAAAAAGTTGTAGATGGGTGGTATTGTTTTGACAGCGACCACATATATATGTATATATATATATATATATATATATATATATAGTTAAATGGTGTCTTTCCTGGAACGATGCATAAGCTGGCAGTTGTCCTTCTCAGAACCTAAATCAGCACAATCATTCCTATTTATTCCCCTCCTCTAATAGATGTAGATCATTACATTAGACTTATTTTTAGTTAGCGATTAGGCTAGTTACTGTGTCTCTGTCATTTTCAATAAAGTTCTTTTTAAAAAGTGATTTAGAGTTGGAGATTATTTAATTGGCGCCCAAATAGGGACTTGAGGGCTTATTCTAGAAGATTTTCAGACTTAGAACTTCAATCAAGAATTCATCTAGGAATCTCTTGCACCAGAAGACTAAGGTATAAAAACACTTTTATTAACTGTTCCTGAATTTCTTCAAACTTCTTTCGAGTTGTCACTATGGAACTTGTTCATCAAACTCCCGAAAACTTAGAAGAATTGGCTGATCTCTTAAGATTTTACTCAAGTCGAAGAATCATTGATAATCAACCAGCCTAAATAAATCTTAGAAGGGACCTCTTAGGCGAAGAAGACAAGACACAAGGTTAGATTTAATTAATATAAATTTATTTTATAATTTTAAAATGATTATATGCCTCTTAGTGATAGATTAAATAAGTTAAGAAATATTTCTGAATTACCAAACAATTCCGATATGAATTCCAATATTAAAATTAACGCTAGTGACTTTAAAATCGTCCCAGTCTATGACGGACATCCACCAAAGTTAATGAAATATATTTCAAATTTAGAATACATATCAGAAGAATTTTGTCAATCAGCTAATGCTTATAGACTTTCTAATGAAAAAGCTATTTTAATACAAGCGTTATCGAAATTAACCGGTGAACCAGAAGATCTTTGTTACGACAAAGAATTAGACGATGTAAACCAATTAATTACTGATTTAAAGAAACAATTTTATGACCCGCGTAGTACAGAATTAATTTTTAAAGAAATCTTAGATACAAAATCTTCACATAACGAACACCCAGTCGAGTATATTAATCGTTTAATAGAAAAACGCAGAGATTTAGTTACAAAATTATATACGGAAAACGAATCAGACAATCTCAACTTTACGATAAGACAATTGCAACAACCACTGTTCTCAATTTACATCCAGTTTTAACTCGTCAATTCACACATATTATTTATAATAGTTTAGAAGACATTAAAAAGTCTCTCAAAAATGTATTTTCTACTGTAGTTTATCAATTATACAGTGTCAGAAAAACACAACAGACTAACTTCAACCAAAATCCTAAGCAACAAAATAACTTTAACAAACACTCACAATGTCAGAAACCAAGACAAGAACATTATAATACAGAATATTACACACAAAGACAAAATTTCCAACACAGACAAAATTTTTATCCTTCACATAATTATCAACATAATTTTCAACCTCAACATAATTTTCAATCTCAAAATAATTATCAGCATCAAAATAATTATCAAAGACCACATAATACTCAATGGAATCAACATGATCAAAATAGATTCTTTAATAAACCTAGTTCGGGACAATTACGTCAACAAAATAATTTTGATAAAGTAGAAAAACCTGAAACAGTTTCTATGCGGACAGTATCCGACAGAGCTCATCATATTGAAGATGATGAAATCTCACAACTTAAAAAAGAAAATCAATCTCTTAAAGATGAAATACATAATTTAGCTTCGCGGTCAAATCATTTTTTAGCCGACGGCTTGCACAGCAACGATCCGCCTCCGTTAGACCAAACGTACGAGGAGGAGATGCAAATTTAAAAACTAATACTAGTAAAGATGATAATTTTAAAACTAATTTTAATTGTAATAAAAATATTGAAACTAATTATAAGAGAAAGAATCAATGCCACTTAATAGATAGTGAATTAGAAATTAAAAAAGTTATCAGACATGAGAATCTAAATAACAAAACTAGGGATAGGCTATTAATAAACGAAGTATATTTAATCGACGATAATAATGAAATAAATAATCCAATAAGTATGGATAAAATCTATGATAATAATAAAAAAGACAATGATAATAATAAAATAGAAAAGGATAACAATAAGATAGAAAAATATAATAATAAGACAAAAAATGATAATGACATAGAATATGATAATAATAAAATAAAAAAGGATAATAATAAAATAAAAAAGAATAATAATAAATTCGAAAACGATAATAAAGAAATAAGAAATATAAGTAACAATGAAGAAATAAAAAACACTATCAATAATAAAAACGACGAAAATAAAGAAATTAAAAATATAATAAGTAACGAATATAAAGTAAAATATATAGAAAAGACAAATAAGGAACAAAGGATTTCGCCCAATTTATTGGCTATAACAACTAATAACTTAAAATTACCAACAAGTTCATTTTATATTAATAAAACAGAAAAAGACCCTAAGATTATTAAAACACTAAAGAAAATAAATATAAACAAATTAAATAGGAATAAAGTAAATAAAGGAAACAATAAAAAGCATATAAGATTTTATTTAAATGTAAGAACGCGGATGTGAGCAACTATCTACGAGGGAAAGTTAAAAAAAAAAAAAATGTTAAAATATTTCGTACCTCGAATAAAACCTTATTAGAATCTAATAACAGTAACAACAAGGGATCGGAATACGGATATTAATTAGATTTAACATGGCTAGATTTAGAAATCGATAAAATTACTATTATGATTAGAATTAGAATGAAATAAAAATATTATTAAAAATAATTATATTAAATCTTAGGAATAAATAATAATTAAAATTAAAATTAGAAAAAAATATTAATAATAAGCTTCAATTATTAATCAATTAAAACAGAATAAAGAAGTAATTAATAATAATAATAATAATAGTAATAATAGAATAATTAATAATATAAATTCAAAATTATATTATTAAAATCAGAATAAAAAGTAATTAATAATAATGATTAAATAATTAATAATATATATAGACTATACTATAAATAATAGAAATAAGTATTATAATACAATAATTTTAGTTAAACGTAATAATAATAAAACTATAGCTCATAAAAAGTAAGAAACAACTTAAAACAGTTTAATTAATCACTTCACGAATACAAAATAGAAAACAACTCCAAGAATTTGTTTCATCAGCAGAAGATGATACCTTCTCTGAACAACTGTTACAAGAAGGAATATAATGGACTTAGGCGATCAAAGTAGAGACAAGTAAAATATTTGAAAATTCAGATATACTCTTCATATTAAAGATATTGATGAAATCAATGAATTATTATTATAAATATTAGAACCAGAAAAAACTTATGGAATTTATTGTGAATCTATCTTTTCAGAAATAAAAGACATTTTAGAAAATTATTTTAAACATATTAGAGATATAATCGACAGTGAATATAGAACAGTAAAATTAAAAAGATATTATTAATTATGTAAAGATATAACCAACTTAGATGAACAAAAACAAGAAATAATAAATTATTATCTAGGAAAAACTAGCCATCGTGGAATATTAGAAACTTACGAACACCTAAAAAGTGAAATATATTTTCCAATCATGAAATACAAAATAACTGAACTTATAAACCTGAACGAATAATTTGCGATCAAGGAAAAGAATTCGACAACATGTTGATCAAACAATTTTGTAAATCGCTACAAATTGAAATTCATTATACAAGTACTAATCATTCCAACTCACTCGGAATACTTTATAAATGCCATGCCACACTAACTGAAATCTTAAGACTTAACGGTAATTCAAATAAACAATATAAATTTGATAGAATTGTACAAACAAGTGTAATTGCTTACAATAATTCACTTAATCAAAATCTTAAACTAACGCCTAATGAAATTACATTTGGTAAATTTCAAAATAATTACGAAACCGAAGACATACAAGAAATTTATATACATGATTATTTTACTCACTTAAATAAACTACAAAAAATTGTACACGATAAAATAACTAATGAAAAGGAAAAACGAACAGATAAACTTAACGAAAATAGGGAAGAACCCACAGATTTGCTTGAAGACACTATTTATGTAAAAACTCCTAATGTTAAAAGTAAAAATAAAAATCTATATAATAAATTAAAAATTAACAATCAACATGTTAATAATATAAAACGTCCTAATAAGAAGAAGAAATCTTATTTTCGTGTTTCAGATGAAGAACCTAATCATTCTTCAACTACTCTTCATACAATGTAATTTATTTAAAATGCAAGACTTGACACAATCACCAGGTATTCTTCATTATACGGTAAATAACAATAAAATTATTGATACTTATTATGAAACATACCATTATTACAGGACAGACTTACTTTCTAATAAAGTTAATAATCTTTATACATTATTAAAACAATTTAAAGAAACTGATATTTATGATATTTTATTAAATAACATACAAACTATAGAAAATCAATTAAGAATTTTAAAATAAACTCCAAAAAATATCCATAGAACAAAAAGAGGATTGATAAATGGACTCGGTTCAGCTATATCATGGCTAACAGGGAACATGGATGCCGTCGATAAAGCATACTACGACAATATGATTCAAAAGACACTGAGTAACACAATTCAAAACAATATTAATGAGAAAAACATAATTGATATGAATAAACAATTGATTAATAAATATGAAAAAGATGTGAAAACTATTAATAACAATTATAACAAGATTCAAGATTCTATTAATGAACTAAATAGAGAAGACAAAGCTTATTATTTTTATATGCATACATAGTTATTAGAACAAAAATTAAATGCACTATTACTTTCAATGGAATTATGTAAATCAGGAATAATTCATACTAATTTAATGATTGATGTTATAAACAACATCCCCTCTAATGTTATCTTAATTTCTGGAAACATTGAAATTATATGGGAAAATTCTAAAATCTATTGTTCTTATTATAATTCCACATTTCATGTATTTATACTTTTGCCTACTCATGAGCAATCTTACGATGGATTTTTAATAATTCCAGTACCAATGTACATTCATGACACTTTTAAACAATTAGAATTAGATCAACAATTAGTTATAAAGAAAAATGATAAGTATTTTCATGCAGATTGCATGTTTAATAATGAATATTATTGTAAAAATATAAAAGAAACATCAAATAAATGTATTCTAAATATTATTAATAATTCTAGTTTTACTTATTGTACTTATGTAAATTCTGATACTAATATTATATTTAATGATTTTATAAAAATGTATATTACTTATAATATTTCTAAAATTAGTAGCTGTTATAATGATTCTATATTTTTACCACAAGTAGCACTTGTTACTATTAGCAATAATGATTGTATTTCTAATTTTAATAAGACTTATATTCATAATCTATATTTTAAATTTAAGCCTTTGCATAAATCTTTTAAGTTAGAGCTAATGCAAAATGTAAATATTTCCTTACCCACCTTTATTAAAACCTCTTATATTCCTTTTATTTCCAATGAATGGTTTTATAGCTTAATTAGTGTAATCTTTATTGTACTCTGTATTTGTATTTATTATTATTATTGGCATAAAAAGAAAATTGTAATAACTCCCACAACACCTGAAATGATTGTATCTTACTCTAATGAACCAAAACCATCATCAGTTGTAAGTACTTATGAAGTACAGTATCCACCCTGGTCAAAATATTGTAAAAAATAGCAATCCAGGAGAATTGCAGAATCTTGGGCGGGGAAGAGTTAAATGGTGTCTTTCCTGGAACGATGCATAAGCTGGCAGGTGTCCTTCTCAGAACCTAGATCAGCACAATCATTCCTATTTATTCCCCTCCTCTAATAGATGTAGATCATTACATTAGAATAATTTTTAGTTAGCGATTAGGCTAGTTATTGTGTCTCTGTCATTTTCAATAAAGTTCTTTTTAAAAAGTGGTTTAGAGTTGGAGATTATTTAATTATATATATATATATATATATATATATATATATATATATATATATATATATATATATATATATATATATATATATATGTCAAGTTTGAAATTGTATATGCGATATTTTTTAAATTTTGTTAAACCAACAGGTTTTTCACTGATTTAAGGACAAGGAAGGCCAAGTGCAATTGAATCACAATTCGATGGGGTCATTTATCGGTTTTTAGCTCAACAAATAATTAACCTTTCCAGTACTAACTGAGCTACCCCGCTTTCTAAGATTTCATTTAATCTGTTAATAGCAACGGTTGGATTCTATGGAATCTACAGACCCTCCAGGGGCTCTGTAGTCCATGTAGCCCCAGCCTCTATAAAATAGGGCTAATAGAGGGGTGAATCAGGCGAGATTGATTGAGGGTGGTCTAGGACAAATCACTTCCCTGCACAACCGTTCTCCAAGAAACAGTACAGGCTCTACCATGTACTGAAACCGAGACCCTTCATGGGTAGTAGTGTTACAAGTGAAGTTAAGATTACACAATTCAGTCACATACCTTTTGAACTTTAATATATAATAATATATTATATTTAATAATTATGCTTTCTCATCTCATTTTGTAGAATTTTTAGAGAAAGGAGGGGATGGAAAGCAGACTAAACAAAGCTCGATGGATTGCTAAATAGGTTTCTTTATGGTAGAAAGGTATCTCCCAAAAGAGAATCAATTTAAAAGGAGGCGCTGAAGTAAATTGGGAAAAGGGAGAGAGGCTGTAAGGTAAACAGTTTAAGAATGATACAACAACCGTATGCAATTAGTCTCGGCTGTTTGGAGCTTTTGATGAGTATCGCTGTTTGTTTTGAAGGGGATCTTCAGTTCGTTGAACAGAGCTCTCAGAACAGAGTCCTTCGTACTTGGACTGGGAGGCCTCAGGTCTGGCTGACCTGGTATAATTTGATGAGTTAACTCGATGAATGGGAGTTCGTACTGAACTGGTTCTGGTATTGGCGGGGTTATCAGCACAGCAAGTTAGCCCTTAACCACCTAGTATCAGCCATACTTCTTCCCTATCCGGAATCAAATCCATGTTTTTCTTTCGTTCATGTATAAGAGCTAATATCGATAAGAAGTAAATAAGGAAACAAGATTTTATTGTTTAGTATCTTATCTTGAAATTTTGTTACATTTTATATTCATGTTGTTAGCCAATTTTGGTTTTTAATTACTTTGTTTGTGCCTGTATAAATACCATTTGACTTTAAATCAGTTATAATTATTATCTCATATCTATCATAGCTAACTAATGACTTATTTGAATTTTCTTGTCTTATAACTTTATTTTTTTACTAATTTTGGTAACGGTCATGTATTTTCTGTTATTTTATGTTTGATTTGTTTTATAACAAGAGCTTGCGTTTTAATTTTTATTTACTTTCTAAGTACTTATGTGAATACCACCTGATTTTTTCTATGCAGTCTTTAGGCTAGATGTATAAATCAGTTATAATTATTAGCTCAAATCTATTAGAATTAGATTGAAGCCTTTTCTCTTAAACTTTATATTTTTTATTATTTTTGGGTATTTTAAGTTTTGTTTTGCTTTTTAATTTTAATTTAGTTTTATGTAACTTGCGTGAATACATTATGATTGTAATTATGCTGTCTTTTGGTCAGATGTGCGTTTTATTATCACTGTACACATTTGTTTTCTAAAAGTTCCTAGTCTCAGTATAAAATTATTTTTTTATTATATATAATAAAGTATATATACTCTTCTTCACGTTTGTTTCTAGAAAGAACCAGAATGCTACATCAATCGGTTCAATACACATGAATGTACATGACACAACAACTCGGACACTCTAGTGCCCCTTGAAAATGAAAATTATTTTACTAGCTGGGATCGAACCTGCTCACTAATTCCAAATTAAAGCCTGGTTTACATTGATATAATTAGAATTTACAAGCTTACTTCATTTCTGAAATACTCTACTATTCTCATTTTGGTAGAGTAACTGTATTCAGTTATTGTTAGCAATTTGTAAGGATAGCTCGTTTCAACGTGCGTAATAATGAACAAGCAGGTTAGGCTAAAATATAGATTTTTAATTTTTTGGTTTAATTCGGCAATACCAAAATTTTTCTTTGCCCATATATTTTACGATTTCTTCGTAGTCGGCTAATTTTATTTTCCTATTTCTATAATAAGGACTGCTGATATTCCATATACATTCGTAATCTTTGTACACTGCCACTAATTTCATAGTTTCATGTTCCGTCTACTTCATTTTCGTTTGTACGTAGTAAGCAAAATTTGAGATTAAGCTTTTAACTAAAATGGACGAAAACGCAAGCAGCTAGAAAGACAACACTATCCTCTGCTAAAACCAAACTTGTGTCTGTTTACATTGGTATAGTCAACAAACAAACCAGTAGAGTAGAGTAAGATTGTGGAAGTGGTGGTGGGATAGTCGAGTGTACTATTCCACACGTGCTTTACTCTCCCCTGGACTATATGTAGTGCTTTACTGTCACTGTCACTGTTTATATTATACTAGTAGGGGAATAATAACCATCCTACTAATTATACCACTATTCTACTAATTATACCAACGTAAACCAGGTTTGTGGGACAATCCCACTGCAGCGTAATGCTGCAGGTCCTGCTGGACCCCTTCAGCATCCTGTGCCACGGGGCTAGAAGAGGACAAATGCTTCACTAGCGCTGATAACCGCCAAGGGCTCGAAAACGTAATATTGCTATATTTATATATTTCATGTTTTGCATTTCACTTTTTATTTTTCTTGAATACATTTCACACATTAAAGTTCATTTTTTACTTAACCATACCTAATCTGTTAATACTAGGCAACCGAGCCAATTTATGTTTCCTCCTAAAATAATCCTATTTTCAATTTCAAAATACCCGTTATAAGATATATATATATATATATATATATATATATATATATATATATATATGTATATATATATTCGGGTTATTTAGATTCTTTCAATATTAGTTTTCAACGATCTATTGATTTAGCGTCGACTTGTTTTATATTTGCGTTTTCAAAGAAACACCTTCATATTCGAGCACGTGTATGAACAGTGCCAATTCTATATCCTCGTAAAATCCCATTTTATTTTTCAATCACATTATTTTTACAGTATATACAGTCCCTGGCCATATTAATGTGACCACTGGATAGATTCGTTCTTGTTACATGTTTGCATTACCTTTTTGTATGTGGTGTCACCATATTTACACCCTACTTTAAATATTGATAAAAAAAACTATCAAAATAGTTAAAATATATGATGCAAATAATAAATCAATAATAAACTTACCGAATCCGACTTGTATTTAATGAAAAAGAAACAATAAATCCACAAAAATTTCAAACACAAATTATGCACGCCGTCACTCGTAAAACAAAATGGCTGTACTAAAACCAATGCTGCCAATATTAAAAAAAATACTTTAAAAAACTTATAACAGTGTTGCCATTACTTAAAACAGCAATTTATTAAGACACTCGAAAGTATATAAAAAAATTAGGAAAAACAAAAAGAAAATAATCTTTCTTGGTGGTCACATTAATATGGCCAGAGACTGTATTTCAATATCGATTCTTTTATTGTAGATATTGGTATCAATTTTTCGTTACTGTTAATAAGTATTGATTGAATGTCATAAATCGAAGGGAAAAATTACTTTATTTTTTTTTATCATAAGTTGTCGTTCCCATAATTATAATTATAATGCAAAAAGTAATATCATATAATACATCTAATAAGTATATAATAAGTTTGTGCTAATAAGTATATAATGGTAGCAATTTCTAGCTAGATATGGTGAAAAAAACAAAAACAAATCACTTTGATCAATATAATTAAACAATAATATGTATGTGTATATATATATAACTTAACGAGTTCGAGACACTTTAAATAAAAAAAAAGGAAAGGTTTAGAATGATTACGCACAGAGAGATCGGTTATAACTGCTTTATTGATAACTTAATCCTTCTTATATAAGATCTGGGAGTTGTTTATATTCTCAGTAGGATTAAGCTCCACTATTACCCGGCTATGGCACTTAACTCCCCCCCTCCAGTTTCCAGACACTTTTGGAAACTAAAGGAAGGACCAGCCCAGGTGAGTAGCAGAGCTGGCTCCTGTACACACTACAGCTCCCAGACACACACAATTTCGATATATACAAATAAACACCATACAATTGTACAATAACAAAAGTAAGATACAGCAACAAGGAATAATAAAACAACCAGAACTATTCCCTACTGGTTGATGGCCTCCACACAGATAGGAGAAAAAAGGAAAAACAAAATAGCTACCAATAATAGTTTAAAACAAAATTTTACACTGATAGAAGGACAAACACTTTCTTGTTCCTCACAATTTAACACTCCACTGGAGTAGGCGAAGGCACTCCAGACCCCAGAGGAAATTTCAGCTGTTCAATATGGACCGTCCGCCGCCTCCTGGGGTCCCCTACACTTTCGATGGTGACTGTGTTGTGTTCCCGAATGACTACAACACGAAATGGCCCCTCGTATCGCCGTGGCTCCTTGCCCCTATTAGACCCAATTCGCCTGTAGACTATAGCCCCAATTTTGAGTTCTCCCGAGCAGTCTCGGACTCTCGCGTTTTCCCTAGCAACTCTGGTCCGTTTTTCCCTCACGATTAGCCTTCGCGCCTTTTCCCACGCCTCTCGAACCCGCACGTGGTTCGCGACGATGTCGCGCGCTGCGGCGGTACTTCCAACCGTACCCTCGGGATCCCGACTAGGCCCGCGAACCCCAAACAACACTTCAAACGGAGAGAACCCCGTTACGGAATGGACAGAATGGTTGTACGCCGCAACCGCTTTCCGCATTGCGACGTCCGGCGTCAACCCCTGCTCGACATGGTAGACCCTGAGGTGGTCGCTAAGCGTGCTATGCAACCGCTCTACCCCTCCCCTACCCTTCGGGTGTCCCGGAGTGTTAAACCGCCACGCGACCTCCAACTTACGCGCTTCCTCACTCACCACCGCGTTGTCGAACTCCCTCCCTTTATCGGACGTTATGGTATCAGGTACCCCATAAAACATAAACCATGTCCGGAGGGCTAATAGCACCGACTCTGCTTCCTTGGAATGGATCAGGTGAGCCATGGCGATCTTGCTGAAAACGTCGATGGTCGTGAGCCACGTAAAACCCTTCCAGGTGAACGTGTCCACTTGCAGATCTCGGAGTGGTCGATCCCCCGTGGGTGTTTCTTCCTGTACGGCCTGCGGTGGGTGGCGGTCATACTTCGTAACCATGCAGACCTCGCATGTCCCTATGACTTCCTGGATTGTCCGCCGCATTCCCGACCAATAATATCGCCTCCTCAGCGCCTGTAGCGTCTCATTAACCCCTCTGTGATTGGTTTTGCCCACGTGATAGGCCTCAGTTACTTCCTTCTGTCGGCCGCCGTCCCTGATAGTCTCGACCATGATCCTGCACCGGATGAAAACGCGATCCGGGATTTGATCCGTTTTCCACACCTGTCGGATTTTGTCCCAGATTACCGCGTTACCCACGTAAAGATGGTGTGTGTGACCCGGCTTAGAAGCGTCCTTGAGGGCTTTACAGACGAGGTCCAATCGCACCCCTGGTTGGGACGAGATGACATTGATGCGCGACCGCCCGTAACGCAGATACTCTATGGACAGCATGCCTGACGTCTTTGTCTTCCAGATGATCTGCCTCGGTTTGTCGTTCACGATTTCATCGATTTCTTCCAAATCCCCCGGTCTCTCGTCCGTAGAGCTCTCTCTGTCCGACGATACCTCCTCTCTTCCCGCTTCCGTGATGGACCGTTCTCCTTCGCTCCCCGGCGACCAGTCCTGCAGAAACTGCCGGATATCTCCTGATGGACCTGCGACATCCTCTTCTATCGCATTCACCATGAGTGCCCGCGACAGCCAATCGGCGACTACATTTTCCTTCCCCGGTTTGTAGACGACATCCATGGAGTACTGGCTGAGCTTCTCCTTCCAGCGAGCCACTCGAGCGGATGACTCCTTTAGCTGGCCTACCCACTGTAACGGCCGGTGATCCGTCTGGACACGGAATCTTCTGCCAAACAAATATGGTCTGAAATGGTCGACCGCCCAAACAATGCCTAGTAGCTCCCTCTCCAACGCACTATATCTGGCTTCGGCCTCGGACAATCTCCTGCTCGCGTATGCTATAGGCCGGTCCCCCTGGTCATGCCCCTGAGACAAGACCGCCCCTAAGGCGTACTCGCTGGCATCGGTAGTCACAATGAACTGCTTAGCAAAATCTGGGAACGCTAGCACCGGTTCCCCCGTCAGATGCTCCAGACATTTCTTCAGGTTGTCCTCCATGACCGGCGTGACAACTACTCGCGCTCCCTTTTTCAACAAGTTATTGATGGGCACCAGGTACCGCGCCATGCCCGGAACAAAACGCCTATAATAATTAAGGGCCCCCAGAAGCCTTCTGATGCCTTTCACGTCCCGGGGTATCGCCATCTTGGTGATCGCTTCCACCTTGGACTTGTCCGGCCTAACTCCTTCCCGAGACACCGTGTGCCCTAAAAAATTTATCTCAGTTCGACCCAACACGGACTTCTCTGGAGACAGTTTCAGCCCGAATTCGCGAACCCTTTTGAAGACCTGCCGAAGGTGTTGCACGTGTTCGTCCTCCGATTTGCTAAACACTAGAAGGTCATCCATATAAACCTGGCAAATCCCCTCATCTACCCCCCTGAGGAATTCGTCCATCAGCCGCTGGAACGTGAGGGGCGCATTCTTAAGTCCAAACGGCATTCTCGTGAATTCATAATGTCCCCGTTCGAATGTGAAGGCTGTTTTCGCCTGATCCCGGGGATGCAGTCTGATTTGGTGATACCCTGCTTTCAGATCTAATGTGCTAAATATTACCGCACCGCTCAGTCGATCTATGATATCGTCAAATCGGGGAATTGGATAAGCTTCGTCCTTTGTATTCTCGTTGAGCTGACGGAAGTCCACGACCACCCTATATTTCTCTTCCCCTGCCACACTTTTCTTCCTTACCGCCCACAGAGGGCTATTGAACGGGGACGAGCTGTCGACAATGATCCCCTGACGTTTTAAGTCCTCTAATTCTGCCCGGATGTGCTGTCTCAGCGCCTGGGGATACCGCTTCTCCTTCACGTACGTGGTCTTCTCCTGTTTTAGAGGAATTTCGTGGACCGTCCTTCCCGTGACACCTAATACTCCCCCTTCCTTATAAAAGATGTCCCGGAATTCTTTCAGTAATGAACTCCTCCACTCAACTACCCTGGTCACAGCTCCCACCCGAGAACCTCGCACCGCCCGATGCCCCGTGTAGGACTTACCCCCTAACGTAACGAACCACCTACCTCGTTTATTTTCCACCTTCGCGCCCACCCTCTCCAACAGGTCGCACCCAACTATGGCCTGGTACTCCCTGGGCAAACTCTCTACGACATGTACTTGCAGGGGCGCTCCCGTTTTCCCCCACTCGCTCAATCCCATATCCGTTTCGCCCATCACTCTACATGGCCCTCCCAAGGTTAACAGCCTACATTTGCATCTCCTGATCTGAAGTGCCTCCCCTTTACCACACAATTTCTCCGCTGCTTGTTTTGACAACAAGGTACTCGAACTCCCTGTGTCAACAAGGCACTTCACTTCACCGTACGTCTTAATTATAGGCAACCAATTTTTCAGCTTACCTTCTAAGTTGTTTATCACGCAAGCCCGGTCGCCACTCTGTGAGCACCCTCCTCATACGGCCGCCTGCTTCCTTCTCGTTGTTGCCATCCGCCGCTGACCCGCCTTTTGTTGCCGATTCCAGCCGCTGCTCACGCTGCCCTCGCCACTGCTGCCTGGTTCCTCCTCCGTCTCTGATGATCCCGAGACACTAGATGTGTCCCTTGGGGACCCGCCTCGTCTGGCCGCGTACCTCCTTTTCCGCACCTCTTGTGCATTCACCTCCATCGGTTCTACTTGCTGTCCTTCCTTCCTGCGAAAGATGTACGGGCATTGCCTGGCAAAATGTCCTTCCATCCCGCACTCGTAACATCTGGACCGTGGGCATTTTGCTACCAGATGACCCGCCTTGCCACACCCGTGGCACTTCCTTTCATCCTTCCTGGGCCCATTCCTTGACTTCGGCTGCCAATTTCTTTTTTCGGCCGTGAACGGTTTTTCTCTGGCGCTTGTTCTTCTTCCTGGCGTCCCGGAGATTCTCGGTCGATTCACTGAGACCCTTGTCCACTCAGGCTCATCTACTTCCATCCTGTAACTCTCCTCTTCTCGGGCACCTGTATCCACAAGGTTCTGGGCGCATTCTAGGAACGTTTTCTCGGCAGGGAATCCTTCCTTTTTCCCCAACTGCCTTGCCAACTGCACCTTCCAGATCGTGGATAGAAATAGCATTCTTGCGTCTGTCTCTTCTGCTGAGACGATCTCTCTCATTTTCGCGTTGAGTTTCTGATACCGCTCCAGCATGACTGCAGCGTATTGGCCCGGTGTCTGTCGGCTCTGCCTCCGTTCACAGAACATTTGAAAAATATCCTCCTCGATTGTCCATCTCCCTCCTCCATACGCCTTCTTCAACCTTTCTTTAATCACGGCCCATTCAGTCTCCTCATCGGCCTGAATTAAGTTCAGTACGCTTCTCCGGACACGCCGTGCCAGGGCCACTCGCAACCTTTTGGCATCCAGTTCTTCTAGAAAATCCGCTGCCACCTGGGATTGAATGCCTGCCATGATCCCGTCTCCACCTTTGATAAAATGATTGAGTTCCCCGACATCGCCGTTGAATTTATCCAAATCAGAAATTTCTCTCCTGATGTCTTGCGCATTGGCCTTCCGTAATTTCATTTTTTCTAATTCATTCGTTTCTTGCGCAATTCTATTAGCTTCCTGTCTCGCTAGGTCTGCCCGCGCTAATGCTAAGGAGGACGTTACCTGAGGTTGAAGTTCAGGGATCATCTGTTCCGCCTGCGGAGGATCTAGCGTCAAGGTCGCCGGCCTCAGGATGCTCGAAGCCTGGTCATTCATGTTGGCGCACTTCAGTACTATTCACCAAAAACGAAAAAATAACGCCACAAACAAAAATAGAACAACGGAAAAAAAAATTTCTTTTCTATGTTCTAATCCGTGTCCCGGGTTTCGGCACCACTTAACGAGTTCGAGACACTTTAAATAAAAAAAAAGGAAAGGTTTAGAATGATTACGCACAGAGAGATCGGTTATAACTGCTTTATTGATAACTTAATCCTTCTTATATAAGATCTGGGAGTTGTTTATATTCTCAGTAGGATTAAGCTCCACTATTACCCGGCTATGGCACTTAACTTATATATATATATATATATGATTTGTTTTTAAAAATGTCTATATTATTTATTTTTTACAAATATATTTTTACCAAATAGATATATATTTACCAAACAAACCAGATATCGATATTTTCTGATTCAAGTCAGGTACATCCAACATATTTTTAAATTCTATGAGATTTAAAAAAAGAGGTCATCAAAAATTGTCAGTGATTATTGCCTGAAGTTTATTGTGCGCAAAATAATAAAAAAAAAATGTTCAATTGACTACTTTTTAAAATTGAATGATTTCTTTTTTATGAGTCCTGGAAAATTTATGAAAATGTATGTAATCGGTTTTGAAATAAAACGCCTCAATTATTAAATGCTTTATAATAAACAATAGTCAATCAATCAACCATTCACAGTATGATACTGTTCCAAATGTACTCTGAATATTCATACATATTTAACGGAGAAGACTTCTATCGTGACAAAATCCTTGGTTATACCGTCCTTCGGAATGAACATCAAATGTAAGTTCCCAACTTGTGCGTTGTCGTTAAAGAAATAGATGATAAATATCAAGCCAATGTTTTAAAAGTTGGTAGGGACGAATAGCATATTTAAACAATAATTATAATGAATTGAAATCAGGTTAAACATTCAAGGCTGTATTATGAGGGAAGGTGTGATATTTGTACTTTCTGACAGCTCTTCTCTGCTGTCAAAAACAGAAAGAGATTCCTCTGAAACCGTTATTTTACATCTCTCTTACCTACGCGACATAAAAAGTGATTATATCTGTCCCTGAAAGTTTGACATTCAAATACGAGAAAAGAATCTGTAAAAAGGTTATAAAGACTTCTAATTTATAACAGAAAAATAGCTACAATGTGAATGAACAGTGTTGAGTAACTCAATGTAGATAGGTAGCTGAGTTGCTTTGTTAAAGTGTCCGTGTCCAAAAAGGGCACTAGCAGATAAACTATTTAAACTGCGATAGAGGAAACATCGCTCCTTCAAAAGAACTATCCTATAACTCAAAAAACATAATATTCAAATTTGAAAGCTCCATATGAGTAAAAATAATAATATAGATAAATTAAAATATTTGCATTCCTAATGTAATGAAGGTGTTGTTGGTATTATCTCCACTTTATACTACGAAGGCTCACAGGACGAAGATAATGAAGGTATTGAATTCCCTTTATTAATCATATGAAAATTTTCAAAAGCTTGAAACTTTTTTTATTTCAACTTATGTGATTATTTCCATAAAACTTCAAATTTAAACATGATAAAACTCAAAATATTACTTTATTTATTGCAGCATGTCTGGCGAAACGATGGTGAAAAATTTAGCGATACAGTCTAAACCAGAAGATACCACTGAAGTCTTTTGTATAAATAGTGACCATGGAAACCTAAAAGAGTAATATTTTTTTTGTCCTAAAAAAAGATTCGAAGATAACCAGGAACTCGCTTTGAAGTGTTTCTTTACAATTAACTAAACACAAACAGCTATAAATGAGAAATCCAATCACCTTCCTAAGTTGCTTTGATATCAAAACTCGGACCTTGCATGTCCTACATTCGTGGAATGGAATCAACCCCACCTTTTGTTAAACTTTCTATACCGGACCTAAATACGTCCTAAATAAATGCATTGTATTTTGTGAACTAGTTTATACGAAACACTAATTACTATTTATTTCCAGTCTTGAACATGAAACATCAAAAAAAAGGAAAGGATAACAAAGTGTTGTTGAAATGTGTCTCTTGTAGATCCTCCTTTCTCTGAGACATTTAGCAGAGACGTTGACAGAGTGAAAGTGGGAAGGGATTTAAAGAAAAGCACTGGTCCCATTTTACAGTATCACCTCTCCTCACCAATGCTTAGTTACAAGTATTTCTATAATCGTAGCCTGCGACGAAGAAATAATAACAAAGGCCAACTTGTCTCTAATTTCACAACTTGTCTCTAACATCCCATGGATAAACTCTATGGGAACTGTAAAACCTTCTGGCCATGCGCCCAACCTCTATAAATTGGTTAGACTAAATCAGAGCAAAAACCTTGCAGGTGAGAATAATCCCGATCCCACTCCATAGCCGCTGGTTTAGAAACAGTACAGTCTCTTCCATGTACCGAACGCCCAGGGTTCTTGATGAATTGTAGTGGTAACTTCGATTTCTAATATATTTTGTGTAAGCTGTTCAACTTGTTCACTCCCGTAGGAAGATTGGGTCCATTGTTTTTACTCGTTATTAATCTGTTCTAACTAGTATGGGGATGGAAGGTTGGAACCCTGTGTCGGTCCTGCGAGAAATTATTTCTATTAACTTCTCAGAGTTGTGGGGAAACTGGCTAGCACTGTACCTGCAGTGTTCAGTCACAGATTTCTAGATCCCACGTTCGAGATTTGACCCGTAGACTCTGCTGTTGTAGATAGATGGTTTGTTCTGTGAGTTCCCATGAATTGACTAAGAGGGATTCTATGCGACCCTCAATAAAGTGGAAAACCTGTTTTTGTGTTGTGTTTTTTTACACGATCCCAGTCGAATGGCTTCGATATACTAAAGATTCTTCCTGACTATACTGAATCCAATATTATTGATTGTAGTTTTATAGATTTTATTTATTTTCTAATGAACTTTTTTTTTTATTTCGGATAACTTTTTGCAAGTTCAACATAATGTCTTCAATTATAAACGACTTTATTCAATTAGATGAAATTGATGTTTTGTTAAACGAAACATTGTTAACAACATATCATCTGCAGCCCTTCATACTTCCGACTATAAGAGACTCAGTCCATATTTCTATAATTTCTAACATGAAAATTTACGTTTAAGATAGTATTTGTATAAGATGCAGCACAATTACCCATGTTACCAAAAGAACTACAAAGCGGATCGAGTACCATAAAGTGAAGTCTAAACTTAATTAAATCTAAATACCCTGTTAAATTGCCACGGCCAATATTTTTAATCCATTCATTACGTATTTCTTATATTATGGACCGTGGCGTCAAGTGTTTTGCCGACGTTTATAGTGTTATAGGCAGCGAGGCTATAATACTAGGTTTCTCAGGGCACAATCTGAGACCTAGTATGGCGAAAAGTCGGAAAAACTTGATGACACGGTCGAAACCAGAAGAAATACACGATAAATGGGTTATAAATTACATATTATTTATTTTTATTTTATTACTTTAAGAAGTAAAAGTGTAAATTAGAGACAAGTGGGCCTTTGTTATTATTTCTTCGTCGCAGGCTACGATTATAGAAATACTTGTAACTAAGCATTGGTGAGGAGAGGTGATACTGTAAAATGGGACCAGTGTTTTTCTTTAAATCCCTTCCCACTTTCACTCTGTCAACGTCTCTGCTAAATGTCTCAGAGAAAGGAGGATCTACAAGAGACACATTTCAACTACACTTTGATATTCTTTCATTTTCTTTTATAATTAATTACTTATCCCTTCATGTTCAAGACTGGAAGTAAATAGTAATTATTGTTTCGTATAAACTAGTTCACAAAATCAAATGTATTTATATAGGACGTATTTAGTTCCGGTATAGAAAGTTTAACAGAAGGTAAGGTTGATTCCATTCCACGAATGTAGGACATGCGAGGTCCGACTTTTGATATCAAAGCAACTTAGGACTGTTGCTTTTGGATTTCTCATTTATAGCTGCTTGTGTTTAGTTAATTGTAAAGAAACTGAAACACTTCAAAGCGAGTCCCTGGTCATCTTCGAATCTTTTTTAGGACATAAAAAATATTACTCTTTTAGGTTTCCATGGTCACTATTTATACAAAAGAATTCAGTGGTATCTTCTGGTTTAGACCGTATCGCTAAATTTTTCACCATCGTTTCGCCAGACATGCTGCTGACTTCTTCAGGGCAGAAAATATATTGGAATCATTAATTTTATTGAACCTTTCTTTGCCTGTTTCTCAGAACCAGAGAGTGTTTTCCGACCAACTAATCTCAACGAAGCTCTGGATTCAAATCTAGAACTTCCTATATGTAAAGGGGAAGGAATATACTCAATATGCTATCTATGATATACAATCTAATTATTAATATCTTTGAAAAAGAAACGTAATGATAAAATAATGTTACGGTCAGAGAGCGGAAGACAGAAGCAAGGGATTAGCGCCTTGAGCTGTCGGCGGGAGAAGTTAAGATGGGATTAGAACCTTTGTCGGAACATGTCCTCTGTCGGAAGGCATTAAGAAGATTCTAGACATTCCCAGAATTTCTTCCTCTACTTCCGTGTTCTAGAATGTTCGGTCTCGCCTATTTAAATACCTCCCTCGCCTCGAGCGAGTCAGCCTGAGAGTAGACCAGGGTGATGATCTGTAATAAGTAGGTGTCAGTAGATAAACTAGTCAGTGTTGAACCGGCCAGTGTAATAAGTGTATTAGTGAACTGTGACAGTCTCGCGAGTGTAATAAACTGTTTCTGTTTGTTACTGTGTGTCAGTATGTCATACTTGGAAAATCTTATGGTCGGTGGACTAGTGAACTGTAAGTGTTAATTATTAGTTATATCAGTTTAATAATTTAATTGTATTCTTTTTATCATTTTGTAATTAAATATTAGTTTCTTTAATTAATTAACATACCCAGTAGCCCGTAACAAATTGGTGTCAGAAGTGGGGTATTGTGTAATTGTTATTATTTTGTTTGTCTTGCATTTTGTGATTATTGGGATACTGTATGGAAAATGGCTTCTAAAAGTGTTAAATTAATTGATTTAAAAGTTGCGGAATTGAAACGGGAGTTAGAAGAACGTGATCTTGATTCTTCCGGAACTACAAGTGTGCTGCAACAGCGCTTGCGTCAATTTATTGTACAGTCAGAAGAAAATCCAGATGACGTTCTATTTGAAACTGATTTAAGCAAGTTGTCTGCAACTTTTAAAAATTAATTAGACAATGTAGAAAATAACTGGGTAATGAATTAAGCAATGTAGATAATAAGCTAAGTAATTTACAGAATGAATTAAGCAATGTAGAAAATAAGCTAGGTAATGAGTTAAGCAATGTTAAAAATGAACTAGGTACTGTAAAAAGTGATTTATTGGATACATTAGAGTCTAAGTTAGGCATATTAGAATTGTTTAATTCATTTTAATACCAAGTAGCCCGTAACAATAATCAATTAAGAGCATTTATAATAACTTATAAGAAAAGCTCTAAATTATTTAAATACAAGAAAAAATCTTTGAAAATAAAAAGGGATGGAAGAAACAGAGGAAGGATAATGAGAAATGCAGACCGGAGTAGCAAAGCTAATTGAAGAAGTTGATTGAAAGTATGGAAGCTGACTCGATAACCTGTTTTTCACCTCGAGGGAAATTGTAGGATCAGAGAGAGGGGGAATTTCTAGTGGTAAAGGGAGAGATTGAAATTGCACTGATATGAAGGCTACCAGCCGTCGTCATGATAAAACATGCAGTCATAGAGAAAAGGATAGGTATCGGTGTAAGAGAGAGAAAGAGGGAGGGAGAGAAACAGAATGTGTGTGTATGTGTGTGTTTGTGTGTGTGAGAGAGAGAAAGAGAGGGAGGGAGGGAGAGAGAGAGAGAGAGAGAGAGAGAGAGAGAGAGAGAGAGAGAGAGAGAGAGAGAAAGATAGAGAGAACTAAGTGCAGAGGATATTGGCTACAATGAAAAAAAGAAAAAAATTGCACTGGAGTACTAGCACTTCAAAACGACTAAGTTTATAATTTTTATAAAAATTGATATTCACTATCGTAAAATGTATGGTATGAAATTTTTTAGATTGGTTTCAGCGAACAAATATTCTCAAAGCAAAGACTCATTATTTATCAATTCTCCTGAATTGGGAAAAATTAAAATTAAAAAAAACAGCATAACCACTGATAGTCAAATGTAGAAAAGCTTTACAGATTTACACCCAGAATACAGTGTCCTACTAAACAGAATCATTGGTCATGATCGAAATAAAAAATCGAAACGATCACACAAGGGCGAGCTGGGTTTGAAGAGATCTTATTTGAAAAAAAAATTATTCAATAAAAAAATAACTCATTTTAATAATAAATGTTGGGAGACTAGTTTTGATGAAAGAGCAAAACGAGAGCATATTTTTTTTTTTCCAATCGATTGGTTTTCAGGTGGCTGTATATAATAGTCCAATAATCCTGGAACTTAGTTATTACTATAGAATCTGAAAGTTGTTATGGAAAGCTTACCTAAAACTAAATGAGGACAATAAAATTATTATTTTTACTACACATTGTTATGATTTTTATACCAGCAGATGCAATATTAACCACTAATTAAACAAAGGATCTTCTACATATTGGTAAACATAGGCTGAGATATCAATAATGAAATGCTTATTGGTTTAAATTATAAAATAAATCAGAGTTTAAAACTGCTCCAGGAAGGACCAAATAAATCTAATCTAGGCAACAAAATATTTTTTTATTGAAGAAATAAATAGCGAATTAAACTCTTCACAAGAACAATTCAAACATTACTTCCGATTATTAATAATATAACAAGCAGCATTCCATAACACTGAAATAAAGTAACGCTGAAACGCCCAATCCTCTTTCATTTTAGCGGACTGTATTAGGGCCAGATATTATATTCTAGAAACCTTCAGAAGCAGCCCAATTCTGCTAACAAAAGAATACATTAAAAATCTCGAAAGGATGGCTTGTAAAGAACCGGAATTGTTCACAGAAAATCCTTTAAAGCGAATTCTCGTCCGCTTTTATTTATTATTTTTTTGAAGCAATTAAATTGTAATATTCATAATTTTGTTATGTCAGCATCACTCTAAAATATTTCTGCTAACTTAAATATGTTCTTTGAAAAAATGAACTTTCAGAAATTACATTTATTGCACTCTTAAAACAATCCGTGCGTACATTTTTGGGCTTAAAATTCAAATGTTCATTTTCCAAAAAATCAAAAATACAAGTGATCTTTTGCTTCATATCAGAGCAGGTGATCTTTTCGATAATTGAAAATTAAATACATATTTCATTATCTGATTAATGATCGAAACAAGTGAGATTTTTGCGCCAATGCTTGGTTAATCGCACAAAAATATTTTAATGCTTGTATGATTTGTGTTAGCCTCGTGCTCTAGCAATTGAATTATTATTAATGTTATGGCAGATTAGACAGTATATATATATATATATATATATATATATATATATATATATATACTTCCAGGAACAAAACATAAAAGAAAGGAAAATTTAGGATGAAATGACTCGCACGATAACTGGGTTAACACTGACTTTATTACCTTGAATCTTAAGATTCTAACAGCTGTTTACAATGCCAGCTTGATATTAGCGACTATGCGATCATCGTCTTGTCTTAAATTATATCTAATATATAAAATTGTCGTGTCACAGTGTTTGTAACAGAACTCCTCCGAAACGACTCGACCGATTCTTATGAAATTTTGTATCTATATTAAGTAGGACTGAGAATAGGCTGTAAACTATTTTTCATACCCCTGCGTGATAAGTGTCGGCCATAATTATTGATTATGGATAATAGGAATCCACTAATTATGGAATCTTACACGTTTGGTAATCAAAAATATCACCGGGAATGTTATTGACGCAGCGATGTTGAATGGAACCTTTAAAGGAGAAGTCCTGTAGGCAGGTTTTCCAATGATATCATCAGAACCAATAATACCGTTGAAGACTTCGATTTGATATAAGCTTGGCTTTTGCTATGACCATTAACATGTCTTAAGGCGAGACAATGTCCATTTGTGGTTTGGGCCTAGAACATCCATGTTTCTCCCATGGAAAATTATATGTTGCATGCTGACGTGTTAGTAAACCATATAATCTATTTGTATTTGCAAAGGACATATTAAAAAAAGTATTTTGCATCGATTACTGCTCAATTAAATTGAAATACATAGTTATAATTAAAAAAAAACATTATTAGCCCTAATTAAAAATCAACCATGATATACCTCATTTATTAATCTAATGTTTATATTTTATCAGTTAGGAATTTTGTATATTATTTATTTATTATATACATCAAAAATCAATTTAATTCCTTTTTTCCATTCATCCATTGTTTCTTTAAAATTCAAATTTTAACATAATATATTTTTAAAACTATTACGAAAGCCACAGCAACGCGAGGCCGAGTCAGCTAATATATATATATATATATATATATATATATATATATATATATATATATATATATATATTCATCGTTCTTATAGTTCTCAGGGATGACTGATTCCGGTGGAAGACAATAAATATGAATTAACTTTTATTTAATCTATTACAAAATAAATTATATTACTGAAAAAATAATGTAATAGCACTGTGATAAATAATAACTATACCCCAGAGACGTTTGAGAGATAGCTCTCGTAACAAGCAAGAAACAGATCCGATACTAAAGAGTCTCAATAAAGGCTCTCGTTTCTCTAGTAGATAGTACTTTACCTAAAGACACTTTAAATAAAGTGGTGCTGGTTTATTTACCAAAGGCTCTTCTCTGACTTTATCATCATGTCATCGATTTGGTCAGCACTTTTTGTCTTCTTTTAGAGTCCTCCTTCGGTTTTAGATCAGGAAAAAGGTACGGTAAAATGTCAGCAATACAAGGTGGAACTAGGTATTGCAAAATAGTAACAACAATTTGTACGATAAATTTATCTAAAATATATTCATCATTAAAAAAAATATAGATTTAAAGCAATAAAAATTCTCATCATTCCGCAAGATACAAAGAAAGAATAATATAAAGATATTTTCTAAAAAACGATAATATAGATCATTTCATATGCTTTCAGCTCATGTCTGGTTTTTATAAATATATGCCTGAAAAGTTTTCTTTCACACCGTTCTTCACAGTATTGAATATCTTTCCATTAACATTTCCGTGTTTTTAAACCAAACAAAATTTTGCATGAACAGAATCTCTAAGGTGGTTATCGACAATGGAGCGTTTTATGATTACATTAAAAAAGAATCTGTAGGATCCAGAAGATATAAGGGTGATTTTTAGAACTTTCTGATTTGATTAAAAAAAAAACACATAACATTTAGAGAAATATGTGAAATCTTTATTTGAGTCGATAGAACAATCTATATAATTCAATGTTTAAAGATGATTTCATGCAATTGTTGACCGCTGCTACGCCTCCAAATGGTTCATACGTTGGGTCCAATTTTGGCATACTTTCTCCAACATATCGTTCAGTATCTCACGAATAAATTCTTCAATATTCGCTACCAGTGAGTCAACCGTTGCGGGCTTGTCCCTATAGACATGAGCCTTAACATAGCCCCACCAAAAAATAGCCTAAAGGAGTTAAATCGCAAGATCTAGGCGGCCAATTGGCCGGCCCAAAATGTGAAATA